>JANRMT010062807.1:22930752-22947888 GCA_026402145.1 Polypterus bichir lapradei
TATCTATCTATCTATCTATCTATCTATCTATCTATCTATCTATCTATGTCCATCCCTTAGTAAGTTCTCTTCTCTAAATTATTAAAGTTATAGGAATGTTAGGAGGAGAACAAGCAATTGATTGATGTTAATCTGCCAAATAACTCATAACCAGTTTTGCCTTTTGTCAATAATAGTAATTAATTTAATTATTCAGTGAAGCTCACACTTTATTTTCCTTACCTTTCTTTGTTGTTGAAGTTCCCAGCTGTTAGACTTCCATCAAGGTAAGTAAAGCCCCTCATTTTAAGAAACAGAATAATCCATCCTTCCATAATAAATAATAATTCTTTGCATTTATATAGCGCTTTTCTCAGTACTCAAAGCGCTCAGCAATTGCAGGTTAAGGGCCTTGCTCAAGTGCCCAACAGAGCAGAGTCCCTTTTGGCATTTCCACCATCCATTCATCCATTTATTTTCCAACCTTCTTACACAGTGCAGGTCTCTGGGGAAACTGGAGCCTACCTTAGTAACCATTGGGGGCAAACAGGAACAACCCCTGGAGAGGGTGCCAGTCTATCACAAGGTGAACACATTCACACACACACACACACACTCTGGCCAATTTACAATTTATTATTAAGAGAAGGATTAAAGAAGTGTGACTCTGTTTATATACTGAAATACTGTAATTAGCCCTGATGGCATCCATGTATGTTTCTCTGTGTGTGTGTGTGTGGGTGTGTGTGTGTGTGATTGGACCCTACCAAGTACAGGCCTCCTTTTCTGAGTTGTTTGCTGTCTTTCATGTGGTCTTCCAGATATCCTTATGACTCTACTCTCCACTAATGGTTTATTCCTCATCCTATTCACAACCTTGTTAATCAGTCCTTATTATATAATGCCATCCTTTCACTGACCAAACGTAAGCCACTTTGCTAAGCACACACATGAATGTGTTAATGTGCTAACCATCATGGTATGGTTTGTGGACTGTAGTCCTGCGGATCACAAGTTACTACAGAGGACTGCTAAGACAGCTGAGGACGGACTTCATCGGTGTGTCTCTGCAGTCCATACAAGACACCTACAGCACACACAACCTCCACAAGGCATCCAGAATTATGACTGACCCCTCACACCCAGCACATCGGCTCTTTGAGCTCCTGACTTCTAGCAGATGGTATTGCAGAATCCGAGTCAGATCATCCAGACTGTGTGACAGTTTCTTACCCCCATGCTGTCCGACTCCTTAATGTCTGAGCACCTCCCATTACTCAATGTTGAACTCTGAACTGTGAACTTTACACTGTTTGCACATTTGAAAACTGTCTAAATCAAATGGACACATTGCACTTTATGAGTGACTAGCAAAATACTCGCGCTTCGCAGCGGCAAAGTACTGCCTTAAAATTTTTATTAAGAAGAAAATTTAACCTTTTTAAACTGAGGGAAAATATGCCAATAATTATTTGTTAAGGATCTCTTTGTATACCATGTTGTCAGTTCGGCCCTCCGGTTGTAACATGACCAAGCTGTGTGCTGAGCTTACTCTTGAGCATGTAACTTACAGTTGGCCATGTGAACAGTAATCTTGTCTCAAATCTCACAGCTTGGATTGCTGCTGTCATAATCGGTTTGAGTTTCATGGTTTGTTTCAATTACGACAGTATTTGCAGGATTTGTTGTGTTGAAGTGACATTCGGCATCTGTCAAGCATTGTAAGCACACAACCGGTTTCATCGATAAAATCACATCCAGCTTTTGAGAGTTTAAACATTCATAAACATCAAAGTGTCCACTACTGAAATCGTCACCTATGAATCTAAGATGTTTAAGAGGCATTGGCGGTTGTCGAAAGGTGTAAAATATTTGGCCATTTCGGTACACTTGAAAGCACCAACCGAACAATTCAGCGGCAGCCATCAACTCACATGCAGAACCATAGGTGAAGGGCTTAAGCATTTCACTCTTCTAGTGCTCCTGTGTAGTCTAATTATCTCCTGTACCGTCATCAGTCCACACCTTGAACCTGTGCCAGTCATTCAATACATAAGACACAATGTTCCTCCGGATATCAAGAGTGAGCCTGATATGGCCGTGCAATATGTAACAAAGAGAATGGAAAAGGTAGGTGCCATCTCCAGGCATGGAAACCACTCAGTAAGTGACAGTTCTTTGATCGATAGTGATCACCTCGATAGACATGGTAATGGGGGTTGGAATGATAAAGGAAATGGGTACCTGAGCAATGTAAAGTAAGTCTAAAATACCTATACAATAACTATAATTGTAATAAACAAACAATAAAACAGCGGAGAAGCCGTGGATTAAACAAAAAGGCTGTAGTTATCAGTAGGGAGACGTGAATCCCGTGGCGAAGCAAGGAAGGGAATGTAGAGACCGGAGCGACGGACGGTCTTATATAGGCAGGCAGCTAACAACGTGGGAGGCGTTGGGATGGGAGACCCAACGCCACCTCACACAGTGACTGAGCTGCAGGCTATGGATGTATATATGTACGTAAGTAGGATTCAGTTAGCGTTGGGAACCCATGTACCAAATTTCTTGAAGATGGGCCCATAAGTAACAAAGACTGTTGAAAAGCTCAATATGGCGGCTGACAGTGGCGTCATACCACCGAAATAAGTACGTACATTGGTTTCGGTTAGCTCAGGGAAGCCACCTACCAAATTTCGTGAAGATGGGGCCGTAAATAAGAAAGTTCAACATGGCGGACGTTGTTGACCGTTACGCGTAGAATTTCTAAATGAAACCTGCTAAACTTTTGTAAGTAAGCTGTAAGGAATGAGCCTGCCAAATTTCAGCCTTCTACCTGCATGGGAAGTTTGAGAATTAGTGACGTTGGAAAGTTCAATATGGCGGCCAACAGTGGTGTCATACCAACGAAATAAGTACGTACATCGGTTTCCGTTAAAAGTTTAATATGGCGGCCGACAGTGGCATCATACCACCAAAATAAGTACCAAATTTCAGCCTTCTACCTACACGGGAAGTTGGAGAATTAGTGACATTGGAAAGTTCAATATGGCGGCTGACAGTGGCGTCATACCACCGAAATAAGTATGTACATTGGTTTCGGTTAGCGCAGGTAAGCCGCCTACCAAATTTCGTGAAGATGGGGCCATGAATAAGAAAGTTCAATATGGCGGACGTCGTTGACCGTTATGACCATTACGCGTAGAATTTCGAAATGAAACCTGCTTAACTTTTGTAAGTAAGCTGTAAGGAATGGGCCTGCCAAATTTCAGCCTTCTACCTACACGGGAAGTTGGAGAATTTGTGACGTTTGGAAAATTCAATATGGCGGCCAACTTTACTCCTACAATAGAGCCTGCCTTCTTAACAAGTTTGTCCAGGCGTGAGGCGTCTTTCATCTTTATGCTGCCACCCCAGCACACCACCGCGTATAAGAGGGCATTTGCCACAACCGTCTGGTAGAACATCTGCAGCATCTTACTGCAGATGTTGAAGGATGCCAACCTTCTCAGAAAGTATAGTCTGTTTAATGGGCAGAGGAGACAAACATTGAACTTTTTGGCACAAATGCACAATACTAAGTTGGGTGAAAGAGGGCACTGCACACCAACACCAAAGCCTCATAACAACTATGACACAAAGTAGAAGGAGAATCGTGGATTGGGCCTGCTTTACTAATTCAGGGGCAGGACACAACGTAAATATTGAGGAAACAAGAAATTCAAATGTATAGCAAAACATGTAAAAAGGCAGCAGTTCATGACCTCTAGCTTAAGTGAGGTTGGGTGATGTAGCAAGACAATGACCCAAAGCACACAGGAACATCAACTAAAGAATGGCTGGCAAAGATGTGTGACCAAGTGAGAGTCCAGACTGTTATGTGTAGATCTGAGGGGTCACTGCACCTCACAATGACACACACACCTCATTGGCTACTCAAAGATTAAATCAAACCCAATAATAATGGAGACCCTGACAGCGGCACTCACCCTGCATTCTCCTCTCCAAATTCAGTCAGTTAAGGGCTTCTCCACACCCATCCTGTGAAATTAATTTTGACACTAAACTACAAACACAAAGAGGACCTGAGCTTGTGGAGACATCAACTGACGAGTGGAGGGTACTGGTCAGTGGTCATCTGGTGTCAGATGACAGATTGTTACACTGGAGTCAGGACCAAACAAAAGCCCTATATGGAGCGGCTCAGTGAAGGAGGAGTTGAACCTGTGCAGAAGGGTCATTGTGTGTTGGACGCTATAAAATGAGAGATAGTCAGCAGGCCAGTCCAGATTCACACATATCTGGGGGTTGTAGGGGGCGATGGTTATAATGTCTTTGTTATTGTGACACACAGAGAACTCAGAATTAGAACATAAACTCCAGGACTTGTCGTTGTGTCCAAGGCAGCAGTCCAAGCCCCATCCTTTCCTTCTCATTTCTTTAAATGGGACTCCTATCCTCAGACTTTCACCAGTAACACTCCACCTCCCCATAATATCTCATCTGATTGGACAGAATCATGTGGGAAATTAAAAAGAAATGACAAACAAATGACAACAAACAACAAAGGCAAAGACAGGCAAGCCATACCTTTGGAAAGAAGTCTTAGTCATTTGGAATTATGATACACGCCACAAGATTACCATTGAGGACAGAGTTTTAATGGACGGTTCACACTGACATTTGGCTGTTTGATAGGGTAGAAGGGTATAGGTTTATGGGGCATTGGGACTCCTTTTGGACCAGATGGGACCTGTTCTGCCATGATGGGTTACATCTGAGCTGGAGGGGCATCAATGTATTGGGGAGGCGTACTGTATGTGTAGGCTAGTTGAGGATTGTTTAAACTAGGGAATGGGGGGAGGCAGGGAATTTCGGACAGGCCAGGTTTAGATCTATACATGGAGGAATAAACAATGGTGTAAAAATAAAAATGTGTAGTAATGAAAATACTAAGCAAACATTTAAATGTAGAAGGAGTAACATATTAAAAATAGCTTGCCTTAATCCTAGAAGTATCAAAAATAAGGTAAGTGAGTTGGAGTTGTATGTAGCAGAGCATAATTGTGATATTATAGCAATAACAGAAACCTGGCTAAATAACAAAGATGGGAATGAGTGTAACATAGAGGGATACACATTATTAGGAAGGATAGACAGAACAGAAAAGGAGGTGGGGTTGCTGTTTATGCCAAACAGGGTTTAAATGTAAGACGTCTTCAGTTGGATGATGAGCCCCATCTTAGTGAGGACATGTGGCTTCACCTGGAAAATATTAGGGAAACAGGTCTTATTATAGGAGTGTGTTATAGACCACCCAATTCAGACAGTAATTTCAAAACACATCATTTTAGTAATATCAAAAAGGCAAGTTTACAGGGAGATATTATAGTCATGGGGGACTTTAATTATCCAAATATTAACTGGGATAACCTTGCAGATGGAGGAGCACAAGAGCAGGAGTTTTTAGAAGCAATCAGTGACTGTTTTTTAACACAGCATGTTTAGAGCACCAACACGGGGTGAAGCCTGTCTGGATTTAGTATTTTGTAATAATCAGGATAGAATTGAGGGTGTAGAGGTGATTGGACCACTAGGGTCACGTGACCATAATGTAATACAATTCTCAGTATTTTGTAAGAGTGCAAATGCAAAGACTAAAATTGTTAAGTTGAACTTTGATAGAGCTAATTTTGAGCAGATGCAACAAAGTCTAAGTAGGATAGACTGGGATAAGCTTTTAAGTGTGGAGACAGTCGAGGAGCAGTGGAACAGATTTAAAAATATTTTACATGTAATGCAGGACAGATACATACCTAAATTTGGAATTAATAGGAAACTAAAAAAACTCCACGATGGATTAATAAAGATTTAAAAAAGAAGTTGCAAAGGAACAAACTGCTGTTTAAGGCATATAAGACTAATGACTGCAAAATGAATCGTAGCGCGTATGAGAACATGAGGGCAACCATTAAGAAGGATATCAGGGAGGCTAAAAGACATTTGGAGAGGAATATAACAGATAAGGTGAAAGACATCCCCCCAAGAGATTCTTTCAGTATTTTGTAGTAAAAGAACAGTCAAGGAGGAGGTCAAGTTCATCAGGAATAGTAAAGGGGAATTAAAAGACACAGACAGTGAAATAGCTGATGCCCTAAACTTACATTTTTCGGAGGTGTTTACAAGTGAGCAAGTGGATAACCTCCCAGAGGTAAACACGACTACTAAGGAGGTACTGAGGGATTTGGAAATTGTAGAGGGAGAAGTGCTTCTCAGATTAAATAAGATGAAATCAAACAAATCACCAGGCCCAGATAATATTTATCCTTGTGTTCTTAAAGAGGCTAGTGAGTTCAGATAAAAACCCTTGACACATATTTTTAGGAAATCACTGTGCACTGGACAGATTCCGAAGGATGGGAAAATGGCAAATATCATCCCATTATATAAAAAGGGAGACAGGGCAGATCCAAGCAACTATAGGCCAGTAAGCTTAACATCACAGCATCACAGGAAAATTAATGGAAGGAATTATTAAGGATAAGATTGAGAAACACATGGCAAGGACAGGAGTTATTCTGAACAGTCAGCATGGGTTCAGAAGAAGGAGGTTGTGTTTTACTAACATCCTAGAATTCTATCAAAGTGGAGAAGATGATATTATTGATCTGGACTTTCAGAAAGCATTTGATAAGGTGCCACATGAGAGGGTGGGCATCAAACTAAAAGAAGTTGCAGTTCAAGGTGAGGTTTGTAGATGGGTGCAGAATTGGCTCAGACACAGGAAACAGATGGTGATGGTGCGAGGAACCTCATCAGAACTGGCCGATCTTAAGAGTGGTGACCATCAGGGGTCAGTGTTAGGGCCGCTGCTATTTTTAATATATATAAATGATTTAGATAGGAATATAAGTAACAAGCTGGATTAGTTTGCAGATGACACCAAGATAGGTAGATTAGCAGATAATTTGGAATCGGTTATATCATCACAGAAGGACTTGGACAGCATACAGGCTGGGGCAGATTTGTGGCAGATGGAATTTAATGTCAGTAAATGTAAAGAATTACACATAGGAAGTAAAAATGTTATGTTTGAATACACAATGGGCGGTCGGAAAATCGAGAGTACACCTTATGAGAAGGATTTAGGAGTCATAGTGGACTCTAAGCTATCAACTTCCAGACAGTGTTCAGAAGCCATTAAGATGGCTAACAGAATGTTAGGATATATAGCACGATGTGTGGAGTACAAGTCACAGGAGGCTATGCTCAAGCTTTATAACACACTGGTGAGGCCTCATCTTGAGTACTAGGTGCAGTTTTAGTCTCCAGGCTACAAAATGGACATATCAGCATTAGAAAAGGTCCAGAGGAGAGCGACAAGGCTGATTCAGGGCTACAGGGGTTGAGTTATGAGGAAAGAGTAAAAGAGCTGAGCCTTTACAGTTTAAGCCAGTGGTTCTCAACCTGTGGGGCGGACCCCCCTAGGGGGGCGCGAAGATGTGAAAAAAAGTAAACAAGAATCAAAAATACGAAAAATACATCGATTGAAACCAAAACAAATTAACTTAAAAAAAAAAAAAAACATTAGGGGGGAGCGATTAAAACTGTTATGAAAACTCGGGTTGCAAATACGTAAAGGTTGAGAAATACTGGTTTAAGCAAAAGAAGATTAAGAGGTGACATGATTGGAGTGATTAAAATTATGAAGGGAATTAGTCCAGTGGATCAAGACTGTTATTTTAAAATGAGTTCATCAAGAATATGGGGACACAGTTGGAAACTTGTTAAGGGTAAATTTCACACAAACATTAGGAAGTTTTTCTTTACACAAAGAACGATAGACACTTGGAATAAGCGACCAAGTAGTGTGGTAGACAGTAAGATGTTGGGGACTTTCAACACTCAACTTGAGGTTTTCTTGGAAGAAATAAGTGAATAGGACTGACAAGCTTTATTGGGCTGAATGGCCCATTCTCGTCTAGAGTGTTCTAATGCTCAATATGAGCAGCTCACTACTCAAAACTGCAAATATACAAGGCAGTCTGGTTCGATCTGGGGGACTCTTGATTACAATTCTTACCGCTGCGCCACAGAAGCTATTATATTGCACTTGTACCTTTTGTGAAAGTGTTTATTTGATATTTGGACTTCAGCCTTCACACATTATACAGTTCATGTCGACATTTTGTCGTTTAATACTAAAACATCAAAAACGTTTCTGTTTTAACAATGTGTTTACATAAATTGTTGTAGACACGTAAAACACATGAAATGTATGTATTCCTAATAATGATCTATTATTTTCCTTCTAAACTTCCAACACTTCACTCCCAGATAATCAAGGCTTGAACCTGGAGAACTTCTTGCCCTTTCTGTGGCAGTGGGGTGATGGTATAGCAGGCTGCTTACTGCTTGTGTTGGTTGACACATTTACAAGACAAAAGAGGCTGACGTAGAAGTGTGAAGTGATTTAAGATGGACCGGATTTACAAGTTTTTTTGTAGGCTTTGGTAATTCTAGTGTTAAAGACATTCATAAAGTTACTGCTACTATGCTTGTTGTGGAATTACCAGGCAGTTTTGATTTCTTACTTTTAGGTCAGCTACTTTTCTAATTAAAACTCCAGAGATATTTATATTTTTAAATATTTTGTAGCAGTAATGAAACTCTTATATTGAGAACTTTCTTGCGCCAGTCGATTCTCTCTGTTCATACATACCAGTAAGCTTATAACTTTGAAGATCTCCATTTACACCCTGATTCACCTCTTTCTAATTTGAGACAGCTTGATATCATTAAACTTTGACTAAACTCTTTTCACATTGGTTTGAGAGCATCAGCTTTCTCTAAAGCCATGACAGTTGTAGTTATTTGTCAGCTGATTTGTCTCCGTATTCAAGTTTGAGTTTCTAAAGATGTCACTAAACCATGAAGTACGGCTATTATCTGGACGCTTCATAGCTGTGTTTCTAAACTGAGTGTTTATTGACAAAGGACGAAGATCAACAATAATACAAATGATCTACAATGGCGTCATTAACAGGAGCGAGAATCACCATGCACTCAGAATCTAAAAATCTCTCAAATCTAAAAATCTCTCAAATCTAAGTTGCAGTGTGTAGAACCAATAAGAATATGAAGAAACCATAAAAAATAAACATAATTCCGCATTTATGAGAATATTAAATTATCATAATTGTTGATTGTAGTTGATAAATTTAAATAAGAATAGAGTAATGTCTACAAGGCACTGTTATATTTGATATTACATGTCAATGTTTTAATGCACAATGGCTGAAAAAAAAATGGCTAAAAAAAAAACATGAAGTTTTCTTCTTCTGTTTATTGAGTCAGAAGGAGTAAAGCATCTTTTTTGTCTTGGTAGAGTATTATATTACTCTACTTTCCCCTTTTGTATTATTAATGTGTAGTCTTTGTCAGAACGCCTCAAATCTCAAAGACTTACCACTGTTTATAAGGTATTGTACCATATAACTTCTCCTCACCTTTCCTTCTACATTTATAACCTCAGGCAATTAGGTGTAGTTAAAGACAAGCAGGAGTTAAGTTACAATATAAATAATGTATTATTGATAATATTCATTAATAACAATATGCAAAGTACATTTGAATATTGGCAGCCATACAACCTGATAAATGGTGATGTGTAGCTTCGGGGGCACACAGACTTGTTAGTTACTTAAAATGTCTCTAGTCAAGGCATCATTTGTGGTCAGCTTTCTTCAGAACAGGCCACATGCCTGTCTCAATATGGCTGCCGAGCTTTGCATTGTGTTGTCCTTTTCAGTTCATGGTGTGTAAGAAGGTCTTTCATCAGTTTGGTAAGAGAGACAGAGCGAGGTAAAGCAAGCAGATTTATAGGTTTTCTGTCCAACCCCTACAGCCAATAGAGCATCATGTTACTTAAAGGCTTCTGTTACAAGTCAATTCCAAACAACCTTACTTCAGACCAATGGGGGGACAGAATATTTTCACACCTGCCATATGATAAGGTAAAGCTTGGCAATTAGGCAGCCTGGCTTTCCTAAGGTGGTTGACTGGGAGTCCTGCAGAGAAATATTAGCCAAACTTGTTTGAGGCACATCCCCAACACTGATGTAAAATTACAAAGAGACTCAGTAATAAAAGGGGGAAATGGGGTCTAAAACCATTAAAGCATTGCTGTTATTATCAACAATGTAACACTAATAGTACATTAACTTACAAATAAAGACATACAAAATATTTATCAGCTTGTATGCAAAATTTCACATCACAACAGCATCAGACACACTAGAAGTTAATAAGAAGACAGGCCTGGAGTTGCTGACAAAGTTAAAGTTCTACTGAACTGAAACTGATTGATGATCATCAAGAACTTATAACCTGATCATCAAAGGTGCAGTTCCCTGTAGCGTGAGAGCTTTAGACAGGTAGGATAAAAGAGGAATGGACGCAGCCCAGCAGCACATGCCGTCTTGATGGTGACTTGCATAGCCTTCATTGCAGCCGCAGTCAGAGCGGATGAGACAGCAAGTTAGAAAAAAAATATAGCTCTGTATATCAAAGGTTAAGGTTTTCCTAGTTTGTTTACCATAATCTAGAAATTTTATTGAGGAAATGCAGTGAGTTGGAAGTATTTTCAAATTCAAAGTGTTTATTTTGAAGAGTTCTGACAGTGCAAGGTGGGGGGAAGATGGACAGCACTGAGGAGCCACACAATCAGGGGTCCGTCTGTCATCAGAGGTTAACTGCTCACCAAACAATTATTCTTTTTAGTTGTTCCTGGAATTTTTAGGAAAAAGTAATTTAGTTTAGTTTGTCCTGAAGCAGTCAAGGATCAAATACTGCCCTCCAATTTGAATATCTTTACCAAAAGAAAAAAAATCTATATATAGTGTGGACTAAGCCACAGACAGGCGGACATGTTGTAAATCACCACCACACGTTTATTTACAGACTACTATTTACAAGTTAAATGCCACACAACCCCAAACTCCCCCAAAGTCTCTTCATGCCGCCTCCACTCCTCGTCTTCCAGCTTCGTCCTTCTTCCACCCGACTCAAGCCCTAAATGAAGGGAGGTGGCAACTTTTATGATCCCCAGGATGTGGTCCAGGTGTGTCCCTGTAATCTTCCACCACCACGCCCCAGTGTGGCGGAAGTGCTGGCTGCATCCCCAGCTGTTGGGCGACTACTGCTCTCGGGGCCATTAGCACTCCGCATCCGTGGTACGTGTGCAGGGGTGCCTGCTGCTCCGGGCCGTCCACAAAATTTTTATTTTGGGGTCCCTGTCTTGGAACAGGCAGAGGGCCCCACGTTGTGTGCCATTGTGGTAGCCGGCCCTGACACAGACAGGCAGACACGTTTGAATCACCCCACACATGTTTATTATACATATTTACAAATGATAAAAGTGCTTCACAAACCCCTAAAGTCTCCAAAGTCCTGGTCACAACAATGCCTCACTCTCTTCAGGCCACCTCCTTGCCTCCTCCACCAAGCTCTGTCATTCTACTCACCCGACTCCAGCCCTGAATGAAGGGAGGCGGCCCCCTTTATGGTCCCCCAGATGTGCTCCTGGTGTGTCCCGGCAGTCTTCCACCGACACGCCTCAGTGTGGCGGAAGTGCCAGCTGCATCCCTGGAAGCACTCCGGGTGTCCCTGCTCGTCTTCCCCCCAGCACTTTTGGGTGTGGTGGAAGTGCTGAGGTCCAGGGCTCCAAAGGCATAGGGGAGCCCCCTGGCGGTGACCATGGGTTTCTACAGGGTGGAGCTTCAAAACTCTGTACCCGTGGCCCCAAAAGGTACCAGGGCAGTCGTCCCCACATGGTCTGGGGAACACGTAAGCCTTTCTCCGGTCCTCCTGGGTGTCCCGGCCAGGTCGTCACTCCAGCCATCTCTGACAGTATACATATTGTGACAGATAGGGGTTGCTATCATTCCCTTGAACCTTTGTCCAAAATGCCAGACACCAGATAAAAGTCCAAAAGTAGACTATATTTATTCTGCACAGTGCATAAAGCACCCTCCTCTCCACAATACTCATACAATAAACCAATAATTACAATAATAAACCAATCCTCCACTCCCAGACACGTTGCTACCCTTCCACCCAGCTCAGCTCGCCATCTGGGAGCTCCCATAATCCTTTTATCTTCCCTGACCCGGAAGTGTTCCAATATCCAGTCCATGTGATCTCCTATCACTTCCGGGTCAGATCAAAAGTCCTTTTCTTCACCCCGGAAGCACGTCATTCCCCTTGTCCCTGTGATTCAGATGTACTTCCGGGGCGTAAGGCAAATGATCGTCTTTCCTCCCTGCAGCGTCTCCTAGTGGCCCCCATGGTATCCAGCAGGGCTGTGCATAAAGACCCCAATGTCTATGATGCCCTGCTGGTCTTCGGGGCACCTCCATACTGCAGGGAGGGTTCCACCTGGCAGCTTGGGGGTATTGGCCGGGATGAACAACTGGCCATACACCACAATATATATATATATATATATATATATATATATATATATATATATATATTGTCGCAGTAGGGGGCGCTAGTGCTACCTTGAACCCTCAGGTACCACGCCAGACACCAGGTAAAAGTCCAACAATTATTATTTACAACTACACTAATAAATCAATAATCAACAATCCTCCACTCCCAGACGCGTTGCCCTCCTAGCACCCAGCTCAGCTCGCCGTCTGAGAGCTCCCTCAGTCCTTTTATATTCCCTGACCCGGAAGTGTTTCCAATCCAGCAGTCCATAAGTCCTTATTCCTTCCGGGTCAGGGTAAACAATACTTTTCCTCACCCCGGAAGCCCGTCGCTCTTCCTGTGACGAACTTCCGAGTCTGGCCTTCCAAAAGCGACTCCCAGTGGCCCCCAAGGTATCCAGCAGGGCTGTGCATAAAAACTACATAGTCTATGAGGCCCTGCAGGAATTCGGGGCCCGTACATGCTTTCGGGAGAGCTCCTCCTGGCGGCCTGGGGGTGAGGGCCGGAATATGAAACCGGCCATCCATTACAATATATATGTGTGTACCAAAGAAGAATTACGTGTGCTCAGTCCAGCTCATGCGTAGCTCTTTTTGTAATTCTATGTTTTCTACACTTTTTCATGGCAGGCTTGGATTCTGTTTGTAGTTATAAATATCAGAGAATCCAAACCCAGCATTTCATTTCACATTTAGAGTTTTTTTTTAAGTTAAAAGTGTTTGACATCTCTTAGGGTGACACTGTTATGGCCAGTGCTATTTCAGGAGCCATTTGTTTACCGTTGCCTTAGCGTTTCTACGCTTGGATGACTTGAAGTCACACGAAGTCTCCAACAGACCATCATGAGATTGAGTTCTGTGCTGCACACTTACTGGTTACACTGCACAACAATATTTTTGCTTCTTGAACACTGTTGGGTGTTTCTTAATAAGTTTTGTGTGCTGATCACAAATATCATACCAAAATTTACCCATCACGTACCGTTTCAGTTTTGTCATGATTTTTTCATATATTTGTATCCAGACATTTTCACTCCCGTAAGTGACTTATCAACAACGGTTTGTGCAGCCAGCTTCTGTAGCTGAGGATCAGACTGCCAAGGTTCCTGCCTTCGGCCACCACCCAACTCACACTGCACCTGACCTCCTTGGCCCCTCCCATAGGTGGGATTGAGATGAGTCAGATGAGGTAGCTCAAGCATCTGATTGGGATGCCTCCTGGACGCCTACCTGGTGAGGTTTTCCGAGCACGTCCAACCGGGAGGAGGTCCCGGAGAAGACCCAGGACACGCTGGAGGGACTATGTCTCCCGGCTGGCCTGGGAACGCCTCGGGATTCCCCCGGAAGAGCTAGAAGAAGTGGCCGAGGACAGGGAAGTCTGGGCATCTCTGCTCAAGCTGCTGCCCCTGCAACCCGATCTCAGATAAGCGGAAGAGGATGGATGGATGGATGGTTTGTGCAGCCTGGGCTTGTCCATTTATGGAATCAGGCCAGGTTGGAAGCTATCCTGTGGAAGTTGACATCCTGAGCAGGTCTGAACGATCTTGACGCTGTCTCACATGCTATAAAGGTGGCTTGCATACACCGGTCCTGCTCCTTTGGTTAATATAGATAGTCAGTGTGTATGTAGAGTATCAGTGTAGTAAAGTATAGTATCTGTAGCAATATAACAGTAAGTAAGCTTGATTTTATAGACGTTTTGGTGTTGGGCAATATGTCTTGTCAATGTTGTAACAGCCGTGATACATTCTGCTATATCTGTGGTGAATATACACTTGTGCCTCAAAGACATTGAATGACTGCTCTTGTGAAGAAAGCTTATCATCTGTATTTCGGCTGCAAAATTGGTGATCAAGACAAGGAATGGGCGCCTCACGTTTGCTTTGCGGCATGTGCTGTCAGTCTGAGAGCCTGGTTCAGAGGCACTCGAAAAACGATGCCGTTTGCTGTTCCAATGATATGGCGAGAACAGAAAGACCATGTGACGGACTGTTACTTCTGTTTGACTAATGTGTCTGGTTTCTCTGCCAAAAACAAGAAGTCAATTGAATATCCTCATCTGCCTTCAGCAATGAGACCCGTGCCACATGACGACAGTCTTCCAATTCCGAAGCCACCAGAGGATTGGACCTTAGATGAACCAGATAAATAAACTGTAATGCAGGGTAATGACACTGACATTGACTCGGATTTTGAACCGTGCTCATCAGGCGATCCACATCTGATAGCACAGTCCTAATTGAATGATTTGGTCAGAGATTTGGGTCTATCAAAAGCAAAAGCCGAGCTGCTGGGTTCAAGACTGCAGAATGATGTTTGCTGTCACCAGGTATGAAAATTTCTGTGTTTCAGGCCGACATCATGATATAACCAATTTTTTGCACAAGTCGACAGTCTCTGTTTCTGTTGTGACATTGAAGGATTGTTCTCGGCCTTGAGTTGTGATCACAACCTGGAAGAGTGTCGTCTCTTCATTGATTCGTCAATGTTAAGCCTGAAAGCTGTTCTGCTACACAATGGCAACGTTTATCCTTCAGTACCTGTTGGCTATGCAGCACACATGAAAGAAATGTATGAGAATATGGAACTGTTGCTGAAGCACGTCCAGTATAGCAGGTACAACTGGAATATCTGTGAAGATCTTAAAGTCATTGCTCTGTTACTAGGACTGCAGCTCGGCTATACAAAGTACTGTTGTTTCATCTGTGAATGGGACAGCCTTGCCAAAGAGTCGCACTATTCTCAACAGAACTGGCCACTCCGTAAAAAGTTAGCTTCAGGATAGAAAAATGTGGCACATGAATCGCTTGTCGACCCGGAAAAGATATTTTTGCCCCCTCTTCACATAAAACTGGGACTCATGAAGAATTTCATGAAAGCACTGAACAATGAAGGTGAAGGTTTTCATTATTTAAGACAGATGTTCCCAAGAATAACTGATGCCAAGATGAAAGAGGGCATTTTTGTTGACCCCCAGATCAGACATGTTACGAGTGACAAGCGGTTTGAAGATCTGTCAGTTGGTTCAGAAAAAATTGCCTGGAAAGCCTTCAAAGACGTTGTTAACAATTTTCTGGGCAATTACAGAGCCCCGAACTACACTCAGCTGGAAGACAAACTTCTCAAAGCCTACAAGACAATGAAGTGCAACATGTCACTCAAGATTCATTTCCTCCACTCACACTTGGACTTCTTCCCCGCAAATCTCGGTGCTGTCAGTGACGAACACAGTGAAAGGTTTCACCAGGTCATTGCTACGATGGAGAGATGATACCAGGGCAACTGAAATCCGTCAATGCTTGCGGACTACTGTTGGACACTGCAACGTGATGCACCAGATATTGAATACAAAAGAAAATCAGGAGCAAAACACTTTTAATTCAGTTGAATTTAATAGCTTATGCAAAACATAAACATGAATAAATACATTATTGTCAGTAAACATATAAATGTCTATTTCTCAGAGTTTATTGAAAGATGCTGAGAAATTAGTTCATGCTTTTGTTTTTAGTCGAATAGATTACTGGTACGCACTCCTCTCAGGACTACCCAAAAAAGACATAAATCGACTGCAACGAGTGCAGAATGCAGCTGCTAGAATCCTAACTAGAAAAAGAAAATCTGAGCACATCTCTCCAGTTTTGATGTCACTACACTGGTTACCTGTATCTTTCAGAATTGACTTTAAAATTCTGCTTATGGTTTACAAAGCCTTAAATAATCTCGCTTCATCTTATATATCGGAGTGTCTGACACCTTATATTCCAAATTGTAACCTCAGATCCTCAAATGAGTGTCTCCTTAGAATTCCAAAAGCAAAACTTAAAAGTGGTGAGGCGGACGGCCTTCTGCTGCTATGCACCTAAAATCTGGAATAGCCTGCCAATAGGAATTCACCAGGCTAATACAGTGGAGCATTTTAAAAAACTGCTGAAAACGCATTACTTTAACATGGCCTTCTCATAACTTCACTGTAATTAAAATCCTGATACTCTGTATATCCAACTCATTATAATAACTATTCATGGTGGCTGTAAAATCCATACTAACCCCTACTCTCTCTTCTGTTTCCTTTTCCGGTGTCCTTTTGGTGGTGGCTTGTGCCACCAAATAGTGCCATACTTAATGTTTCGGAGGGGCAGAGATGAATACTATGTGCTGTGGCAGTAGGGGACGCTATTGCTCCCTTGAACCCTCAGGTACCACGCCAAACACCTGGTAAAAGTCCAATACTTCTTTTTATTATAATAACTAGCAAAATACCCGCGCTTCGCAGCGGAGAAGTAGTGTGTTAAAGAAGTAATGAAAAAGAAAAGGAAACATTTTAAAAATAACATAACATGATTGTCAATGTAATTGTTCTGTCACTGTTATGAGTGTTGCTGTCATATATATATATATATATATATATATACGCATACACACACACACATATAAACATTTATATATACATATACACATATACATATACATACATATGTACATATATATATACAGTATACATACACATACATATATATACACACACATACATCCACATATATATATATATACATATATATATATATATATATACATATCGAAACACATACATATACACACACATACATACACACATATATATACCACTATATATATATATGTGTATATATATATATATATA
>JANRMT010062807.1:22987888-23002406 GCA_026402145.1 Polypterus bichir lapradei
TGAGTATATTACATTAAACAGGCGTCGAAGATTGGAAGATAAGTGCCCCGATAATCCCGATAATTCTCTTTCCGATCAGCTGATGCTGTGATTCCCACTCAGATACAGTGATATAAATACTCTGAGTGGTGCAGTGAGAGTGATATGGAAAAAGATGACCCGCTGTGGCAACCTCTAACGGGAGCAGCTGAAAGCAGAAAAAGAAGGTGCAGTGAGAGTAACAACGCTAAAGCAATTATGGTATTTAAAATACTATGGCTATTCCCTGGACCATTATATTGTTACAGGTTAATTACAATCAGATGCATTACACTAATAAATAATATGCAGTTAATTTCAGTGTATTTATAAAGCAGCGTCAAGGATGTTGATCTGAAAAAGAATAGACAACAACACAGGAACAGTAGCACTGCTTTGACGCTGGGTGCCACCAGTCTGCAAAACCGAGTGGAGAACTTGTGTACAACAGGGTATGAGGTACGGTGAAAATGTGTGTGGCTTTACGCCAAGTCTAGGTTTTATAAATCGTGATTTGAACGTGGAAATGTTCGTACACAACATTTCTATGCGTATGCACCGTTTATAGATGAGGCCCCTGGTGTTGCCCCTGCCTTGTGTCCAGTGTTTGCTGTGATAAGCCTCCAATTGACCTTTGACTTTGCTCTAGTTAAACGGGTTAAGAACATGTAAAGTGGATGGATCATTTATTGTAGTAAGAGTGTTTGAGTAAGTTATTAGTTTATCATCATGTCTGGGCCACAGATAGAGTAAATGAAAGCTGATTTGTGAGGACTTTTGACAATTTATAAATTTCAGGCATAAACTGAGCAGATCTCTTCAAAGTTCTGGTGTCCTGGTTGTAAAGTGAAACAAAGACCTCCAGCTCTGGATTTACTGTTTGGTAGTTTTTATTAATTAATTAATTAATTAGATTCTTCACCTACACAGTCCAGTTTTTTTGTGTGTGAAGTTTTGATTTCCCAGTCGTCAATGTGATGTCTTCAAAACATCAAGAACTAACTCACACACCAGTGTGTCTTCAAACTGACTTCATTATTGTATAACCCCAAACTCTTGAATCAGTGATATTAAATGTTTCTTTTAATCTTTCGTGTTATTCATATTTGTTGAATCAAATCTCTGTGTGTCACCTACTGTGTCAAAGTGTGACAGAAGAAGTATGTTGTGTCATGAAATGTAAAAAAAAATGTGTTGTACAACTATCAGAATGTAGAAACAGAAGAAGAAATCAAAAGATGAACATGAATTCTGATATAACCACGTGTGTCCTCTTGTGTGTCCAAATAGAAACAGCTGGGGGTGACACTTTGTGACACCAAGAGGAGAATTGAGGAGAGAGAGAAGACACTGAAGGAGACGAGGAGGGTGATAGACGAGATGAAGGTGAGAGGAGAACTATCAAAGAGAGGAGAACTAAACTAAAAGTAGAAGAGCCAGCAGAACTTAAAGATTTTATTTAAATTGCAGACCAGGCTGGTATAAATTCATCAATTTGTTTCAATTTCCAGGTCTTTGCCATCCAGTAATAAAACTAAAAGTTAGGTAGTTCTATGTTACATTACCTTATATTACATTATTCAGAATTGAAATTGGTTAGTATGATGCACACTGTGATAAATCCTTGTTTTTCTTTTTAAAAACATGATTTAATGCTTGGTGAAAAGTTAGAGGTAGAATTTTGTTGTCTTTAGCTTCTGTAAACATTACTAATAATAGTGGAGCTAACTTAGTTGAAAACTTCTTTATAAAATTCCACTTGGTTGCCATGAGGGCCTTCTGTTTTTCCACTTTGATGTGAGTTTACAGTGTCCAGTAGTTCTGAGAGTGTCAGATGTTTGTGCAGTTTCTCTGCACTAAGATTGTCCTGCTGTTGAATTTGTATTACTCCTTAGATTATGTGTCATCTTCTTTAAATTGAGTAGAATATAACGACTTATAGTACTCTCTAAATGCGTGAGTTATATTTTAATGGTCAATGATTTTATCTTCAGTTATGTTGGTAATTTCTGTTATTGTGTTGTAAACTTCCTGCTTGTGGATTTGTTGAGCTAAGATCTTTTTAGCCTTCTATCCATGATCATACTGGTGAAGTTGTGTTGATATTGTGAGTTAAAGATGATTTGTTCCGTTCTTTTTGTTGTAAAGATAAAGTTAAATTCTGATTGTAGAGGCTGTCCTTTCCTGGTCACAGTTGCTGAATCTGAGATCCACTGTCCTCTATTCATTTTCCATGTGGAGTTTACCACTTCTTCCAGTATCTCAGTGGGTTTCCTCCATTTATTTTAGATCTTCCCCACATCCTCATGTTTAGGTTTGGTTAATTGGCAGAAACCCCAAATTGGCTCATTGTGATTGCTAGTGTGGGTCTGACCTTGTGAGAAAATGTCACACTCTCCAAGGTAATATGCTGCCTCATGTCCATTTATTCAAGGATTCATTTATGACAAGTTCTCATCTACCAGAGGAAGAACTCTTCACACACATTCCTGTGCGGCGACAGACATGTTTTACAACCCAATTTATTTAGCACTCACATTAAATGGACTGGCGCCATCTGGTGTACAAAAGCACTAAACACCTCAGGCCCAGACCATTGAAAGAAAGTAGGTAGGTCACAATCTGTCACTCAACACTTCGTAGTCCAATTAAGATAAAGAGAGGACAGTTGAAGAAGTACAAGTAAAGGAGAGCTGTCCTCACAGATTGACCTTCTCACTGGTTTATGTTTTTATGCTCATCTGTTTTTGTTGTTTCATGATAGAGTTCCTGGTCATTGGTGATGCATGAAATCCCTCATCTAAACTTATGCTGAACATGACATTTTTCACTGGCTGTGGTTCAATGTCTTGTTTCATGTCTGTTTTGGATTATTTAAGTTAATGTTGATTTTGCTGAGATTGTGAATTATTCTTTGTATTTGAACCTGTCTATAAGCTGCCAGTGTTATGTTCCGTGTGTTTTGTGTGTGCGTCCCCCTGCCAATCACTGCCAGGAACTGCCCTTCCACCGTATAAATCCAGAGGGTCTCCCACAGTTCCTGGCGGGTCATTGTGAATGCATTGTGTGAGTTTAGGGAGTTCTTGTTCTTTTCCCTGTGCCTTATGCATTTTTGAACCCCTGTTTTGTTTTTCGACTGCACTCTTTAGATTCTGTTTTGAAGTGTTGTTTTCTTAGGATTGCCTTGTCTGACTCAACAGGGCATCTGAGTGTTTGAAATAACACTTTGTGAAGAATAAATCTTTAATTTTATAAAGATTCCATAAGGCCCTTGTTGTGTTTAACTCGTAATTTTGATGGTGTCCCGGGAGGTTTTATTGGAAGTGCTTTTGGAACTTTAGGGATTTACGAGCTTTGGAACTCCTAGTTCACAACAAACTGTTCATTAATGTACCCGTTCTTTATAAGTGTTGTTCAATTATAACAGTACCCCTAAACTCAAAGTGAGATATTCTACACTGTCAAATTAATCTTAAATTAAACTCTTTTTGTAACAATGGACCTGGATGTTCTGCTGTTCTCCTTCCAAAGCTCATGGTCATGTAAAGGCAGAAACACAATATCAATAATTTCAATATTATATCTAAAGGAGAGAAATAGGTATATTTTAGGTGAACATTCACATACCTTTTCTTTTCACAAAACATAGACTATATAATGTTACATTGATCTGCCCCCCCAATCAGTTTCCCACCACTACATACATAAATCCACATAAACACACTCAATGCCAATTTTAGCTATTAATGTCTTATTGTCTGTGTGGGGAGGGGAGAATGTTGGAAGATGAAAGGCAGATTTTGTGAATGACAGAAGATATTGAAGATCGCACCAACCCAAAAAAAAAGTTTCAGATCTCACCCTCTGAAAACTGGTTAGTCAGAACTTTAGGATAATCTTAAAAGTCATGCAGGAGGATACCTCACTAACTTTGACCATCCTGACAGCCAGCAGGTCATTTCCACCTTTTTTATTAGCATTCACAGAATTCATGTTTTGTAACTGTAACTGTCACGAAGATTGGCCATTCCTCCAGATTACTAAGTTTTGGTGGTCAGACCCGTCATTGGTTACTGACTGGAACAGTTGCAGTTGAACACTTCAAGATTCCACCCACAAAAGCACGATGCTGTCAATCACCGCCTTCCGGCTCACATCCTGTCCTGCAAAAAACTCTCTCACCGGTATTTAAATGTGTGTAAGCCCAGGCAGAGAACAGCAGCACACAAGAAAGAGAGAATGTATGATACAAAGCACACAGCAGGTATACTACAATATTATTATTACAATGTACTACTTTATATGGCAGTGCTACACAATCACTTCTTTATTGTTGCTTCCATTACTTTGATTGTGATAATATCAAGCTTACATTAAAGCTCCTCCAGTTGAAATACAACCCATCCCGACTCCTTCATCCTATACCAAGATTTCAGATGTACGTTAAGCCTTCTAAACTCCTCAATCTTACCTGGACTTGTGTGTGTCACAAGCAAAACTTCTGATCACATTGTCTCTTCTGCTCCTCAGCGTTGCACCAAACTCTTTAAATTGGTCCTGCGGAACTGGCAATCTGATCCTAACTATTTCAGTTATTCACTGAGAACTGGACACCATTAAGAATGACAACTGGATCCTCCACTGCTCAGGCCAGGTGCCTATCCACCCAGCTAGAGAGATTTTGTACATGTGTAACAAAAAGGCAACACATCATGTAAGACTTTCTGTATCTGGAGCAAAGCTTCATCTCAATTCCATAATAGCTGAATCCCCAAGTTGTCATTTCTTGTATCTTTCTAGAGACTGTTTTGGAGGTGACCTTTTAGAGCTTCTCATCCCTGCCTAAAACCTTAGAGTTATCAGGGTCACTGTCCAGCAAAGTCAAAGTCAGCAAAGAGCAAAGTCTTGAAAACAGTTGAACACCTCCAGCTTTGTGGTGGATGATCCTGGACAGCACGCACCTTTTACCTCACACTTACCTACCACTCTGACAAACCTGCATAGTAAACGTCCTCCAGGTGTCACCATACAAATATGAGCCATAACTGCAATGGCAAATTTGAAACCTCACATCAGAAAAATTTGGGACAAAATGGAAAATGAAAATAAAAAACACAATGATTCTTAAATGTACTTTGACTTTTTTTTTATTGAAGATAGTATGAATCCAAGATATTTCATGTTTTATCTGTTCAACTTCATTTCATTTGATGATATACATTCATTCCTGCATTTCAGGCAACATATCAGGCAACACATTCCAAAAAAGTTTGGACAGTAAAGTATTCACCACTTTGTAAAGTCGCCATTCCTTCTCACAACATTTAAAAGGCGTTTCGACACTGAGGATACCAAACAATGAAACATTTCAGGTTTTATTTTCTCCCAATCTTCCTGAATACAAGTCTCAAGGTGTGCCAAAGTATGGGGTCGTCACTGTCACATTTTTCATTTCAAAATTCTACACACATTCTTTACTGGGGACAGGTGAGTACTTCAGGCAGGACAGTCCAATACCCATACCCTCTTCTTCAGCAGCCATGCCTTTGTCATGTATGCAGAATGTGGTTTTGCATTGTCATCTGGAAAAGATATTATCTTGATGGCAGCATATGTTGCTCTAAAATCTCAGTGTACTTTCCTGCATTAATGCTGCCATCACAGAAGTGTAAATGACCTTTGCCAAGGGCACTGACACAACTCTATAACATGGCAGGCCCTGCAGGCTTTTCAATTTGCTGCTGGCAACAGTCTGGATGGTCCTGAGAACACAGAGTTCATTTCTTCCAGAAAAGAACTGGACTTCTGATTCATTTGACCACAGTACACATTTCTACTGTGTGATGGTCCATCTCAGATGCTTCCGAGCACAGAGAAGTTGATGTCACTTCTGGACATGGTGAACATGAGGCTTCTCTTTTTGCCTAGTAAAGTTTGAATTTGTGAATGGAAGTCAGTATTGCAGTGTCTGACAAAGGTTTGCCAAAGTAATCCTTGTCGTCCCATATGGTTCTGTCAGCTATTGATGAGTGATGCAGTGCCCACAGTGATAGTGACGAGCTGGTGCCTCGTCCAGAGATTGCTCCTGCCTCCCACAAGATGCTTGTTGAGCCATGAGCGACCTTTGATTAAATAAATTTTTGCAGCAGTACTGTCTCTTTCAAACGTACTAACCTTCAATTCCTGTCCTTCCTTTTCTTTCTCCACATCACCAATCACCACAAAATCAGCTCTTCAATAAATGTCAATCCATCTGTAAGCTTAGAACACAGATTTTTCAAAACATTTAAGAAACACTGAAATATCTTTGTTTAATTATTCCATCCATCTATCCATCCAGTTTCACACCAATCCCAGCAAGAATAGAGCACGAGACAGGAACAATCCCTGAAATGGTTGCCAGCTCCTCACTAGCGCTGCAACACCATGTCAACACGTTTAGTAACATATTACATTATTTAAATGAACTTAAACATGTTTCTGTATAATGTATTACACATACTTTAATGCATTTCATCTTAAACATGATATCAAGAGCTCCAAGAAGACAGCGCCTGGAAATCTAAATCGATTTAAAAGCCAGTCATCACCATCGGTAAATACGCACTCTCTTCTGTTGAATTAGAAAATTAAAACACTCTAGACGAGAACAGGCCATTTAACCCAACAAAGCTTGCCAGTCCTATCCACTTATTTCTTCCAAAAAAACATCAAGTTGAGTTTTGAAAATCCCTAAAGTCCTACTGTCTAGCACACTACTTGGTCGCTTATTCCAAGTGTCTATCATTCTTTGTGTAAAGAAAGACTTCCTAATATTTGTGCGAAATTTACCCTTAACAAGTTTCCAACTGTGTCTCCATGTTGTTGATGACCTCATTTTAAAGGTACCGTCTCGATCCACTGCACTAATTCCTTTCATAATTTTAAACACTTCAATCATGTCACCTCTTAATCAAGGTTATTATAGTTTTGCCTTTTTATATTAGTTTTTATTTCTATATTTGTTCTGACCTTACTTGGAAATTCAGTTTAGTTTTAGTTTACCTTCATTGTGTATTTTTAGTTTTAGTTTAGTTTTTATTTTACAAAAACATTTCTATTTTATTTTAATATATATTAGTTTCAGTTTTAGTTTTAGTAATTATAGTACGGTTGAAGTGTCACTTTGGAGTTTAGTTTTTGTGTCACAATGAGACAGAACTATACACTTAACAGGTTTGGATATGAGTTTAATGTTAATGGAAGCTTGCTACACTATGCAACACACTTTACTATTGGTTTTGGTTTTGTCTGATAAGAACAAGCATAATCAAAACCAGGTACTAAATATGAACAATTTTACACAATTTTATAATTTTTAAAATATTTTCTATGTCATGTCGTGCTGAACAAATCTATGTTGACTGTAGGCACTTTTTTCTTTTCCTTTCATTGCCCAGAATGGGCCAATTTGTAATGAAAACTTGATGAATTTTAAGGTGTGAGGGTTTTTTACTCTAAATGTCTACAGCACTTAACATATCCTGCTCCAAGACAATGTGCTTATGATGAACGTCTTCAATATTTCATTCAAAAATCTCAAACATTGGGCTTTGTTATTTTCAACCAGCCATATTGATCTCTGATTCAATCTCAGGCACAAACAATTTATAGACAGAATTTTGCACCTGCAGGCCTGGAAAGATATCAAAAAATAAGAAAATAGATTCTATTGTGTGACGGGTGTGATCATGAAAATCAGGGGGGTTAAGGAACAGGGCTCTTAGGCTAGTGTGCAGACCCCACTTAGCTGTATTGAGGGAAACAAAGAAAAACAAGCATGTAGTGTGAAGACTAGAGGCAGTGAAACTTGAAAAGCCCACCATAAGAACACTAAACCCATAATGAGCAGAGCCATCCATCCATCCATCCTCTTCCGTTTATCCGGGGTCAGGTCGCGGGGGCAGCAGCTTGAGCAGAGAGGCCCAGACTTCCCTCTCCCCAGCCACTTCTTCTAGCTCTTCTGGGAGAATCCCAAGGTGTTCCCAGGCCAGCCGGAAGACATAGTCCCTCCAGCGTGTCCTGGGTCTTCCCCGGGGCCTCCTCCCGGTTGGACATGCCCGGAACACCTCACCAGGGAGGCATCCAGGAGGCATCCTGATCAGATGCCCGAGCCACCTCATCTGACTCCTCTCGATGCGGAGGAGTAGCGGCTCTACTCTGAGCCCCTTCCAGATGACTGAGCTTCTCACCCTATCTTTAAGGGAAAGCCCAGACACCCTGCGGAGGAAACTCATTTCAGTCGCTTGTATTCACGATCTCGTTCTTTCGGTCACTACCCATAGCTTACGACCATAGGTGAGGGTAGGAACGTAGATTGACTGGTAAATTGAGAGCTTTGCCTTATGGCTCAGCTCTTTTTTCACCACGACAGACCGATGCAGAGCCCGCATCACTGCAGATGCCGCACCAATCCACCTGTCGATCTCACGGTCCATTCTTCCCTCACTCGTGAACAACACCCCGAGATACTTGCACTCCTCCACTTGGGGCTGGATCTCTCCCCCAACCCTGAGAGGGCACTCCACCCCTTTCCAGCTGAGGACCATGGTCTCGGATTTGGAGGTGCTGATTCTCATCCCAGCCGCTTCACACTCAGCTGCGAACCAATCCAGAGAGAGCTGAAGATCATGGTCTGATAAAGCAAACAGGACAACATCATCTGTGAGCCCACCAAACCGGACCCCTTCAACACCCTGAGATTCTGTCTATAAAAGTTATGCACAGAATCGGTGACAAAGGGCAGCCCTGGCAGAGTCCAACTCTCACTGGAAATGGGCTCAACTTACTGCCAGCAATGAGTACCAAACTCTGACACCAGTTGTACACGGACCGAACAGCTCTTATCAGGGGGTCCAGTACCCCATACTCCTGGAGCACCCCCAACAGGACTCCCCGAGGGACACGGTCGAACGCCTTTTCCAAGTCCACAAAATACATGTAGACTGGTTGGGCACCCTCCAGGACTCTGCTAAGGGTGTAGAGGTGGTCCACTGTTCCACGACCAGGACGAAAACCACACTGTTCCTCCTGAACCCGAGGTTCGACTATCCGACGGACCCTCCTCTCCAGAACCCCCGAATAGACATTTTCAGGGAGGCTGAGGAGTGTGATCCCTCTGTAGTTGGAACACACCCTCCGGTCCCCCTTTTTAAAGAGGGGGTCCACCACCCCGGTCTGCCAATCCAGAGGCACTGTCCCCGATGTCCATGCGATGTTGCAGAGACGTGTCAACCAAGACAGTCCTACAACATCCAGAGCCTTGAGGAACTCTGGGCATATCTCATCCACCCCCAGGGCCCTGCCACCAAGGAGTTTTTTGACCACCTCGGTGACCTCAGTCCCAGAGATGGGAGAGCACACCTCAGAGTCCCCAGGCTCTGCTTCCTCATTGGAAGGCATGTTAGTGGGATTGACGAGGTCTTCAAAGTAGTCCCCCCACCGACCCACAACGTCCCAAGTCGAGGTCAGCAGTGCACCATCCCCACCATATACAGTGTTGACACTGCACTGCTTCCCCCTCCTGAGACGCCGGACGGTGGACCAGATTCTCCTTGAAGCCGTCCGAAAGTCATTTTCTATGGCCTCCCCAAACTCCTCCCATACTCGAGTTTTTGCCTCAGCAACCACCGAAGCCGCATTCTGCTTGGCCTGCCGGTACCTATCAGTTGCCTCCAGAGACCCACAGGACAAAAAGGTCCTATAGGACTCCTTCTTCAGCTTGACGGCATCCCTCACTGCTGGTGTCCACCAACGGGTTCGGGCATTGCCGCCATGACAGGCACCAACCACCTTACGGCCACAGCTCCAGTCAGCCGCCTCAACAATAGAGGCACGGAACATGGCCCATTCGGACTCAATGTCCCCCACCTCCCTTAGGATGTGGTCGAAGTTCTGCCGAAGGTGGGAGTTGAAGCTACTTCTGAGAGAGGACTCTGCTAGCCATTCCCAGCAGACCCTCACAACACGTTTGGGCCTACCAGGCCTGACCGGCATCTTCCCCCACCATCGAAGCCAACTCACCACCAGGTGGTGATCAGTTGACAGCTCCGCCCCTCTCTTCACCCGAGTGTCCAAGACATATGGCCACAAGTCCGATGACACGACCACAAAGTCGATCATCGAACTGAGGCCTAGGGTGTCTTGGTGCCAAGTGCACATATGAACACCCTTATGCTTGAACATGGTGTTCGTTATGGACAATCCGTGATGAGCACAGAAGTCCAATAACAAAACGCCACTCGGATTCAGATCGGGGTGGCCATTCCTCCCAATCACGCACTTCCAGGTCTCACTGTCATTGCCCACGTGAGCATTGATATTAAAGAAAAATGTAGTATAACAATTTGCCAGCCCTTGTATATTTTATAAATGTTTTATTTTAACTACTCTGCATTTGTAGTACGTATTTAAGAACTAAACTAAGATCACACAATGCCATCTTCACAGTTTCCATTCTTCTTCTCTTTTCTTTTTATTTTCAGCTCAAGAAGCTCCAGTTTTCACACTCCAGCCTCCTGAACCTCAGAGCAGAGACGACTTTACAAAATGTGAGTTTGTGCTTTGACTGAATGGATCATCACAAAAAAAATCATTTAAGTTTTAATAGACCAGGACAGGCTTAGATTATGAAAATCTGAGTGTTGTGTGACTGAGGGGCTGAGAATCATGGAGGTCCTGTGACTGGTGCATTATGGGATAGAGAGGCAGTGAATCACCAAAGCCGTCTGTTGAACCCGAGTCTTGATGTGTCCAGAAATATTAAAAAAGGAAAATAAAATAAAATCCACATCATGGGGTGCACTTACTTTTTCACATGGCTGTATATACAGACACAGCTAAAAGTGTTGCTTTAAAAATGAAGCACACTTGTATGTGAAATAAGTTAAAGCTGACAAAAGTCCTCGTCATCCTCCATTCTTTACTCCACAGAGCAGACACTTTGCTCTGAGTTCCCGACTTCACAAATTTTAAACATTAAAACAAATGAAAATGGCAGAGAAAAGTATTGGAGGTCATTAGAAATTCAAAGACCTCACTGGAACATAGTGACATCTCAAGCTGACTGATTCCTCTAATGAGTGTCACCGGGGTCTTCAGTCACTCAGTCAAGTCCTCACTCTGCTGTGTTGTGTCATTGTGTGCCTCACACTAAAAGAGGACAAGAGAAGAGGAGGAGATGAAGAAGGTCACAGCCAAGAGTGGTCAAGGTGAAGACTACAAAACCACCTCTAAAGAGCTTCATGTTCCAGTGAGCACAGCTGCTAATATTCTCAAGATGTTTGAGGGTCCGCAGGGCTGCAGCCCATCTCCCTGATGAGACCACCAGAGTAAAGCTGACCTCAGATTGAACAGAAGGAGAATTTAAATGGTGGAGAAAAAACAAGAAAACATCAAGAGAGACTCAGGCGGACCTCCGAGATCAAAGGACAACAGCGTCAAGTCACACCATCTGTTACTGTGTCAATGACAGTGGGCTCCATGGTGGAAGACCCTACTTCTGAAGGACACACGCAGATTGGAGTTTTCTAAACTCCGTGTTAATCAGCCACAGTGCTGGAGGAGCTCCTTTGGAGTGAAGAAATGAAATAAGAGCTTTATGGAGAGTCACAGCAGCTCTGTGTCCTCAGAAGACAAAGTGACACCATTAATGATCTCAGGTTGAAGTGCTGAATCTGTGTAGGTCACAAAGAAATCAGGAGATCATCAAGGTGTTTGGGAGCGAATGTCACAAAGGTGAGACCACCAAGAATGGGGGAAAAGAAGACATTGGAATGTAATGAAGTGTCTGCTATGAGCCCTGAACTGAATCCGTCAACATCCATGGAAAGAGCTGAACGTCACAGCTGGGAGAAAAAGGCCATCAGACATCAAAAAGAGTGGGCCGGGTGGGCAGTGAGAGGAGTAGAAGTCTCATCGAGAGCCACAGGAAGGGCTTGATGGCAGTTATTACCTCCAAATAATGAGTGACAAAACATGAGGTGAGGGTCTGAGTCACTTTGTGTGAGCCATCGGAATTTGATTTATTATTTCAAATAATCTGTGAAGACGAAATACAAAGAAAGAGTCTGCTGTGTGGAATAAGAATGGCGGGTGACAGTCACTGGGGTCTGTTTACACTTATTTGACTGAAAAGTGGGATTCGTGTTTAAAATGTGGAAATTCACATAACCAGGCAGCAGCATACTGATACAAAAAACAATATTAAATTAAAGAGTGATAACAATGCAGGTATAACAGATAATAACTTTGTATAATTTTAACATTTACCCCCCCGGGTGGAATTGAAGAGTCGCGTAGTGTGGGGTCTCCTCAGTCTGTCAGTGGAGCAGGACGGTTACAGCAGTCTGTCGCTGAAGCTGCTCCTCTGTCTGGAGATGATCCTGTTCAGTGGATGCAATGGATTCTCCATGATTGACAGGAGCCTGCACAGCGGCCGTCGCTCTACCACGGATGTTAAACTGTCCAGCTCCGTGCCTACAATAGAGCCTGCCTTCCTAACTAGTTTGTCCAGGCATGAGGCGTCCCTCTTCTTTATGCTGCTTCCCCAGCACACACCGTGTAGAAGAGGGCACTCGAAACAACCGTCTGATAGAACATCTGCAGCATCTTATTGCAGATGTTGAAGGACGCCAGCCTTTTAAGGAAGTATAGTCGGCTCTGTTCTTTCTTACACAGAGCATCGGTATTGGCAGTCCAGTCCAATTTATCATCCAGCTGCACTCCCCAGGTGTTTATATGTCTGCACTCTCTGCACACAGTCACCTCTGATGATCATGGGGTCCATGAGGGGCCTGGGCCTCCTAAAATCCACCACCAGTTCCTTGGTTTTGCTGGTGTTCAGTTGTAGGTGGTTTGAGTCGCACCATTTAACAAAGTACTTCATTAGTTTCCTATACTCCTCCTCCTGCCCACTCCTGATGCAGCCCACGATAGCAGTGTCGTCTGCAAACTTGTATTGGAAGTCCGATGTACTGTATGCTGGCTGAACAGGACCAGAGAAAGTCCAGTCCCCTGCAGCACTCCTGTGTTGCTGACCACAATGTCAGACCTGCTGTTCCCGAGATGCACATACTAAGGTCTGTCTGTAAGATAGTCCACGATCCATGCCACCAGGTGTGAATCTACTCCCATCTCTGTCAGCTTGTCCCTAAGGAGCAGAGGTTGGATGTTGTTGAAGGTGCTAGAGAAGTCCAGAAACATAATTCTTACAGCACCACTGCCTCTGCCCAAGTGGGAGAGGGATCGGTGTAGGATATAGATAATGGCATCCTCCGCTCCCACCTTCTCCAGGTATGCGAACTGCAGAGGGTTGAGGGTGTGGTGGACCTGTGGCCTCAGGTGGTGAAGCAGCAGCCGCTCCATGGTCTTCATCACATGTGACGTCAGAGCGACAGGCCTGAAGTCATTCAGCTCAGTAGGACGTGATTCCTTTGGAACTGGGGTGATATAAAATTTTTTCCAAAGCCTCGGGACTCTCCCCTGATACAGGCTCAGGTTGAAGATGCTCTGTAGAGGACTCTTCAGCTGCAACGCACAGGCCTTCAGCAGTCGTAGCAATACTCCTTCTGAACCCACTGCTTTGCTGGCACAACATCTCCTCAGCTCTCGGCTTACCTGGGCTGCAGTAATTGTGGGTTTGGGTAAACTCTCTCCTATGCTGGTATCAGCAGAAGGATGGGTGGAGGGTGCAGTACTCCAAGGTGAGAGTGGGTTAGGGTGGTCGAACCTGTTAAAGAAGTTGTTCATTTGGTTTGCTCTTTCCACGTATCTCTCGATGATGGCACCCTGCTTCAAGCTGCAGCCAGTGATGATCTTCATCCCATCCCACACTTCCTTCATGCTGTTATTCTGCAACTTCTGCTCCAGCTTTCTCCTGTACTGCTCCTTTGCCGCCCTGAGCTAGACTCGGAGTTCCTTCTGCAAGCTTTTGAGTTCATGCTGATCACCACATTTAAAAGCCCTTTTCTTCTGGTTCAAAAGGCCCTTGATGTCACTTGTAATCCATGGCTTGTTGTTAGCATAGCAGCGTACTGTTCTTACTGGAACTACAATGTCCATACAGAAGTTGATGTAGTCAGTAGTGCAGTCAACAGCCTCTTCAATGTTCTCACTATGTGACCCCTGCAGGATATCCCAGTCGGTAGTTTCAGTCTCTCACAGCCTGCTCTGCCTCAGGGGACCACTTTCTGAATGATCGTGTGGTTGTAGGTAGCTCCCTCACTCTTGGTTTGTAGTGAGGCTGAAGCAGAACCAGGTTATGATCTGCTTTACCAAGCGCAGGCAGTGGGGTGACGCTGTATGTGTCTTTTAAGTTTGCATACAGTAGGTCGATAGTCCTATTTCTCCGGGTGTTACAATCCACATATATACTATACACTTATATACTGTAAGAGATGGGAAACAAATGATGTGATAGATAGATAGATAGATAGATAGATAGATAGATAGATAGATAGAT
>JANRMT010062807.1:23009637-23040360 GCA_026402145.1 Polypterus bichir lapradei
AATAATAATAATAATAATAATAATAATAATAATAATAATAATAATAACGAGACAAAGCTCAAGATGGTAATATTTATGAGAAGAGCCCTCATGGCATCAGGGTGAGGAGGTGCCTTGTCTCCACGTGAGCTCGTCTGCCGCCCCTCACTTACACTGGCACGCGTTACACTGGGGGACAAATGCAGAAGTGCAATAAATCGACTGTACACTGATGCATTCCATTGTCAAACGTAAAAATACAAAGGATAACATTTCAGATAAACGATTAGTTTTGTTAATTAAAAACAATGCAACATAACTATTATACGTGTCTTTGTATTTATTCTCACCAAGCGCTACATGGGAAATGAATATGGGTAATAAGTTTATAATAATTCTAATTAAAATACACTGTCCTAATATATTAATGAAGAAACTGAGACACATTGGCCTTTTATCAAAAGCGTGTGCGCTGTCATTTAGGACACAATGCATTGTTAACGTCACGCACTCTCTACTGACGCGATGTCACGAAAACAAAGAAACCGCGCAGTCCATGTGAACTCACAGCCTCCTTGATTTCTGACCTTATAATTAGTTGTCAATATCATATAAATAAAGTCATTTTACGAAGATGACAAGTATGCTATAGTCCGTTCAATAAACGCTCCGTTTAAAATGTTTGCATATACAGAATATAAAATAGAATCTTAATGAAGCGGGACTCGTGATTAGTAACGAATAATATCTGACACTGAGAAATTATAATGCATAATAACGGGAACAAATAAAAACTACGACTTCCTAAACTGTTAACGTAGGCATTTCAGTAACTATTTTTGGAGGCTTGTGTGTGCATTTCAATATTTATTTAAGAGCTCAGTTATGGAGGAACATTTCGGACAAAATTAATTAATTAAATAAATAAATAAATAAATAAATAAATAAATAAATAAATGCGTAAATAAAAAAGTACTGTGAAATGTGAGCATAAATAAATAAATGTGTCACGAAATATGTTTTTTGTTGCTTATTTATTTATTTCATTTTGTCCGTAACATTCCTGCAAACCGTCATGAAATACGACTTGAAATAAAACTGTCACTTTCACTCGTCAAAGTTGAGAGGGTGGGCTCTAACACGCCCTCTAGTTACTGATTGGTGAATCGATAGCACAAGAATTAATTAGAGAAATGCTTACTACTGCCGATGAAATGGATTCTGGCGACGATATTACGTATTTCAGAGAGAGAACTGAAGATTTATCGGAAGAAATTACAATGTTGGCGGCCCTTTTAGACTCCGATATAGATGAAACTATTTTTGAAATTATCGAAGAACAGGTGGAAGGCACTCGACTACACTCCAGTTCAGGTGATGCAGTTCTCTGCTCTGGACATTCCAGCTGAGTCAATTGAACACCTTCTGTTATGCGGTTTAAAAGTATGACAGATTACAGATCTATATGGTGTATCGGAGAAGACGATCACAAGGCGAATGAGCCAGTTTGATATACGGTAAGCTGCAACGGCTGTATTAGTTTAGGTAATTTGACATGGAATGCCCAAAGCAGCTCCAACTAATATTTTGAACTGAGTATTTGGCCCTTGTTTTACGAGTATAAAGTCAGGTGCATAATCGCAGCTACTTTTTCAAACAACTCTACAGCTCTGATCAGTGGCAAAGTTGTTCAGTTCATAGCGAATTGTCCCAAGATGGAAGTACCGTATAGCGATCAGAAACAAAAAGACACATTTAGGCATGCTGGACAGTAGTTTATCTTATGTTTATCTACAATACAAAATCAGTACGACACCAGGGTCTCCAAACACTCAAATATGAAGCTTATTACGTTTTACAGTGAAACTCTTTACATACACAATATAATTAGGGGCGTGTGCCCCATGGCCGACTACGGCGGCCTAACCCTCCCTTGAGAGCTCGATTCGCTCGCTGTCGGTCCACAATAGGAGGATCAGCAACGCGACCCACTGGTGTCTTTACTGAGAGACAGTTGCAATATAAATTGATTAAATGTTAAAACGGTCTGCCATAAATAAGCGGACAGTTCATCCTTGCAGTGGGCGTGTCGTGGTGATGTGGGCGTTCCGTGAATGACGTAATAGCTACTGTATCTACCGCGTGCTGCAGTTACTCTCTGTTTGCTCTTACGAGACCCTCGTGCTCAGACTTTTTCACGGCCACAAGATCAAGCAAAGGTGCGGAAGGTGAGACAAAGTCGAACGTGGGGATCGCGTACGGGCGGGAATGCCAGCAGTGAGGAAGATCGCGACATGCTGAGCGGCTTTAAATTTGAGGAGGTGCCTGACGCCGCGTGGTTCGCTTTTAAGTGTTGGGGATTGAGCGCTACGTGGAGGAGGAGGCGGCACAGCAAATCGCACCTTCGCGAGTTTATTGTGGATGACGCGGGTCGCGCACTTTTAGCTGCTGATACGTACATTTATTTTCCGGTCAGTGTCCCGTGAAATGTGATGCTATATCTGATTTGGCGGAGGCGCGTTAAATCGGGATTGCTTCTGCTCACTTCGTGCTCGTGCACGTTTCCGCGCAGTTTCTCCTTTTGATGTCGCGCGTGCTCCAAAGTATGGTGTCCGTCGGGCACGCGCTTGTTCAGCCGCTCGGCCCCGTCGTTCATTTCTGATTTTTCAGCCGCACGGCCCCGTCGTTCATTTCTGATTTTTCTCGAGCTCTGCGTGTTTTTTGTGTTTTTACCTTTATCTTCTAAAGTCATCATCAGAAAACTTTATGAAAGTGGCGTTGAACGATGTAACTTTACAGGGCGCGTTCAGGTTTCATTTCCACCAGTTTGTCTCATACCTTTTAAAAATAATTTAAATGGTACTTTCTTATCAGGAAAGGCGGTTTCGCCGTAACGGAGGGACTTTGATTTGTTTAATGGGAAATAAAAAATACAAACATTACAGAAGCTAGTGCTGCTGGAGGGAAACACCAGATTCTACATCTGGCATGGCATTACGAGTATATTTTTCAGATATTTTAAACGGTATTGTTTTATTTAATGTCTTTTATCCTTTCAGGTACTTTCAGTATTTCTGTACACTTTGATACTTTATCTTACTAGAGATGGCCGTGTTAAATGAAGAACAGGACTCGAGCTGTTTGTGTCGGATAACATGAAGCCATCAAAATACAAAATGTGAAAGCTGCAGAGCTCAACAGAGCCGCGACTCGACTATTATGGGCTGGAGCTCAACTGTCTGTCCTCATTGTTTAACACTAGAATTACCAGAGTCTACGAAAAAAACTCGTAGATGCGGTCCACCTTAAAACCGTTCTCACTTCTCTGCCACCGTCTTTTGTCTTCCAAATGTGCCGATTAAGACGAGCAGCAAGTAGCCGGCTATTCCATCCCCCACCTTCGCAGAACGTTCACTAAGTTTTCCCGGCTCAGGCCTTGTTTGATTATCTGGGACTCAACTGCTGGAGTTTTAGAGTGGAAATAAGAGATCGTTATTTGGAACACGTGCATTTCTTGTGTGTTCCGTTTCTACAGTAATCCGTGTAAACACATTGTTAAAACAGAAACTTTTTCATATTTTAATAATACATGTTACAAAATGTAGGCATAAACTATAGAATATATAAAGCATGATTTCCAAAGATCAAATAAACACTATCACAGAAGGTTCGAGAATGTTGCAGTAGGTTCTTTGGCGTAGCGCTAAGATTTGTTTCTTAAAGGCCGACATGAGTGTCTCAGAGACCCGAATTCGATTCCCCGCGGGGGTGGAAGTTTTATTTTATTTTTCTTCCTCGCTCTGCCTGCCTGCAAGCGTCTGCTTTCTGTGTGCTGGGATGTTTTTTTTTCTTAAGTAAATCGTTAAGTTTAAAATGTCGATCGCGGTTATTTCTGTTGATTAATCCATGCTTTCATTCATTATAGCTATTTGCCTGTTGTATACAATCTATCTAGCGTCTTTATCAGAGTTTTCTGTCTTTTCGTAGACTCTGGTAATTCTGGTGTTAAAGTGGTCTATGGTGGGGCTGAGAAGGGGCCACAATGGTCACAAATAAGGTGACAAACCGACAGACGGCATTTACTGCGAGTGCAGGGCTTTGGAAATTAGGGGCGACTGGGAAAATATTCTGTTAGTTTAAAATATGAAAGTTTTTTTTTTTTACTTCGTCTGTTTCCGAGCCTGGTGCGGAGGTCGCTACAGTTTGTTAAAATACGCCAGACAATATCATAATTAGATTAATTACAGATAGCGGGGACAGTGGAAGCACCTTTTTATTTTTTTATTCTTGTCTTCTCGACTAGGCTAGACTGTTGTTGTGCTGTGATCTTTTGTATGTAAGTTGATAAATATTTTGTATGTCTTTATTTGTGATATTAGTGTTTCATTGGTGAGAAGCTTTCATGTTTAAAGTCCCCCCCCCCCCAAGTCTTTAGGACTGACTGAGGAATTTGATGGCCGAGTTGGTTGAACTGCTTCAAACCGGTTTGGCAAGTGACTCTCCGCAGGACAGGAAGACCACACAGTTGGAGAGCATCAGATTTTCAGACGCCCTTGGGTTGGGAGTGTGAAAGGCCGTGCGTGTGATGGAGCATCAGAGCAGCTTTGGCAGGAGTGACTGTGGTCTGAGGATTCTCCGTGTAGATTTCTTGGTGTGTACATGTTGCCCCATTGAGACTTACAAACTCCACCCGCACAGTCAAAGTGATCACAGCCTTCATGACAAACCTAAAAGTGTCCCTGTCCTTTATAAGGACGTTTTACTGAACATCCATCCTAGGTATGATGTTAGTCACTCCAGCCACCGTAACAAACCTACGACTGTTCAGTGTGCTGCTGAGGTGTCACCTGCTGCACGACGGCACTTGGGTCTCAATCTGGGGGTCTCGCTGTGTGGTGGGTGTGACAGCTCACTGTAATCACCACCTGCTCCCACCACTGGCATTTCAGCTGGCACCACTTCTGTTTCAGTGCCACATCATGTCTCTACAATATTTAAAAAAAAAAAATCACTTGTTTGGTGGAAAGCAGAACTTTTCCATCTCCAAATATTAAAATTCTGCTGCTTGAAATGTTTGAGTTCCTCAGCTTTTTGACTTCATTCTGGTCAGGCTGACTAATGTCGTTGTCTACACATTTCTCTCCATAGACTGTGAGTGTGCAAGTAGAATCAATTACCGCTAATCCTAAAGATTCGACCAAAACACTAAATGTGTCTGAGTTTGAGTCCTTTGTAAATGACGTCATGTTTCATTCTTCACAGTCCTCTGTATTCCAGTCTCCTCTGTTATTATCATCTGTTCATTTATTTGTGTGCAGTCTTTAGCCGAGTGCTTTAACGATAATACATTTTGATCTCCTACATTATTTATCTAACAGATTATTGCCTGGCAATGGCGACTTCTTCTGGCTGCTTTGTGAATGCAAACTGTTGTGTTGTCTTTGACTGGTGACATACGCAGTTTCATGTGTGACAGTAATGCCCATTGTTACCAGACTTGATTTTACTACTAAAATTCTCATTAGCGCCAATTTCATTGAAGCAAAAGTGTCATCCATGCTGTTAATGCCAGCTGCCTTTGGTTTGTATCTAAACACGCCATGTCCAGCCGCTTAAAAGCTCACACAGCATCAGGACAGCCATGTTATATCTACACATGCAGGTCACTCCGTGTCACATCATCACACTTACGGACCTCATCGTCTCACATAATAATTGAGACTTGGCCTGCTGATTTGGTCATCTGAGTGACCCATGGAACTGAAATTACACGTGTCTTGGATCAACAATAATAAGGAGATTTAAGATAAAAAAAGTCTATAGGTTGTGAAAATACTATGCTATCCACAAAATGAAAAAATGACCATGTTATGAGTTATAATATTAAAATGTGAATAGCAAGAAAACCTATATTTTAAAATTGGCCAATTATTTACTAAAGCTACCTTATAATGTCATGAACACCTCCAGAAAATTTGTTTATTGATAAAATCTTTGATGATGAGTGTGATGATCTGATGTGGACTTACCCATCAGGAGTATCTCTGCTCCAAATCAATGATATAATCCACCATAGAAACTGCACTCGCCCTTTTAACTCTGTAAAATCTGAATATCCTTTTTCTCCATTAAACACAACATCAAGCCTTTCTATCAGAATAGTCGCACCTTCATCTTTGTTCAGGTCTTCTGCTCAAATTCACATCTCACTGCTGTCCCTGTAAGCGACAGTCCAACCTCAAGTGCATGTTTTTTATTTCTAAGCTCAGTAACCCATGTCCATATTAAATCTTAATTTTTCCAGTTCTCGTATGCCTTTCTCTTGTCAAATGCAGACAGAATTCTATAATTAGCAGCCATCCTCTACTACGAATGTTAAACTTAAATAACAACACAACACCTTTGATGTTCACCACACACTTTTTATTCTTCTCTCCCATAAAACACACTCATCATGAGTAACCTCCTACAAACCCACTCTCCTCAAACCCTGAATGTCCTACTCCCAGTCGGGATGCAGTCCCGTAATCCCACAAATAGGAGCACATATATAAGATATAGAATATAACAACTTAACAGAATGAAGCTCCCGATGCACAGTTCAAGTCCAGCGAGGATATCCAACAAAGCCCTAAATATGACGCATTTAATAGACCTGCCATTGCTGTGTCCAAACATGATGGTGCTGTGTAGATAAAGTGTTGTCATATCTACATGGTGGCACTGAAATGTATGCAAATCCCCTTTAATGAAGGTCTGCAGTGCACTTTGATCAAATCTGAATTGTTTGATTTGTAATTTTAAACTGAGACAGTGAAGGAAATCAAGCAAAATGTGTCTTTGACCCAAACCTTATGGAGGGCACTGTGACCCTGAAGTGTGCTCATTATTTTTACTGACTTTATGAAGTTAATTCTACACTTTTATTTTCACAGGGGTTTTCCATTTCACTTGGCCATACACTGAGGTGTCTAATGGCCTCCAGTTCAGGCCTGTCCATGTAAGAAGTGAATCTGAGAAGAAAACGGAAGACATTTAAAGAGAGAGAAGAGTTTCCCACAGACCATGGCCTCTGCGATAGAAGATGGCGTGGATGAAAGAACGGTGGACATTAAAGAAGAGGACTGTGAGCGGCTCACAGCAGAGGATGTGTGTGTGAAGCTGGAGGATCACGAAGAAAGAATTTCAGTTTTTAAAGAGGAGGAGGAGTGCAAGGGGGTGACTGCTGCCATTAAAGCTGAGGATTTCAATGATTTCTCCGGTGGTCTTGAACTTCAAAAACAGGAAACTGAGGATATTTTCAAGCAAGAGGCCTGTGAAGAATCTCCATCCAGTTTACAGCACTGGTCCACTAATACGGGACGACTGGCTAAGCAGGAGAATTCTGTAGAGCTGAAATCAGAGTTATCAGAGTCTGAAGAGAAAATCACCGAGGGAAATGGGAGAGAAGGAGAAGAGTCACCTGGGAGTGTTGGAATAAGTGAGTAATGTGATTAAATATAAAAGAAAGAGAGCAGTTATAAATTCTAACGGGGGGTGCTTTAATGTTTCTAGAAGATTGAAATGAGAGATGAAAACACTGTTAATTAAACTTGGATAAAGACCACCTGCTTGGGCCCATGATAACAAACAATAGTTTACCTAATAAATTATAAATTAGAAAAACTTTGGTGAATAAGGAAAAATCTAAAGTGTTGTGTGCATGACTTGAACATCATGAAGCTTTGTGCCAACGACATATTACGTTCAATGAGGATATCAAAAGTCATATTTTGTTAAAGACGTATATTTCTTCAATTGTGTGACAGTTACAGCAGAAATGTCCACAAAAAGAAAGAAATAAGTAAGAATAAAATATTCCCCCCTGTGCACTAAACATGAATGAATTAGCTCAAGCCAGTGCTCACCTAATATGTGCCTCATCTTTCTAATGGTAATCTCGTGCACTTTGACATTAACAGTGACAAGAGTTACCTGTACGAGCCATGATGACATTCAGGGTGTCTCAGGGTCTTCTTTCAGCATCTTGTGTTCTGCTCTCAGCCTGAAATTGCTGGGGCAGCATGTCCTGGACAAGTTGTCAGTGGTGTGAAATCTTCACTTGGAGATGATCTTGGGCCCTTCCGTCTCCCACAGTCACATCGGGTCAATTTAGAATCACCACTCCACCTAACCTGAATGTTTTTGGGGATAATGGGAAGAACCAGAATAACCAGAAATGCCATTTAGAGTCACTGTGTAGAACAACTGTGGGCAGGATTTGGCCCCAGGACACATGAACAGTAAAACAGCTGTTCTAAACACTGTGCCCCCTAACACAAGCGGATATATGTGTGTTTTTGCTTTTTAGAACAGATTAGGATCTATTGGATATTTCAGATTTGCAATCATCTGTGAAATATGTGTCCTTTTGTCATTGTTTAATTTCGGGAAAAAATCATTATGATGATGATATCTGTTACAGAATTCGTAACTGTGTAGTGACTATTCACATTCAATACTTATTATGGATTATTGTATTTTATTTAGGTCTAAAAACTAAGCTTGTACCATTCTACCCAACAAGCCAATAAGAGGGCTGATTACAATTTCTAACTAAACGACGTCCTCTTGATAACGATTTATATTTATGTACCAGCTCGGTAAAACTCTGCATCCCTTTCCTCCCATCTACCTACACATTCACTGAAAGGCTAATAAAAGGGATTTTAGTTAAATAATCTATCCATCCCACTATATCCTAACTACAGGGTCCTGCTGGAGCCAATCCCAGCCAACACAGGGCACAAGGCAGGAAACAAACCCCGGGCAGGTCGCCAACCCACCGCAGGGCACACACACACACCAAGCACACACTAAGGACAATTTCGAATTGCCAGTGCACCTAACCTGCATGTCTTTAGACTGTGGTAGGAAACTGGAGTTTCCTGAGGAAACCCATGCAGACTCCATGCAGGGAGAACCCAGGAAGCGAACCCAGGTCTCCTAACTGCTAGGCAGCAGCGCTACCCACAGCACCACCTTGTCACCCTTAAAAAATCTAATGCCTGCTTAATTAATTGTTCAAATAAATCAGTCAACAAATACTCACTGGCAGATGGAATTGTGGATCTAAATGATCTACGAGGTGACATTTTCCAGAACTGAAAGTGGCTGGTTGTCAAGGCTTACGAATTCCACTGGTTTTGTTGTCACAGTAAGTCTGTGGCGTTCTTGCTGTCAGTATTATAAGGTTGATTTTTCTAAGTGCTGCCATTATTGGAGGCCGAGTGAGAGTAGGCGAATGAGTTAGACTAAGCTTGCTGGTCACCTCAACCTTTGAACAGCTTGTTCCTCACACCAGTCCCTTTTGTGTTGACTTCTCAGATGCTGAATAAGGCTTGTATTGTTGTAAGTGTTAGCAGAGAATCCTCCAGGACTGACTTCTTTTTACACAAATATTACAAACTGCAAATTTGTTATGTCTTTTAGGAAGACAATAAAACTATTAGACTGGCGAGAACATGTTTTTGTATTTTGGTAATGTTGGAACTTTGTCTTACATGTGTTTTATCATTCAAGTTAATTTGCTGATCATCAGTCAAGTCATTTAGAGTGATAATTGGCTGATTTTGATTTGTGATCGATTGACCAGATCTGGCCTGTCTTTCACATATTAGAGAAAAGTGGAGAAATTGAACAGACAGCAGCAGAACATGTAAAGACCACACATGGAGTGGCCAGACCATAAATGGCACCTCAGTGTGAGGAAGGAACACCAACCAGTGTGCCACCACTTTACTTGTACTGTTTCATTTATTTTAAAAGGTGGGTAGTAGTTAGGAATTTGGACATCAAATCCTGAAGTTGCAGGTTCAAATTCAGCTATTGATACCATGTGACCTCGAGCAAGTCATGTGATCTGTCTGTGCTCCAGTTGGAAGAACAATAGAAATTTATTCAATTGTGTCTCAAATGTTGTAAGTCGCTTTGAATTATGGTGTCAGGAAGGTTAATAATTATAATAATAGTTAAAATGTTTGTGTTATTTCAGATTTACAGAAGAATGGCAGCTTCTCTCCACCTTCATTTGGTCAGCCCTCTCTTCAATACAATGAGAAAGGTATGAAGAAATCAGCAAGAGGATCAGAGAACTTGACAGCAGCCTTTTTGCAGTGCAGTTCTCTCCCTGCTACTGGAGTAACACAGACAGAAGCCATCAAAACTGATCGGCAGCAAGTGGAGAGAGAAATCCAAATTCATACTGGAAAAAAATGTTTGGAACATGGAGAACAATTCACACAGAAAAGTGATCTTAATAAGGATATGAAGATTCACACGGAAAAAAAAACATATTTTTGTCATGAATGTGGCAATAGATTCTCAAAGAGAAGCAGTTTTCAGAGGCACAGAAAAATCCACACAGGAGAAAAACCTCATTGCTGTCCAGAATGTGGAAAGTCGTTCTCAAGAAGAAGCCATCTTCAGAACCACAGAAGAATCCACACAGGAGAAAAACCTCATTGCTGTTCAGAATGTGGTAAGTCATTCTCACGTATAAGCTATCTTCAGAAACACAGAAGAAGCCACACAGGAGAAAAACCTCATTGTTGTCCAGAATGTGGCAAACAATATTCTGACAAACGCAGTTTTCAAAGGCACACACAAATTCATACTGGAGAGAAGCCATATTGCTGTTCTCAATGTGGACAAAGATATTTTGACATTAATAGTTTTCAACGACACACACAAACTCACACTGAAGAGAAAATGCAGTATGTATGTTCTGAATGTGGCAAAGGTTATACAAACCAGAACAGTCTTTATAGACACAGCAAAATCCATACTGGAGAAAAATCGCATTGCTGTTCTGAATGTGGAAAACGATTCTTAGATTTATTCTCACTTCAGTGCCACATCAGAACTCATACTGGAGAGAAACCTTTTTGTTGTCCTGAATGTGATAAGCAGTTCTCACAACAAAGCACCCTACAGAGTCACATCAGAGTTCACACCGGAGAAAAACCTCACCAATGCATGGAATGTGGCAAACGATTCTCACGAATCAATTCTCTTAATATTCATAGGAGAAGTCATACTGGAGAGAAGCCTTACAGTTGTTCTGAATGTGGAATGCGATTCTCATATAACAGTTCTCTTCACAATCATAAAGTAATTCATTCTGGTAAGAAACAAAGCTGTTCTGAATGTGGCAAGCTTTTCTCAGACAGCAGGAGTCTTAAGGACCACGTGAGAATTCACTCTGGAGAGAAACCCCATTGCTGTCCAGAATGTGGCAAACGATTCTCTCGTCAAAAGACGCTTAAGAGCCACAGAATGATCCACACTGGAGAGAAGCAGTACACCTGTTCTGAATGTGGTAAAGGGTATTCTTCTAAAAAAAGTTTTTGGAGACACACACAAAGTCATATTGGAGTAAAGTCTGTCCCATAAATGACAAATGATCTTTCCATTGACTCCTCAACCAAAACAATTAAAGAAAAATCTTCTAAATGAGATAAGAGACTCCAGTTGAAAGTAATTAATAAGTACATAAGAATAGTGGAGAAAACACTGAAAGTGTTAAACAGATCCTAGATGTAAGGTAACCTCAGGGCCACATATGAATTCACACTGGAATGAACACACTGGAATACAACACATATTTCACAAACAGGAAGAATCTTCTTCAACAACTTGAAGGTGCAGGAAAAAAACTCATTGTTGTCCTAAATGTGTTAAACGATTTTCAGCCAGCAGTGGCCTTCATAGTCATAAATTACTGGTTTACTTGTGGTAAGCCTCTTAGCTGTTCTGGATGTTGAATGTGGTCTTCCTGTATCAGGCATGATCAGCAACACAAAAGATTTCATGAAGGACTCAGAAACTGTACTACCAGGACGTCAGCCATACAGGGACTGATCATCTCTGCACCAATGCTGTGACATAAGATGGTGAACAATACAAACACTAAACAACAGAATGAGGTAGCAACAGTACTGTGCAGTGATAACAACTTCAACCACAGAACACAATTGAAAAACTTCAATGCAATAATAAAAATGAAGAAATCAAATCCAGAGTGCAGTGCCAACTACCAGGAGGTGCCACTCACAACAAGGGGAATATTTTTGTTTCGGAGCTTTGGAGATGGGGCCTTATCTGAGTAGCAATGAACTTGTACCGTCTCTGGGATGTCATCTGATGGCTGACGCCTGGGCTGAGTGCAGACAGCCGTTCTTAACCCTGATAATGAAGAAGTCATTTAGTGACGTCAGCTGACAGCCAATGATGTCCAATCAGATACTGGGGAGGGACACTTGAGGAGGACAGGAGACTAAAAAGAGAGACGTCACATGACAGACCAATGTAGAGGGGCTTTATTAGACTTTTACACTAATTTAGGTTATCATTTATAAATGATAAGAGTTTTTACAAACCAAACACATTCATCGTCTGTTTGTCAAGGGTGAGTCCAAAAGTGGGAATTTAAGAAGATCTAAATACAAATAAAATGAAACATTCAGGGTTCAAAAGAGAAATGTTTAAGACCTGAAGAGGGAGTCAGAACAGCATGTTAGAGTTAGCATGGGGGACCAGACTTTTGAAGAATATCAATTAATGTGTAGAATGAATATTATTTAAAATAATATTAATAATAATAATAATAATAATAATGTTATGAGAAATGGGACACCATTATGAATGCAGAACACAATAAAAATGAAATGAACTAATTTTATTTTCTGACATATAAGAGAAAAAGGGAAGTCAAAGCAGAAACACACAGGGATCTCTGCTGCCCCAGCTGTTCATTTGATAAAATAACTTAAAAATATAACGGATGTCACTTTGCTCCATGTCAGTATATCCTGCGGTGGTGTGTGAAGGACGCTCTATACTCCGAATGTGTTGGTTCAGGTTTCAGTTTGAGTTCAGCACCTTCTTCATATTGATACCCAAGACCAGTGGCGTAGCAACGTCTGGTGGCACCCATTGCGGAATTTAAACTTGTCACCCCCATGTTCAACAAAATACACAATGGAATTTATTGAGAAAGCATTTTTTTTATTCAATTGGTTAAATAAAGAGGGCATTATTGAATTATTTTGTAAACATTTTTTTATGAAATAAAAAAAAGTAAAATGCCGTTTTATTAATAAGCCAGTTTAATGTACAATCTAAGAAATCTTTTTTCATAGTGATAGTACCTAGTGCATAACTTTATTATTATTATAATACAATTTAATGAAAACTCAGTTGTTTACAGGTTTGGTTCTCTAGGCTCTAATCCAACAAACTGTACTTTAACATGATACTTAGAATCTCTTCTTTCTGCAAATTTTGAAATTGCGTCATCAAAATCGATACCTTCAGCTACACTATTTTCAATTGACAAAATGGCTAAGCTAGAGAGTCGTGCTTGGTTCATAGTGGATCTGAGATAATTCTTAATTATTTTGAGTTTTGAAAAACTCCTCTCACATGATGCAACAGAAACACATAAAGTTAAGAAAAATCTTAATGCTAAAGTGAGATTGGGAACAGAGTCTAAAAGTTCATATTCAACCACAAACTCTAAGAATCTTAAGGAAGTCCAACCAAGAGACTCTTCTTTTGGAACTTTGGCGGCTTTTAGAAATCTTCTTAGTTGTGGAATTTCTGTAAAGATACCATCTGCAGAAAGCTCATTGTAATTTTCAAACACACTGTGTACAAACTTGGGAAGTTCAGTTTCTGTGGTTTCGATCAGATTGCTGGGCTCTAAGACTGCAAACCGATCTGATATACATTCCATGTCGTGTATCGATTTCTTGTTTTTTCTCCCTAAATAATAAAAACCATCATTTAAAAACTGCATTTTGTGTTTACTTGTGTTATATTTGACTAATGGTTACATGGGTTTGATGATCAGAAACATTTTGTGTGACAAACATGCAAAAGAATAAGAAATCAGGAAGGGGGCAAATAGTTTTTCACACCACTGTATGTGCTAGATGTCGGGCGTACTGTCAAAGATGATACTAAAATACTTTGCATTTTTAATATCTGTCAAAATTTTTTCCTTAACAATTCTACCTAGAAGTAAGATAAACTCATTTTGTGTGGTGTGAGACAAATAGCTTGTTAATATCTTACCCGACTGTGACTGAGTTGACTGTTCTAGCTTGATTAAGTGCTCTCTTAGTACAGGATCATATTTTGATAGAAGTTCAATCAGCTGAAGAAAATTTCCTTTGCTCTCCGTCAACATATGCTCTCTGTGGCCGCGGAATGGAAGATTTTGTTTAGCCAAAAATATAGTGACGTCCAGGAGTCTTTATAAAAGATCTCTCCATTTCCTTTTTTCTGTTTCAGCAGCTGTCTGGCTAACTTGATCAATTGTTCTATTGGCATTTAGACTTGTTCTTAAAGTTTTCCATTTTTCAAAACAAGCTTCATGTTGTTCTGAGGTTTCATGGTTGTGAACTTTTGGATTAAGTTTCCACCAAGCTTGAAAACCAGTTGCAAATTTAGATGTATTACTCAAACTTGCATTTGTGCCAAAGAGCCTACAACAGAAACAGTACAAGCTTTGGTTTTTAGTTGAGTATGCCATCCAGGTTCTCAGAATTTTCTCGCCATTTGGCTGACTGATATAGAACCAATCAGACGTCAAATGTCGGTCAGCACCCTTCGTCTTATCCCCTTGTCTCTTAACTGAAACAAATGGTCCATCTTTGTTTTGAAACGCTTCACTTCCTCTTTTAAATAAGTCAACTCTTAGATTATCTGGAACAGGGAAAAGCCAATCAGAGATGTCAGAAAACAAAATATTACTATTAGTTTCTTCTTCATCTGCTCCTTCTTCTTCTCCTTCTCCTCCAAATTTCGACATCGACCAGGCCAGCGACTGGACTTCCAAAACTTTTTTCTTTGCTGTGCTCCACTTGGGCGCTGTCGCTTCATGGTCTAAAACGTTTCACGCCGACTATATTATTATGATGTTCGGGTTAAAAATATCATCTTGTTGCACAGAATCGACTTGGGCCGATGATATATTTGTGGCAGGGATGAGACAATGAGTCACAGGACCGGTTGTTTGTTTACTTGAGCACCAGAACAGTTCAAAAGAAACGAGACAGAACACCCCCCCCACCCCACGCACCACACAATGATACTAAATCATTACAGCATCACATCGTTCACCCACCATTTGCTGCAATTAGAGATTGTTAAAGCCCATGTAAATTATTTAACATGTTATTTTATGTAATAAAAAGGCACATTAATACAAAACCGGCAATTTTTTGTCACCCCTTCAGAGCTGGTACCCGGTGTGGGCCGCACCCACCGCACCCACCTTCCTACGCCACTGCCCAAGACAAGGTTTCTTCACGTCGAGACTACAAGCTGGAGGCCACAGGAGCTCAATAAACTCCAACAGCAGGATGGACGATTAGAAAGCTCTGCTCTAAAAGAGTGTCAGCTACATAAAGCTTTGGCTTCATTTACTTGGCAAAACACTCCAAAAAGCAGAAGTAGCCCCTTCTGTACCCCCATCACTACTCGGCATTGGTTCACTCTGCTTGGACTTTCTGTATTTTGTAAGTTTATGTTTCATTTTTTTGGCCACATTTTTTTTACATTTCATTTCATTGATGTTCTTAAATGTGTAAGTATAGCTTGACTCTTACAAGGACTTATCTAAAAAGGGTACATTGGCCATGAAATGTAAGAAGGCAGAAAAATATAAAAAGTGGAAACCACAAAATGAAGAGGTGACATCAATGAAATACGTTCAGTGGCACAGGTGATGTGGACAAAATCAGAAAGGACAGCACAGAAAAGGCAGGTACCAACTGAAAACAAAAGAAGAAAGCTGATTGGTGGGAAGAACTGTCAGTCACTCCTGAGTGGACTGTTGAGGACAGCCGTGGCATTGAGACTTCAGAGTTCATGTGTTGTTGATTTCAAATCTGTGACCATGCACTGAATAAGTCTGTTATTTATTGGTTAGCATGTTCTGAAACTGTAATGTCATCACAAAGATCACACAAACATGTAATGTGGCATTTGTGATCAATCACCCTGTAGCACATTTAGAGTTTCGGACTGGAGCACAAAGTGGATGGCACTCTGAGAAGGACAGACTTGTAAGACGTGAACAAAGTCAGCTGCCCTCCCTGGTCTGTCTTTATTCAGAAGGACTCACCTGAGTGGTGGGATTGTTCTGCGGCGCTCCTGTTAGCCCACATTTCATCAGCTTGCTTTCTGCGTTTCGTCAGATAACCAGCAGAGTTAATCAAAGATGAGCCAGGCCTGTTACAATGTGAACGTTCTTGACATTTTGTTTTGCTTTAAATATTTGTTCTTCTTCTTTACTTTGAGTTCTTGGAGGCCTTGTATATTAGAGATTATTAATACATTAGCATTTGGTGTTAATAATGAATTGACAATTAATAAACTGTTTTTATTGCTAAATTGTAAGTGTGGCCTGTTGCCATTTTGTAGCTTTATCCTTCTTGACTGTGTTACTAGGACGTGTTGCACTGTTGCCTCCCTAGAATTAAGTGCCACATCACCGACGCTCGGCCTCACACCCTTCATCACACGTGAGGCAGAATCCAAGATTGCTGATCCAACTGTTAATCCCATTCCCTGCTTTGCCAGTCCCTTGGCTGTGTGTGTATCGAGGTGTATGGCTGAAGCAAACCTCTCCTCAAGGAGTCTACAGCACCGGTCAGATGAAGACCTTGACGCTTTGTGTTTAGACATAAAACTGAGAATACCTCATGCTGGATATGCTGTAGACGAGTGAAAGGGAGTCCGGTGGGATAGACTGAGGTAATAAGGTAAGTACAGTTAGACACATTCATAGTCATTTTATCTTTTAATATTTATTTTTTAGTTTTTTTTGCCTTTGTTAAACAAGGTACAATATTGTGCTGTTTGGGTCGATAGATGGCTTCTCCTGAACGGTAACTCTTCATTACACACACACACGCCTGCTTACCATCACTGTTTTCAAGAACACATGAGGCACTTGGAGACTTGACTGTTTCCTTCTTTAATTCAGATCAGTGGTGTCCAGCGTCAATCCTGGAGGGCCGCAGGTTTTCATTCTAACCATTTTCTTAATTAATGACCCATTTTTGCTGCTAATTAACTTTTTTCCGCTTCATTTTAATTGACTTACTATTTAAGACTCAGACCCCTTATCTGTTTCTTTTATTCCTTAATTCGCAACCAACTAGTAATGAAATACAAAATGACCCAACACATGACCAGATAACCTTTGCTGTCATACAGTATCAGAAAATAAAGAAAGCTGAAGGTCTCGGTGACGCTGATCTGCTTTCTGCTGCAGTCAAACGAGAGCACAGCCAGGAAATTAAATAACGAGTTCAATTGACAACAACAATCGGCTTCTAATTAAGAAACTGGTTAGAGTGAAACTGGTGGGAGTTTGATACCCCCTGGCTGGTCAATCGTTGGTTCACGTCACATCTCATTTTTATTTGGCTGCCATTTAAGGATAAAAAAGAAACAATTCAGAGAATTCTTTAATTAACAAAGGGAAGGGAAGAGAAAAGAAGTCAATTAACAGCAGAAATTGGTTACTGATTAAGAAAGTGTCAGGAAGGAAAACCTGCAGCCACTGTGACCCTCTGGGGTCAGAGTTGGACACCCTGATTTAGATCAGGTATCAGCAAGAGTGAAAGGGAAGGTCTACAGGAGTGGAGTGAGACCAGCTATGTTATATGGGCAGGAGACGGTGGCACTGACCAGAAAGCAGGAGACAGAGCTGGAGGTGGCAGAGCTAAAGATGCTAAGATTTGCATTAAGTGTGACGAGGATGGACAGGATTAGAAATGAGGACATTAGAGGGTCAGCTCAGGTGGGATGATTGGGAGACAAAGTCAGAGAGGTGAGATTGTGTTGGTTTGGACCTGGGCCGGTTCAAGACAGGCATATATGAGGGGGCAGACAGAAATATGAAGGGGGCACATGGTGGTGACGGAGGTGGGAAAGGGGTGGTGGTGCTCTGGCTAACTGTTTTTGTCATGTAATTGGATTGCACTTTGTCAGGCCTCTACCCTAAGACCTGTCCAACTTGGGTGTCCCACCTGAAGGCTAAGCTTCTGCTGGTGTAGCTCTTAGGGTCACTGAGGCATGCAAACCCCCTGACCTACGATAAGGTGGCAATCCCTCAGGAGGAAAACTGAAAAATAAAACAAGAATAAATAAAATAAAATATTCCTCATCAGATTATAACAAGTAAAAACATGACATTTACCTTAATTTGCTGGCCTATATCAAATATATTCGAACCCAACAATAACAATTCTCAATATTGCCAATGTCAGCAAAACTAAAAAGGGTAGGCCAAGTTATAAAAAAAAAATCAATTCACCAAGTCTTGAAAAATAAAACTGAAAAATAGAATAAAAAAATAAAATAAAATAAAGAATAAAATAAAATATCCATCCAGATCTTTACAACCAAAAACATAAAATGTATCTTAATTGGATGGCCTAATTCTGAAATAAATTTGCAAAATAAAGTAAGAATAAAATAACACTTCACAATATAGCCAATATTTACAAAACTAAAAAGGGTTGGCATAACAATTAAAAAAAAAAATAAAAAAACAATTCACCATGTCTCTTCCTACAATTCTCAGACTAATTTGTAGAACACAATAGATTTAAAACAGAACATTTGAACTTTTTTCTTTTTTTTTTGTCTTGTTTTAAGCTTGTTTGTTTTTCAAGCCACTAAACTCTCTGTTTGTAACTGAACAGCTCCACTCTCCTTTCTCCTCAATCCACTCTACAACAACAGTCTCCTGTTTCCCTTTACAGAAACTCTTCCAAATTCATCCATATCCAAGTTATTTGTTATGGACTTCTCATGGGCCAAGATCACCAAATTCCTCTTTCTTTTATGTGGGGGGGTTAGGAACCGTGACAAAGTGGAGAAGGAAGTCTCACACGATGCTGAAGACACACCAATGACCAGGGCTGTTACACATGATTTATGCAACTCAGGAGTTTACACATAGCGGACAGGTCTGTTTCCTTTGAACATTTTTTGAGCAGCATCTGTTTTGCCACAAGAACTTCATTTTCCAGACTTACAACATCTGCTACAGTGCCAGCCATCACAGCCAGAGGGTGCAACAGGGTGGGATCTAGAAATGCACTAGATTTGGGTGCAAGACTAGATATGGCTCTCATCAGGTCAATATTCTTGTGTGAAAATCAAGTTTCCATTTCAAGGATGTTGTGCAGGGATCTTTGCAGAGACTAATGGGGGACATGGTAGGGTCACCAGAGTCTGTATGGCCCAAAGTTGAGAGCACAACACTTTGACCCAGGTGTTTGCTCATTGTTCTCCTTCTCTTTGTTGGATGTGACTCATCCTCAGCAGGAGATGACACTCCCCAACAGTCATCCTCACGGATGGTTTTTAAGGAGTCCAGTGCTGCACTAACAACCTCAGAAGCACTGCACAGACCAACTGACTGAGACTGTAGAATAGCATTTGCTGATTTCAAGACACCAAGCACCCACACTGGGAACTTTCCAATCTCAAAGAAGTGATGCCTCTTAATTTGGCATAGCAGGCCTGATTCCTCGGTGCACAGGTCAACTGCAGCATCATCATCCTCTGTCATCTCAGATAGGATACTAAGGAGTTGTTCTTGATTGCCCACAGTGCACCTTGTCACCTCAGTAGCGTAGCTCGAGTTCGTGCCGCTCGGGGCGGGGCGGGGCGGGGCGGGGCTTCAATTTGCCGCCCTCCAACATATCTGAATATGTTAAACAATTTAAATAGAAAATTAAAATGACGTATAGAGAAAAATTAAGATACATTTTGCATAGATTTATTCATATATAAAGAAACAGCAATATTTTTTTTATATACATTTATAAGCATCAACTAGACAAGAATATAGTATAGACGCACTGATAAGCCGTGTTCTAATTATTAGTTTAATATAATTACGCTACGAAAACCACAACCAAAGTAGGGTTCAAGTGATAGGTGGGGATGTTTTCTGCGCAGAGCAAGAACGCATTCGGATTAATAACGAAATTATAAATTGTAAATTAGTTGTTAATCTTCCTAGAAATTATTATCGGTGTAATGTTTCTGTTTATTTTTGTCATTGCCTCATACATTTCAACTGCTGTGTCTGATGCAGAAGGGCGGTCTGAACATTATTTTTCAAGCATTTGTGGTTAAAAATCAGAGAATTTGACTTTTTTCATACATGAGTGATATTTTTCCGAACCCTGCTGCTTACATACAAATTGTACTAAGCCTTGTGGCCAACAATGCCGCCCCCAAAAATGAGCCACCCGGGGCAGACCGCCCCCTCTGCCCCCCCCCCCTAGCTACGCCACTGTGTCACCTCATAGTGGCTTGTCCATCTGATCTCAAGCAGCCTTGTTAGACAAGGTGCATCATGTTTATGGAGCTCATAGTGGTAGTGAACAAAGTTGTAGAGTGAACTCGATAGGCTAAAAGATCTTTTTGCACACGGCTCACTCTGCATGGCATGCACAACCACTAAGTGCAGTTGGTGGTTGTAGCAGTGTTATATTACATTTTTCTTTATGTCACTATATCTGGACAATACTGTTATGAGTTTTATTCACATGTGCATGTTAAATTTGGCACACAGGGGCTCAGCAGTTAGAATTGCTAGCCAAGCATTGGATTAGATAGCCAAAGACAACTGGAGGCTTGTATAGTCAGCTTAAACACAGGATAGTGTATTTCTGTCCTCTGTCAGCAAAAAATCTTCTTTCCTTATTGGGAGAATGAGAACGGCATGTAAGCACTATGATATTTCTGTATTTTGTGGAGGAGGAATTCAGCCCTTGTTTGGAGACAGAGAAGACCAGCAAGTTGAAGAAGAACAGTATAAAAGGCTTGGACAGTAGCCAGACCCTTCGAGGCTGTGTCGACAAAGTTCGAAAAACCTCCCAGCGTGGGGACGAGAAATGGCAGCCTGTGTTTATCCAGATTTCCACCTGGATAAAGTCTGTCCATTTGCCTCCCGTCTGTAACCGCGTTAACCGTCAGTAAATGTAAGGTAAAAGATATTTTTTCTCATGTGATTCTTGTACCGCCGTAATCACGATGCGAGGGATATCGCCTTTTCTGGTATATTACGATATTGTTTAGTTATTTAATATGCCACAATTTCAAAAGAACACATTTCCAAGAGAGCTAATGCCTCTTCAGGAAACAAGCAGTGGATGTTTGGTACATATCTGTCAAGCCTGTTTTGGAGCAGAGCTTGTACATCACCTCTAACCCCACCATAACACTGGCTAAGTATACTGTCAGCACTGTAGCCAGCATCAGAAAGGTGGAACAGCATCTCAGAGGTGATGTACTCTGCATCAAGTTGTTGCAAGTCAAGCAACCCAATAAGATGCTCCGTCTGGCATGGAATTTCTGGCAAACCGTATTATCACAGACACATTTTCCACATTGCACCTATCCCTGGTCCCATCACTTTTGATACAAAACCCTGCAGAATCAGCACTTTCATATTTTTTCCTGACCTCTCCAAGCACCATGTCAGCCAGTGTTTGGATAATTTCATTTTGGATATCCTTAGATGTGTATTTTGCATTTTTGGGATACCCTTAGCAATGCTTGCTAGCTTCTCATCCTTCTCTAAGGTATATTCCATCAGTTTTAGAAAAATACCTGAAGCAATGTCATCATCATTACCCGCTGCATCATGTCTCAAGGTTTCTGCAGTCCCACGGAGCCCTGACTCATTTACACAGAGAAACCTTACAGCACTACCGATACTCTTGACATAGTAATGTTTTTTTTCAAGTTGTGTTTTACCAACCAACATTGAATCCACTGTCCCCCCTGTGGCCTCTCTGCTTTTATGCTCAGTCCAGATGGTTGAAGCATGCACATGGTTGCGGCTGGACACATGCCTCTGTAGCCCCTTGTCTCGATCAAGTGCTGCTTTCCAGTTGTTAAAACCAGTTAAGGTAAAAACTACATTCCTCTCATTAACAGTGCTGCCAGAAACAGAAGCATGCGTCCCGCACAACAGAGTACTCCAGCCATGGTCGTGTGCGGTACCAGGCAGGATTGAATGATCTTAATGTTGTACCACCAAATAGACGTTTGGGGTAACTACCCAGTATTGGCTGGGATGGGGTATTGCCATTTAAGTCACTGGGTAGCTGAGCGGGTTGCTTTGGGGCAGCAATTGTTGGCAGAGGTACAGGAGAAGCAGTGCCTGTTGATGCCACAGGAGTAGACATGCCAGCTGCTGTCTCTGATGTACCAGCAGCAACATCATTTAAATAAATAAATAAAAGAACTGTGAAATGAGAACATAAATAAATAAATGTGTCATGAAATGAGAGGCTAAATAAATAAATGTCATGAAATGACAGCATAAATAAATAAATTTGTCATGAAATATGTTTTTTGTTGCTTATTTATTTATTTATTTAATTTTGTCCATAACATTCCTGCAAACCGTCATGAAATACGACTTGAAATAAAACTGTCACTTTCACTCGTCAAAGTTGAGAGGATGGGCTCTAGCACGCCCTCTAGTTACTGACTGGTGAATCGATAGCCCAAGAATTAATTAGAAAAATGCTTACTACTGCCGATGAAATGGATTCTGCCGAAGATATTAGGTATTTCAGAGAGAGAATTGAAGATTTATCAGAATAAATTACAATGTTGGCAGCCCTTTTAGACTCCGATCTACAGTAGATAGAACTATTTTTGAAATTATCGAAGAACAGGTGGAACGGACTCTACTACACTCCAGTTCAGGTGACGCAGTTCTCTGTTCTGGACGTCCATCCTTTGACATTCCAGCTGAGTCAATAGAACACCTTCTGCTATGCGGTTTAAAAGTACGACAGATTACAGATCTATATGGTGTATCAGAGAAGACGATCACAAGGCGAATGAGCCAGTTTGATATACGGTAAACTGCAACGGCTGTATTAGTTTAGGTACTTTGAAATGGAATGCCCAAAGCAGCTCCAACTAATATTTTGAACTGAGTATTTGACCCTTGTTTTACGAGTATAAAGTCAGGTGCATATTTGCAGCTACTTTTTCAAACAACTTTGCCACTGATCAGAGCTGTAGAGTTGTTTGAAAAAGTAGCTGTGAATATGCACCTGATTTTATACTTTCTAAAAACAGCCGACCCTTGTGAATTCATCTTTTCAAAGCGGGGTAAATAAGTAGTCTTCCAAAGTGCAGCACAACAAAGTAAAAGATTGATGTAAATAGAATTATTGAAAAACTAAGCTTTTGTCGTTTCTGTTTTCTTAAACCATCTTCAGTTCCACAATCCACCGCAGTCACTGACACGTTTAACATTCCCTGCTCCTCACCTGTCGTGTTACCCAAATCATCAACACTGAGTTTCTGTTTTCGGCGCTCAAATGTGGCACCTGGTGCCACAGCCCACCTGCCAAGTTATTTTGCCTGCCTAAGGTAAAGTCATCCCTGATGGAGGATCGAAGGAATCATCGGGTTGAGGGGTTGTTATGGTGTATAAAATCTGTACATTTTGGTTTCCATTATATTTTGTTCAAGACAAGACAACAGATGAACTAAGACAAATTAAAGCAGGCTTTCTTCCCTTACACCTTACTTTTTGTTCATAGCTTTGTGCTAATTTGGTTTACAGCCTGGGAAAGAATGCTGAGCTGATACCTCAGACTATTGATTACTTTATGGATGGACATCTGGAACAATAGTTTGGTTTACAACCCAGGACAGGAAGAACTACTGATACCTCAGAGAACATCAAAGGTTTTGTTGTTTGGGAAAACGGACAGTGAATTAATTCATCAATCATTTTGACAGCCAGCCAATCAGGTGCATGTGTTGTGAAACCAAGGCATGACATTTCATAATAAATATGCCTGGTTTTGGAGAAGCAAGAAGAAGAGAAGAAGCAAAGAAAAAGAAGGAGAAGAAGAAGAGGAATGGACAAAGATGGCATTGGTCATCAGAATGGCATCATGAACATCGATTGCTAAATCAAACGCCTCCCTGGGACATTCATCCTTGTCATCTGTAACTTTTTCGTAAGCTTTTTCTAAAGACTATATATTCAGACTTTCCTATCAGTACCTGTTTTCTATTATTCTTGGTTCCAGTGGTATTATTATTATTCTTGTAATAAATACCATGCTGCTTTTAACTTTCTATGCTTTGTCTTAATGTCTAGAGTGATTGAAGTAATAAGTTAGATTTCTTTGAGCACCTGGTGACAGCCGGATATTTGCCATTATTTCTGTGCTGCGAGGTTTATAAGGCTGAGAGTGAGCACGCTACTCAATAGTTATGGACAATACGATAAAGAAGGTTTTCTTGGCTGATAAATGGCCTATAGTCAAGAGCGCTGAGTCTTTGCATGTTTAAATGTATTCTTGTAGACCAAAAGTAATATTTAGGTTTGAGATATCACTAAAACATCGTATGTTGTTTGTGCCGATAATAAGTAAGTCTTTTGAAGTGCTGAATGACAGGCTGTTATTCCTATAGCACTTGTGTGGTTCAAAGTGCTAAGGGTTAATCAGCGTGTGTGTGTCATTCATAGGGCACTGTTGTGGTTAGGGTCTCTGTGTGTGTGTTTATCTATGTATGTGTGTATTCATCTTAAAGTGTAACAGTAGACCAACCCGATAACAAACTTGACGAGAACATTTACCCTTGAGAAAACAGGTAAAGGGTAAGTAGAGGGAAACACTACAATAATACAGTGGTAAACAGGCAAAGCATGATCAGAATGATAAATAAGCATTAGCTTAAAGAAAGAAAGAAAGAAAGAAAGAAAGAAAGAAAGAAAGAAAGAAAGAAAGAAAGAAAGAAAGAAAGAAAGAAAGAAAGAAAGATTTTTTTGAGTTATAAATCTACCTTTTATTAAACATCAACAATCATTACAAAGACCATCAAACCAGAAAACATCAAAAGAGACAAATCCTTCTGTAACCTCTGACTGTGAACAATGTCATAGTATCACACAATCATTAAGTCACAACAGTCACAAATCCTCATTAACAATTTTACCACTGTTCTTTAAAAGTGTATAAATTGTGGCTCAAATTGTAAAACTTATAATCGCCCAGAATTCTCCGTTTTAATTGTGCCCTACTGAAGCCCCCCAAGTCAGACTCTTTGTCCCCTTTCATCTTCTCCTGACCCCATTAAACTTTTGCTAACCTCCTAAATTCTTTTTTGCAGTACCACAGACCTGATCATTAACACAGACCCCCAAACTCTTCCAAACCTCACCAAGTTCAGCTCAAAGAGGTTGACTCCTCACCAATCCAATAAACAGTGAAGCTCAGTGTCTCTCTGCTGTCACAAAGAACTCGTCTCTGAGATGTCGGGTTAATTAAAGACAACCCAGAATAAGCCCCACAATGCCATGTTCAGTTCTCCATTGCAGATGGCCAGGTCTCTTGCTCTATGGTGGTCTGTACAGACTGTCCCAAGTGGGCTGGCCCCCCCAGTGTATCCCTCAGGGGTATCTTCATATTTCAGACTGGTATCGGACTTGGACTCACACTTTTTGTACTGGAGCTCCTTCCCTTCTGCAGACTCAGATGGCAGATATTTAGTTTCTCGGTGTCCTGCAGTTTTCCTCTATTATTTTCTCTCTGGCATTAAGTAACAAATTTTGAACAGCAGACCAGGGCTCTGATAATCCACAGCTTTGACGTCATCTTGCCACAAACCCTCAGTGGCTGAAGGCCCATTCAATCAAATCAGTCGTCCAAACCTCTCTGCTGTGCACAAAGAGCTCAGACCTAAAACTGCAGACACCTTCTGTGCGCTCAGCCAACTGAGGAGCTGCGGTTCAATCAGATGTTTGATTTGTAAAATACTGATCAGGTTTCGTCTCAGAGATTTTGGCTCTGCTGCCATGTTAGAGTCCAATAGCAATTCAGAGTTCTTTCCTCAATATGACAGCCCAGCTATTGTCAGATTCTCAGCACACTTCAGTGAAAGTCTAAAACATTTCTACTGGTGAAGGAGCCACCGTCCATTAAGTAAAGCAGTTGGTCCAATTTCAGGTCGCCCACTTGGCACAGGAGGGCATACACTAATGGCTTCCAGGACACAGCCGTATGACCAGAGAGCAGCTTTGGTAGAGTTTGTAGCCTGAAATCATTTCTTCTTCTACAAATGTCCGGCAGTCCTTGTCCTCCTTCACTCCTGCTCAAGTACAAAACACCTTCATTCAGCCAATGTCTGCCATTCAAATAGTTACACATTACACTTCAGTAATCAAATCAGGTGGGGTCCAGGCATGCCAACCTGTGCCAGAGAGCAGATGCCATGCGGCTGTTTTTGAGAGAGACATATTAACAGGTTGTTAGATTAGCAGAGTCACATAACGTTTTATAAAATACTTGAAAGTCTACACTGCTCCGTCTCCAAAAAAACCTCAGTACCCAATCTTTACTGCAGTAACCATTTAACTGAGTAAATAAATAATTTAACATCCGGAAAAAAAATTCTGCACATCCACACTTTTCCCCTTTGTCAATTTTGTAGAATCCAAATCCTTCTGTGGTGTCCTGACTGCTTTCTGACATCCCAGAGTAGTCTGTTAAATCACCGTCCTCCTCATAATCTCAAACTGAGGACACTTCCATGTCAGCCGCACTCTCAGCCTCTTCAAAGCTCCTCTTTTTAAAAGTAACTTGTTCATCTGCCCCATCGTGTCTATGAACGGCCTTTGTTATGTCGAGAGGACTGGCGGAGCAGATACACTCCATATCCGTATCGCCCCATATTAGGACCACCGATTCATTAACAGAGCCCGAGGACTTCAAGACCCCCGACTCACTAGCAGTGTCTGCTGGCTCTGATACCAGGGGTCCTGATTGTTATTATCCTTAATCAGTTTGGGGTCGGCATTAAGCGAATCGCTGATCAATTGGATCAACGCAGTCTGATCGCTAGCGGTGTCTTCATTCTGATCAACAGCAGCCCCTCCTGTACTCCCTGCGGTGTTATTAACTGCAGACGTCTTCTCTGTCGTATCTATCTGATCTCCAGGGGGGCCGGGGGTCACATCAGGTGTCAGTTGTTTTCCTGTATCTGTAGCCTCATCAATGTCTGTGCAGTCTCTGGCTTCATAAGCAGCTTTGACATATTTAAAGCATTTCATCGGTCCTGAGCTGACAAAGATAACATATTCATAACCAGAACCTGAACGCCATGTTTAACTCCTCCGCTGTATTTTTTAAAATCATTCAAACTTGCCTCCTTAAAGACATCACCTGTTTCCACTGGGGTGCTTTACACCCTAAAGGTATTCGTTTAATCTGCAAGATTAAATGTCCATAGCGAGACAGCTCTCTTTTGAGGGTCTCATTAGAGAATAAAGGAGGAACATTAGATAAGGAGATCTTTCTTGGTGGAGTAGTAAAAGACATTGCAGGAGTTAAAGTTTCCCTGATAACAACTCCATGATCTACCAATCTGTGGACAAAATCTGCAGTAGCAACGAACACAAGCAGTGCACTGGTCACTGGTGAGGCTGAAGGAACATTCACAGCCCGCCACATTCCCTACAGCTAACACACAGTCTACTAGAGAACAGGAGGTCGCTTCTGGCATTAGCTTCACTCCATGTTGTAAGGTGAGCTTTTCAAATTCACTGTCCTGATAATGGACACCCCCTGAGGAGGCCATTCTGACCTTCCTCAGAATAAAAGACCCCAACACGAAGATAAACAGATAGAGACAGAATATCAATGAAGAAGAAAAATCAGGAAAACAAAAAGCAAAATCACAACCTTCAAACTCACCGACTCTCACTTTATCACAGAGCTCCGCCCACTCAGCACTCTCACGAAAGAAAGAAAGAAAGAAAGAAAGAAAGAAAGAGAAAGAAACTGTGATCCCCTCTCCATGTTTTGCCCAGGGTCACATCTCTGCCTACATAACAACATAATCCATCTCTCCACCTTTTTTTTATCCCCCAATCAAAGTGAGGGTCTTGAGGATCCTAACCTGGCAGCCCAGACAGCAAGGCAGGAACCCACCCTGCAGTCCTTTACAGGACTCCCAGTCCCCCAACACATACATAAGAATGACATCTGAGGCAGTTAATGAAATCTTTGGGACCTGCGGACATGTGTTTTCTCATGAGAGACCCCAGTGGAAGCATGTAAAGTGAAAACAGTAAAGGTCCCAGTACTGAGCCCTGCTGGACACCATATTGAAGTTCTGTGTATAATGATGGAGTACTGTCAGCACATTTCTGTACATATTGGAATCGATTTGCTAAATAAGAACTTAACCAAGCGAGCACGGGGCCTGTAAGCCCAACATCATTTTCTAGCCTGTGCAGTAAAATAGAATGGTCAATGGTGTCAAATGCTGTGCTTAAGTCTAACAACATAATTACAGTGGCGTTTCCTTCATCAGAGGATGTCAGAATGTTGTTTATAACCCACATTAGTGCCGTTTCTGTACTATGACCAGTGCGGAAACCAGACTGGAATTTCTCAAGTAAATTGTAATGCGTAAGGTATGACTGAAGCTAACTGGTGACTACTTTTTCTAGTGTTTTAGAGAGAAAGAGTAAATTTGAAATAGGCCTATAATTATTAAGTATGTGTGGGTTTAGGTCTGACTTTTTAAGTAAAGGTTTAATGACTGACGTTTTTTGTGCATCAGGTACTGTGCCATGCAATAATGAACTATTGATAATGTTTAGAATAGGCGCTGCAAGAACAACCATGGCACTTTTTACTAGTTTTGTTGCCACTGGATCAGAGAACAAGTAGTGGGCTTCATTCTACAAATTAAAGTTAAGACTTCCTGCTCAGTTACAGGATTAAAATTACTAAAGTGCTGAATGCAATGTGAGACAGGGTCTGCTAAGCTAGTTTGGTGTTTGTACTGTGATGTGGAGATCTGGGATCTTATATTTTTAATTTTCTCATTGGAGAAGTTCATAAAGTCTGTACTGCGAATATCTGTTGGTATTTTGCACTATTGATCTGAATTTCCATTTGTTAATTTAGCCACTGTTCTAAACAGTACCCGAGGATTTTTATTATTGTTATCTATTAATGTAGAATAGTATTCTGAGCGAGCTTTAACGAGGGCTCTTTTATATTTATTAACACTCTCTGTCCATGCAATTTGAAAGACTTGTAGCTTAGTTGTTCTCCATCTGCGCTCCAGTTTTTGACACTCTAATTTAAGAGCTCGAGTGTTTCATTAAACCAGGGAGAGTTTCTATGTGCTTTGATCACTTTTGTTTTAAGGGGAGCCACTGTGTCCAGAGCATCTCTCATGGTCACATTATAATGTGATGTTAGCTGATTTAAATTGTTTTCCACGCTTACATTTGATGTTAACTGATCTAAATGGTTTTCCACAATTACACTCGACTTGCTCAATGTATATATAAATTTTGAAGCAGAATTACAATCTTGATGTCGCACTGTCTTTGTTTTAATCTGTGAGTGCATTGGCAAGGGCAGAACTAAATCAAATGTAATTAAGTAGTGATCGGAAATAACTTCATTTAATGGAGTAATATTTAAATTTTAAATTTCAACTTTAGAAGTTATAATTATATCTAATGTGTGGTTATGATTATTTGTTGGATCTTTGACAATCTGACAAAATCCTACTGAATTTAACAAATAAGTAAAACATTTGCTAAAAGTGTCAGTTTCCACATCAATGTGTACATTAAAATCCCCCATCAGTACTACGTGATCATAATTTATAGCCAAATCAGACAGAAGGTTGCTAAATTCAGTCATGAACAATGAATATGGCCCTGGTGGTCTGTAGACAAGCACTATAATTGTGTTTGAATCTGTTTTAATATTTAAAATGAATACCTCAAAGGATGTAAAGTTGCCTAGATTTTTAGACGTGATTTGCATTTTGTTACAATGAATTATTCCAAGGCCTCCTCCTCGACCAGAATCTCTAGACTTATGAAGGAACAAGTATCCATCTGGTGACGCCTCAGCTAGTGTGACAGTGCCACATTTACTAAGCCACACATACAGAACCAAGACCAGCATTTGAACTGAGGTCTTTGGAGATGAGAGGCTACAGCGCCGTGTGTGGAAACTGAAACCTCTGTGTGGGAGATGTGTGATGTGTAATGAGGTAAGACTTGAGTTATGGACTCTCCTGATTTTATGGAGTTTTCTTGAATTGATTTAAAATGTAAAAACAAATAACAGAGAGAGTCAGCTGATCAGAAAGGAGAACTTGAGGGGGACAAATGGCACAAATCTGTTAGAAGACCAAAAGAAAATGAGAGATGCTATGTGGAGATCTACAGGAGAGAAATGAAATGAAAAGTATGGCTCTGTAGCTCTGAGTCACATCATGAGAGGTTACTAGCTTTATTCAGGGTAAAAAATCATTTTGAATTATCCATTTTGACGGTCTTACTGGCTGGTCAGTGTCCAATGTAAAAAAATTCTGTAAGCAGAGAGTGATGAGAAGTGGAATTTAAATACAAGAACAGAGTTCATGCACTTTAATAAAAAGGACAAGTGTCTGTCTGTGTGTCTGTCCAGCTGCTATGTCTCTGTCATTCCAACAGATGGCACAAATGGAGCATCACAAATATATGGAGTAGTAAAATGATGCACCATCTGCTGGAATGAAAAATGCAGTGCATTTTATTACTACAAATATAGATAGATAGATAGATAGATAGATAGATAGATAGATAGATAGATA
>JANRMT010062807.1:23040370-23054185 GCA_026402145.1 Polypterus bichir lapradei
ATAGATAGATAGATAGATAGATAGATAGATAGATAGATAGATAGATAGATAGATAGATAGATAGATAGATAGATAGATAGATAGATAGATAGGCTGTAGATTGTGGTGGTGAAGGCTTTGGCCTTCAAACTCTGAGGTTGTTAGTTCAAATCCCACTCCTGACACCATTGTCTGCCCCTGAGGTGGTCAATTCACCTGCCTGGGCTCCATTTTGAAAAAGAAAAGGAAGTGAACTACTTGTATCACAAATGTCAGATGAAGACATCATCCCAATTAATAAATGTAAATTTACAAATATCTCAGAGCAGAGTCAGGCAGGTGTAGCACAGAGTTGTACACATCAGTCAGGTGGTGGAGTCACCTTTAATGTCAAAGAGAAGTTCAACTCCATCAGGTGGAGAGCGGTGTCTCAGTGTGGATGTGTGGATCTGACCTTGTCAGGGATTGAGATGTCGTATTAGGACGGTGTTAGAGACAATGCTGATAAGGGTTAAATAATTAAATAATATTAAAAAGGCAAATTTACAGGGAGATATTATAGTCCTGGTGGGCTTGAATTGCCCAAATATGAACTGAGCTAACCTGACAAAGAGAGGAGCAGAAGAACAGGAGTTTGTGGACGTAACCAGTGCTGATTTTTAACACACCATCAAGGAGCGATTGTCCCGATGTGAAGGTCTGTAATAATCATGGTGGAGGTGAGGACTGTTGGAATGCAGCAGCGCTGTGCTGTGCCACCATGTCACCTCTCAATTTAAGTGTCATATCTCAAAATACAGTGGATTGACAAAGTCTTCAGACTCTTTCTTCACACTTTGTTGTGTTGTAGATTTAATTTTTCATGGATGAATTTCCCATTTCTGCCCACTGAATCAACATTTAATAACTCATCATGACAAAGTGAAGACGTGTTAAAGGAAAGGTTAATAAATTTATTCAGAATCACAAACTGAACTCTCCTTCTTAGACGTATTCAGACCCCTTCTTGTGTCACTCAAGACTGCACTCTGGTCCATCCTGTTTGCTTGAGATGTGTGTAGAACTTCACTGGAGTCCACCACTGAACATTTAGAAAGTCAGTCATGTTTCTGTGTCTAGAAGGTCCTACAATTCACACTGCATGTCAGGAGAAAATGTAAACCATGAGGTCCAAAGAACTCTCTGTAGACCTCTACCAAGATCACATTCTGGTAAGATGGAGATCAGGGTAGGGAGATTAAACCATTTCTAACACTTATGAGTGTCCTCAGGAGCGAAGTGGCTTCAGAAATTGAGAAACAGAAGAAGGTTGGAAGCACCAGGACTCTTCTTAGAGTTGGCCGTTCAGCCAAACTGAGTTACTGGACAAGAAGGGTATTGGGTCAGGGAGTTGACTGAGAACCCAATCGTCACTCTAAGAGAGCTACAGAAGTCCTCTACTGAGATAGGAGACTCTGTCAGAAGGATGACCATCTCAGCAGAACTCCATCAGTCAGGTGTTCATGGTTGAGTGTTTAATGGAAGGCACTCTTGACAGTTTAGAGGTCTCTGAGGACATGAAGGGACTCTCTGGTCTGATGAGACTCACTGACCAAGAGCAGGCACTGCTCATCACCTGCCTAATACCATCATTAAGATGAAGTGTGGAGGTGGCAGCATCATGACAGGGGGACAGGGAGACGGGACAGAATAAAGAGAAGGAGGACTGCAGCCAAACACAGAGAGGTCCTTGAAGAAGACCTGCTGCAGAGTGGGCTGACAGTTCAATGACCTGAAGCAAAGAGCCAAGACAATAATGGAGTGGCTTCAGGACAAGAGTGTCCTTGCGTGGTCCTGGTTTAGACCTCATCAACTGAGCTATTCACTTTCTGAAGAAGATCCAGAAGTTAAAATCTGTGCAGTCAACATGGCACAAATAGAGGAGGCGACTGAGACCCTCAATAAACTCATCGCTTAGTTTCTGAATGGCGACGCTTGAAGAAATCAGAGGCTTGGCTCCTCAAGTTTAAAGATTTAAAATGAAAGAAAACATTTCAAGTAGAAGTCAGCCAATCTAAAGGTAATCCAGAAGAACAAGAAACACTCGCCGTCGAGCAAATGAAGAGGTCCAAACTGACAGTAACACCAAACCCGATGTCACCAGAAGACTTGGCTAAAGCTGAAACAGAACTTGGTCACCTCAGTCCACGGCAAGAACTTCCAGAAGAATTAAAGGCTTTAAAGAAAAGGGCTTGTGAGATAAAGAATAGTCAGATCTTCAAACTGGAGCGAGTCATACAAAATGGAGTAGTGAGAGCTGGAGGAAGACTCAGCAAAGCTGCAATGCCAGATGAAGCTGAACATCCTGCAGTTCTACATAAATATTCACATACTGACCTCCTTATATTGCAGCACATTCATAAAGAAATCAGCCATTGTGAGCACAACTATATACTGGCACAGCTACACCAGAAACACTGGACACCTCAAGTAAAGTCAACTAAAAGATAAATCATTTCAAAGTGTCCAACATGAGAAGATACAATCAGAAAGCAGGGGAACTAAAATGGTAGATTTGCTGAAGATCATTTGTTTCCTGACCAGCCGCCTTTCTCCAATGTCAGAGTTGATTATTTTGGTCCTTCACAAGTTAAAAGATGATGAAGTCAGGTCAGGAGGTGTGGAGTAATCTTCATGTGTCTGACAATCAGAGCTCCGCACACAGAGACAGCACTCAGCTTAGACTCTGATTCTTATATCAACGCCACACGCCGATTCACATGTAAAGGAGGAGAAGTTAGAATGACACGCTCAGATAACGGGACAAACGTCATTGGAGCTGAAAGAGCAACATGAAGCAATTAAAGATCTCGAGCAAGAAAACATCAGCAACGCTGTGATGAAGAAAGAATTCAATTTTAATGTCTTTAGATGAAAGCGTCTCTTAAGTGAGTAAATGTAAATGTAAAAAAAAAACAAAAATATCACAGACAGAGCTTAATGAACATTTAAATTATCAAAATTAAAAAAAGGATTAAAATAAGCTTATAAGAAAAATAAGGCAGGTGTAATAAAACAAAAACCTCAAGTGACCAAAATCCAACAAATCAAAATGAGAGCAGGAGACCAAAAGGACCACCAAACATCAAAACATAAAGCAGAGCCCACCAGACAGGACACAGCCCAATGTTGGAGCAGCTCTTTCATCTGCAGCTTCTTCTTAAATACCCCTGGGGGCGGAGCTCCAGCTGCAGTGTCAAGTGGTCCCGCCCCCCTAGGCTCCACATGAAACACAAACAAAAAAAATGAGGGACTACAAAACTAACAAAATACATAAACATGAGAATAATAAAACAAAATACACATCAGCACACCATACATACACCAAAATTAATACCATTTACTAAACAATTCATAAAAAATAAGAAAAAGATTAAAAAAAAAGCAGAAACCCAAAATGAACCATCACAGCTGACTTCAGTCCTCAATGCACTTCGACTTCTTGTGGTGTCCATGAGTGTCAAATTCACCATTTAATGTCCATCTTTATTAGTAACTGAACATCTCAGTAGTATGAGGGGGTCAGACTCAGGTGGGCATACGAGGGCACAGCAGACACACAGGGGCACACGGGGGCACACAGGACACATGACAGAGCACAGAAACTCAGATGTGGAATGGAGAGCACTGCTCAGGTCTAAATGATCGATTTCACTGCTAGACTTACAAATCAAATATTCAATCCAAATCAACATCTTATTTGCTACTCACCCCATTGTCTTGAGATTTAAAAAGCATATTCTGACTTTTCCAGCGCTATTAAGAAATGGATCATCAATACAGAGTGTTATATCTTCAGATCAGACAACACAGGAGATGTGACCAGAGGTGTCGACAAGTCAGAAGGTCACAGATGAGCAGATTTGACAAATGTCAGTCATCCTTATTGTTTATTCACCAAACACCATTGGGAGTTAATTATACAAAATGTAAGCAATTATTAGATTTCTATTTTGTTAATACATAATGATTATAAAAAGATTAATTCAAATAAATGTTCTTTTCCCATATAGAATCTTCCATAACCTAACAAAGCTGCACTGTCCTTAAAGGTAATGACAATATTAAGAAATCTCCACTAAATATCCATTTGATCAAACCCAAATCTTTCCTCCCCCTCAGCCTTGCCATTCATTTAATATTGAGAGTGGCCACTAGAGGGGGCAGTTTGGCTACAGAAGAATCAGCTCACCTGTCAGCTCTGAAGGTCATGTGACTGTGTGATCGTGTCACCCTTATTTTGCTCTTAATTCATTTGAATCTTACTTAGTTTTAGATATAATATTTAAAGTTCTTTATATTCAGGTGTTTTATTCCTGTGTTTTTACTTTATTCTTATTTCTTTTCCACTGCACTGTATTCTGTTCTCCCCTTCACTGCTGATCTTTCCCATGTGTGTAATATGGCGGGTGTCCACTAGAGGGCGCCAATGCACTTCAGTCCCACCCCTCAGTCCTCCTGTTAAAGTCTCCATTCGTCTGACTCTCTGATTGTTTCTCATTCTCTCCTTTCATGTTTCACTGCTCAGGATTTCACTGAATGCTTTCTGCTTTTATCTTTTAGATTTCCTTTTTGTATAAATTGCTGTGTAAAATTTAGAGTGGCCACAAGAGGCAGTAGTATGGCGACTGACCAATCAGTGACCCCTTCTGTCCATTCCTTGTCTTTCTTATCCGCTTTTCAAGTTCAGGTTTGTGGACAAGGTGGGCCAACCTTGGACGGGGTGCCAGTCCACTGCAATGCCACACATGTGCACCCATGTCAAGTGTGTGCCAACTGACCAAGAATTCAATTTTGAAGATGTTGGAACTTTCAGGGTACCAAAGGTGACAAATCTGGAGACAAGGAGGAGGTGCAGTTTAAAGTTTAATGTGACATCAACTAAAACACCAAACTCTCTCAGTATGGCTGACATCTGACTGACCAGTGAGTCCTCGTCTTCAGACATTCACAGTGAATTCATTCTGAAGTGAAGGACCCTTTGAGTGACCAATGGAGGGGCACAAAATGTCTGGTAAGTGGACAACACTCCAGTCCCATCTGCCACTCTCTGCTCCTACATATAGTCACTATTCAAGAGCTCTCCATACTGAGTCTGTATAGCGCCTTTCAGTTGTGCTGATCCAGCAGAACCACATGCCTGTCCTACTTAACAGGTGACATTCAGTGACACTTGGGGGCTCAGTAGTTGTTGGGGTGTCAGCTTGAAGGACATGTGGCTGTGAATCAACAGTGACCCCTGCTGGTCAGACTGATATTTGTAAGTCTGGGGTGTCTCCGTCCCTCATTATGACACACACACCTGATTGGCTACTCAAACCCAATAATAATGGAGACCCTGACAGCCGCACTCGCCCTGCATTCTCACCTACAAATTCAGTCACAGAAGTGCAGCCCCACCAACCCACCCAACCTGTAAAATTAATTTCACCCCGAACTACAAACACAAAGAGGACCTGAGCTTGTGGGGACATCAAGTGACCGTTGGAGGGTACTGGTCAGTGGTCACCTGGTGTCAGATGGCTGATTGTTGCACTGGAGTTATTACCAAGATAAAACCCTGGATACAGGGGCTCAGTGAAGGAGGAGTAGAAGGTGTGCAGGAGGGTCATTGTGTGTGAGACGCTATAAAATGACAGAGAGCCAGCAGGCCAGTCCAGATACACACCTATTCTGGGGCTGTAGGGGGCGCTGATTTCAGTCTCCTTGTTATTGTGATACACAAAGTACTGGGAAGGATACTGCTGCAAACTCCAGGACTTGTCGTTGTATCCAAGGCCGCACTCCACACCCAGTCCTTTCCTGCTCAGTCCTTTATATGCGACTCCAAACACCATGAAGTCTCCACTGCACTCCACCTCCCAGTAACAGCGAGTCCCAGTCAGAGCCTCTCTGCACAGAACTTGTTCCCAGCAGTCAAATCTGTCAGGATGATCAGGATATTTGTCTTTTGTCCCCTCACGTGCCACCTTCTTGTTCCCTTCTGACAGACTAAGGTCTCTGTGTGCCGTGTTGATGTCCAGTGTGAGGGGACAGAAGTCTGAAAGGAGAGAAAAGAAAACGAGTGAGGAAATCTGAGAGTGTGTAACGGGACTGCGGGAGGAGCACAACACAGACAATTAACAAGAACCAATCAGGAGCTTCATTGACGAGACACTAACAGTATGTCCAGCTCATCTGATTGGACAGAATCTGTGGGGATTTAAAATAAATTTCTAGAATCATAATAAATTCAAATCCGAATCCCTTTTATTCTCCAGTACAGTGATCCCTCCTCGATCGCGGCGGTTGCTTTCCAGAACCCCCTGCAAAAGGTGGAAATCTGCGAAGTAAAAACCATACATTTATATTGTTATTTTTCTATTGTCACGCTTGAGTCACAGATTTGCAGAGAAACACATGAGGTTGTAGAGACAGGGACTTTGAAACACTGCAAACAAACATTTGTCTCTTTTTCAAAAGTTTAAACTTTGCTCCTTGACAAGACGGAGATGACAGTTCTGTCTCAGAATTAAAAGAATGCAAACATGTCTTCCTCTTCAAAGAAGTGCGCGTCAGGAGCAGAGAATGTCAGAGACAAAGTGAGACAGAGAGAGAAAAGCAAACAATCAAAAATCAATATGTGCTGTTCGGGCTTTTAAGTATGCGATGCACCATGCAGGAAGCATATCGTATATCATTGAGGAGTTTTACTTAATACATATGTAGCCCTAGGCTCATATAATATAATATTCCCCTTAATAATGTTTACTGGTTGTTTCACTTTGTTTTTTGTTTTAAAAAAAAAAAACGTTTTATGTGGTTTGCGGAGGCTTTAGAGCTCCAGGCGGTGTTCACGCGAGATTCGGTTGGACGCGGAAAGAGGAGGTGGTTGTTGGAGTTGAGCGGGAGAGGCAATCGAGGGGGTCAAGGTTGCGAAGAGGTACGGGAGACTTGGAGATAGCACTCCAGGTGAAAAAAAAAAAAAAAAAAGCCTGGCTGCTCCTCAGGCACGGAGGAAAAACAACAAGTTTCACCCCTTTTGGATGGACTAGCTTCGTTTCGTTTGCAGCGTTTTGCCGTGAGCCTGCTTGCAGGGCAACTCCATTATTTTTCCACAGCGTGGAAGTGCTGTGTTTGGACAATGGACACTGGTTTTCACTTCACTTATTTGTGAGTACTGTGACCTTTTATGTTGGCTCGTTAGAGTGAACGAGCAACGTTTTGTTTTTTTTTTGGTCACCACGTTCCCGAGCGTCGACCAGGCCTGCAAGGAGTTTGTGTAAATATTATTTTTTTATTTTGGTGGCCGTTGGCTTGGGTGTCTGTGAGTATGTGTGTGTCTGTGGGCCCCAAAAGTTGTTAAGTTACCGTGAGTTTTTAGTAATTAAGTTTGCTCATATTATAGAGTTGGTTATTGTGTTTTTTTTATTATCAGTGGGATGTTTTAAGTGCTGGTAAAAGCAAATAGCTAAAAGGTACATTTGTAAGGTTATAGCACACTGCCTGAATTTATAAGGTATTTGCTGTGAAGGGTAAATATATTGAAACTTGTGTGAATTTTATAATTTCTGTAATCTATGATTGGTGGGAATTTGGATTGGTCTTAACTATAAATTGTTTTATTTATTAATTTATTTATTTTTGATATTGTTCCAATTTACTCAATAAATTTTGTTATGGTTTGGGAACATATTTGTATTGTAAATTGTGTTACAAGTTACTAATTGTGAAACAGCTGGCAAATTATTACTGGGAAGTAGGTATTAGTTAAGGGATTCCAATTTATCCTCTAAAACTCATACTTAAAATTAAAGGGGTTTTCTATAAATTGGTTTAGGGAAATAGAATTTACGAACTTAGGGCGCTATCCTATGGTTAAAGGGTAAAGAAAGCGTTACACATAATACGTGCTCTGATTGGGTAGCTTCTCAGCCATCTGCCAATAGTGTCCCTTGTATGAAATCAACTGTGCAAACCAACCGAGGAAGCATGTACCATAAATTAAAAGACCCATTGTCCGCAGAAATCCGCGAACCAGCAAAAAATCCGTGATATATATTTAGATATGCTTACATATAATATCTGTGATGGAGTGAAGCCGCGAAAGTCAACATGCGATATAGCGAAGGATCACTGTACTTTATATGCAGGAATCTGACTTGGTAGATTTGGAGCTCCTTATAACAAAACACAACTTCACAGACAAATAACAGAAATAACTGAAGTTAAAAAGACAAACTTCAAACCAAGTCGTAGAATAATCCAATTATAAAGGAGATGTGCCGACAGTGATGTGCCAGTGTGAGTGTGGAGTGTGTATTCCTGTGCTCACACACACACGTCCTCACACTGTACACACATACACCTTCACACAATCTCTGACAGAACACATAAATACACACAGAAGATGGCTAAGTCACTGCTAGGAGAGGCTGTCGCTCTGACTAAGAAACTCTGGAGGTGTCTGTTTGAGTTTGAATTGACTGAAGCGTTTGGGAGTTTGTGTGAAGAAGTGATGAGCTGCTGAGATGAGTCCGTGGTGGTCCTTATGACACGGTTAGTGACACGAGATGTCTACAGGTCTGCACAGATGAAGAGCACAGCAGACCTCACCACACGCTGTCATTTATTTGTGGAGTGTGCTGTTGGTGAGCCAAACCAGACACCAATGGAGAATGTGATTACACTTTCAGTTACGGCTTTGTAAAACTGAACGAGGATTAGCTGTGAAATATTTAATTTCTTTATCTGGTGTAAGAAGTCCAGTCGCCGCTGTGCTTTCTTATTGATGTGGTGGTGTTCATGTCCCAGCTGAGAGTGTTTGTGACTGTTGTGCTCAGAACTTTGAAGGAGTCCACCATATTGACTGCTGAATCCTTCATTTCTAGTGTTAGAGGCTGTAACTGCTGTTTGTGAAAGTCAATGGCCATTTCCACTGTCTTGGGGGTCTTGAGCAGCAGGACACAAGACGAGACCCCTCTTTTCTAGAAGGTGTTTCATTGCTGTTAGTAATTAGACCAATAATGGTGGTGTCATCATTGAATATAATGATTTATCTGAAGGATCAGTGGACCTGCAGTCATTGGGGTACAAGGAGTTAAGTAGGGGGGGCATCCACAGCCTTGAGGGGCACCTGTGCTGATACAGAGACAGTCTGAGAGGTGGAAGTCCACACAAACGTATTGTTTCAGGTTAATCAGAAATCTGTAAATCCATTCACAAATTCAGTTCAGTGTGTAGAAGTTTAGTTATCAACAGCGCAGGCCCAATGGTGTTAGAAGCTGAGCTGACGTCTACAAACAGGATTCTGGCAGAAGTTCCTTTACAGTCCTGGCGCTCCACACAAAGTGAAGGCCCATGTTGATGTCGTCGTCCACAGATCTGTGAGCTCGATATGCACTCTGAAGAGGTTCAAGATCAGTAGCAGTGACAGACTTCAGATGGCTTTGAAGAAACCATTCAAATATTTACATAAAAACTGATGTAAGAGCAATAGGCCTGTGATCAGTGAGGCAGCTTATTTGATCACTTTTAGGAACAGCAACAGAAGACATAAAGCAATCAGGTCGAGTAAACTGAGCAAGAGACGAGTTAAAGATGTCTGTGAAGAGAGGAGCGAGCGGCCTGCACAGGTTTGATTGTGTCTGGTGAGACAGAGTCTGGGCTGGCTGACTTCTTACACTTCTGTGTTGTAAAGAACTTCCTGAAGTCATCGTTTTCCTTCATAGATTGGTCTCGTCCGTTGTGAGAGATGGACGTCTGAAGCGGAGCTCTGTTAGCAACGGTGTTATTTTTTAGATTATTTCCTTATTATCCTGAGATACCCTGAATTTATCCAACCCGAGGGTTCTACTTCAGTATATGCAAGCATATATAAACATGGTCGGCAAGAAAGGGGCTCAGAAAGAAACGGAAAAGAAAACTAAAGCTACATCAAAAGCCCAGACCAAGAAGTCCAAGTTCAAGCTCAAGGTACAGCCTTTCAGAGTCTGACCTGGAACAGACGGGCGAAAGCCGATACTCCTCGGCACCACGGTCTGCTGCATCGTCTCCAGTTGAGAGCAAAATAGGGAGGAATGTGCAAGTGACACATGTCATGATAGCTCACTAATTGGAGAAGATCATTTGAAACTGGAAAAGGCCTTGCAGTCCGCGCTTTCACCTACTCCTCACGAGATGGGAACATTGGCTGTAATAGAGCTCGCCGCTTCACCTGCGGTGCATGAAATCAGAAATGATCTGTTCAAACCGAAGGTGATGATCGCTGAGCTCAAGCAAGAGATAAAGAATGATGTAAAGAAAAAAAGAAATAGTATGCTCAAGATAAACAGGATAAGAGAGAAAATAGGCGAGAAGGCAAGTGAGAAGCTGCGGCAGGAGCTGCAAGAGCTGTGGTAGGATAATAAAGACTCAGAGAAATGCATATACACCTATAATCACTTTGAGACGGCCTTTAAATGTATGCTGGAAAAAATTGAGGAGCACGTTCAGGAAAACGCATCTAAACTGAGCACACTTGCTGATCAGCTGAAGGATGTTAAGCAGACATTTACGACTCGAATTAAAACAGACGAAAATCTAGCATCCACCACTGATGGAAGAGCAACAGCTGCTCCAAAACTCAGAGACAGACTTGCTGGCCTGGAAGATGGTAGCAGAATGAATAATATTAGAATCGAAGGTCTACCTGAGAATCGTGAAAGTCCAAACCCAGTGAAATTCGCAGTTGAACTATTTTCTAAAAAAATGGGAGAGGACTTTAAATCTGATACCGAGATAGCAGCAACTTTTCACATACACAGATCAAATACCTTTAAACCTACGTCTTTTTTTATCCGCTTTGAGAGATTACTATGTAAGCTAGGTGTGATGGCACTCCTCAGACACAAGCAAGAGATTATAATTGAAAATAACCACATTCGTATTTTCCCTGATTTCTCTCCTGCAACAGCTGCTAAACGTGCAGCCTTTTACAACATTAAACAGCAGTTACAGCAAGCCAATATCAAATACAGCCTCTTGTATTCTGCCAAACTGAAAGTGGATGTTCAAGGCCAATACTACGTCTTCTCCAGCAAGGAGGAAAAAGAAAAGAAATTAAGAAAGCTGATCCTGACACTAATCTGAAACACAATAGTGAGTTGCATCCTGCCATGGCATGGCAAGAAGATATCACCTGCTGTCTGATCCACTTGTAATGATACGGGTGTTATAATTATACATCCTTTTCTCTACTTGGATGCTTTTTGTTTATGTTTCAATTACAGTTATAGACGTGTGTGTGTGGAAGAAATTAACTTTTTTTATTATTTTTTTTTACTACCTTAAAGGAGACTGTTTAACATCATACCCTTGGTTTATTGTTATTGTTATTATTGCATTAGGATTTACAATGCTTATCCTGGACCACTTTTTAACACCATTCCCTGGGTTTATTATCTTAATACTTTCAGATTGCTGAAGATTATATATTTTATGCTTATAGTTTGTTAATGATTATATTTTAGGCTTGTAATATTTAGACTATATTAGCAATAGATATCTCTACTTTTTAATCCTCAAATGCCACTGCGTGGGGGTTTGTTTTGCTTTGAACGTGCTCTGTCTCTGAGTATGACAGAGAACTGGGATTTGTGAAGTGGGGTCCATCTTCACGCAGGGAGGCAAAATGGGGGGGGGGATAAGGGGGGAGAGAAAGAGAGCAGGCTATATCTTATCTATCCTTTAATACTGTCTCACTTCCAGTTAAGACTCTAAAATGACATCAAAAATTCAGAATCAATGTCTCCATAATAGGACAGTTTGGAATGTTAAAGGCCTGAATCACGAATTAAAGAGAAAGAAAGTATTTTCTCACCTAACAGGTTTAAATGCTAAAATAGTATTTTTATAGGAGACCCACTTACTAAGCAAGGATCAGTTCCGGCTGCAAAAGGACTGGACTGTCAAATATTCCATTCTAGCTTTACAAAGAAAACTAGAGGTGTGGGAATTCGCATACATAGAACAGTGTCATTTATAGCATCAGATGTAGTATCTGATCCTGAAGGAAGATGTGTGATGGTCATGGGCAACTTATTTAATTGTAAAGTGATTTTGATAAATGTTTATGCACCTAATGTCAATGATAAGGAATTCATGATAATAATTTCTTGCGTTCAGTTAAATCTTGCAAGTATGATGCTATTGTTATTTCCGACCATGCCCCTCTGATCTTGGAGCTAAAGTCACTATGCCCCACACACTCACCTCACAGATGGCGTCTCAACCCACTTCTATTAGCAGATGAGAACTGTACAGAATTTATATCCGAACAAATCAGTTTCTTCCTAGAAACAAATACATCCTCAGAGGTTTCTGCAGGAATACTCTGGGAAACTCTTAAAGCCTTCTTAAGAGGACAGATTATTTCATATCTCTCCCACAGGAATAAATTAGAAACCAAGAAAGTATCAGAGCTAAAAAGCAAAATTACTAGAATAGATGAAGAACATGCCAGGCTTCCAAGCAAGGCTCTACATAGGAAAAGGCAGACTCTGCATTCAAAAATCAACCTCTTGACAACTAAAGAAACTGAACAACTAATTTATAAATCCAGACATCATCACTATGAACACGGAGAGAAAGCTAATAAGCTTTTAGCTCAACATATCCACAAGCAAGAAGTTCGCAATGCAATCCCATTAATCACCAACACAAACAGAGATGAAATCATTGACCATAAAAATATAATGCACACATTTAGAGACTACTATAAATCCTTATATTCTACTGAGTTTAAAGAAGACAACACACAATCTAATGCATTTCTGGATACATTACAGATACAACAAATAGATACTTTTAGTGCGGAGGAACTTGATAAACCTCAGGCGCTATCAGAATTATTAAATGCTATAAAGTCACTTCAAGGCAGGAAAGCAGAAGGCCCTGATGGCTACCCTGCAGAATTTTATAAGAAATTCTCCACTCAGCTAATTCCCCTCCTATTAGCAACATTTACAGAAGCTAGAGACAATCAAATTCTACCTCAAAGTTTTCGCCAAGCATTAATCACTGTCTTTCCTAAACAAAATAGGGACTTATTACAATGTGCATCATACAGACCGATTTCACTTCTGAATAATGATTTTAAGATACTCTCAAAAATCATAGGTAGAAGGATGAAGAAAGTGCTGCCTTCAGTAATATCACAAGATCAAACTGGATTTATCAAGGGTCAACACTTATCTTCCAATCTTAAATGCCTGTTTAATGTAATATGCTCACCAACAAAGTAAAACACCCCAGAAATATTATTATCATTGAGTGCAGATAAAGCATTTGACATGATTGAGTGGAAATACCTTTTCACTATATAAGAGAAATTTGGGTTTGGCCCGAACATTTGTGCATGGATCAAACTACTGTATACCAATCCAGAAGCTTCAGTTTGTATTAACAACATTTGTTCAGACTACTTTAAACTAGAATGTGGTACCAGACAAGGATGCCCCTTGTCACCACTTCTATTCGCAATCGCCATTGAACCACTAGGGCAGTGTTTCTCAACCTTTAAGTATTTGCGACCTGAGTTTTCATAACAGTTTTATTTGGCCCCCCCTAACATTTTTTTGAAATGTAGATGCATATTTTATTATACCTACTCTGTTATCAACATAAATCTAACTCTATATTTATTGTTCTAGTATCTGAATGCAGTTTAAGTTAATTTGTTTGGTTTCAACAGATTTTTTTTCATATTTTTGATTCTTGTTTTCTTTTTTTCACAACTTCGCGCCCCCCATTATGTTACTTCGCCCCCCCCCCCCCCCC
>JANRMT010062807.1:23054585-23141833 GCA_026402145.1 Polypterus bichir lapradei
CACAGAATTTCAAAGATCTCTGGTCTCAGAATTAATTTCAATAAAAGTGTACTCTTTCCAGTGAATTCTCAAGCATATAATATTAGATTAGATACCCTATCTTTTATCATTGCAGAACAGTTTAAATACCTCGGGGTAAACATCACAAGTAAACACAAAGGTCTTTATCAACAAACTTTCACCGTCTGTTTGGAAAAAATTAAGCAAGACTTGCATAGATGGTCAATCCTTCATCTCACTCTAGCTGGAAAAATTAACACTGTTAAGATGAATATTCTTCCTAAGCTCCTTTTTTATTTCAAACGATTCCAATATACATCAATAAATCATTTTTTAAGCAATTAGATTCAACAATAATCTCATTTATTTGGAACTCAAAACATCCACGCATCCAAAGAGCGACCCTACAAAGACAAAAGGCAGGCTGCAGTATGGCTCTACCTAACTTTCTGTTTTATTACTGAGCAGCAAACATACAAGCTATAAAAACCTGGACGCAAATAGAAGAACATACACAGGCTTGGTCCACAATAGAAGTAAAATCCTGCAATATTTCTTTTTATTCCCTGCCTTGTGCCCCAATAAATGCAAGTTATCGGCAATATACTAATAACCCAATAGTGCTTTGCTCACTTAGAATCTGGAACCAATGTAGAAAGGATTTTAAGATGGAGAAGCTTTTATCTGTGGCACCTCTGCAAGTGAACCACCTCTTTCAACCTTCACAAACATATGCAGTTTTTAATATCGGGAAAAAATTTGGGATTAGATTGCTTAGAGATCTTTATATAGACAACATCTTTGCATCCTATGAACAATAACATTCCAAACTTAACATTCCAGCTACACATTTCTGTCACTATCTTTAAATTAGGAACTTTGTTAAACAGAACCTTCCCGATTTTCCTCATCTTGCACCCTCGTCCATGCCGGAAAAACTATTGCTCAATTTTCGAGGACTTAGACACCATCTCTGCAATATATAAAATTATTTTACAGTCCCTCCCTTTCAAAGATTCAAGAGTACACTGGGAAAAAGGTCTCTTAATCAATATATCAAAAAAGGAGTGGAAAGTAGCAATGCAGACAATTCACTCGAGCTCCAAATGCACAAAGCGTATAATTATTCAACTCAAAATTATATATCAAGCACATCTGTCTCGCCTAAAACTCTCCAAAATGTTTCCAGAGCAAGATCCAACCTGCCAACGCTGCAGTTAAGTCCCAGCCTCACTGGGTCACATGTTTTGGGCCTGCACCAAATTAACATAATTTTGGACCAAAATTTTTAAGTGCCTTTCAGACAACCTTGGTGTCACAATCCCTCCTAACCCATTAACAGCTGTGTTTGGGGTTCTTCTAGATGGGTTTAAAGTGGAGAAGGACAAACAAACTGTGATTGCTTTCATTACACTTTTGGCACGCAGACTTATTTTGCTAAACTGGAAGAATCCCAACTCTCCTCTTTTAAGTCAGTGGGAAACTGATGTTTTATACTATTTGAAATTGGAAAAAATCAAATATTCAGTTAGAGGATCTGTACAGAATTTTTTGAAAACCTGGCAGGATCTAATCAGTAATATTTTAAAATAAGCTCTTAAAGCACAGAGGAAGCAATTATCTCCGCATTTCTTTTTCTTCTCCATTCATCTCTATTGCCCTATTAAACTCATCAATTTAGGTATGATTACAATCCTTCCTTTTTACTCCTTTGGCCATGCTCTCTCTCTCAGGGGTGGGGGTCAACTTGTTTTCAATCCTGTTTTTAGTAAAAAATGATCTATTTGTACGGACTGATTACAATAAAATTAATAAATTAAAAAAAAGGGAGAAGAGGGGAGAGGCTTTGTGAAGAAGTAGCTGCTGATAAAATCACCTCAGAGCTGAAGGAGCCGAGAGGATGAAAGGACTCAGCAGCTTGTTGGTCAAATCTGCCACAGAACTTGTGAAGTTTGTCATGGAGGGATGAGGAGTCTGAGTGAGCATTGGGAGACGACTTTTAGGAATTAGTAACAGACTGAAGGCTTCTCCACACAGAGTAGTGACTGTCTCCTCCACACTGAAGCGCCAGTTTATTTCTGTGTTTCCATTCAGCAATTCTGATTGCATTGTTTAGCCGATTCCTGGCCAGTCTCTAGGTGTGCTTATCACCAGTTTTAGGGGCTTTTTCTTTCACCTGACGGAGATTCCTTAGATCTTTGGTGAACCGCAGATTTGTATTTTTATAAATCATAATAGATTTGTTGGGAATGCAAACCTCTTCACAGAAGCTGATATAAGATGTCACAGTGTCAGTCAGCTCATGAATGTTTTTAAAAGTCCCAATCTGTCCAGTCCAGACAGTCTTGTAATGCTTCACCTGACTCATCAGTTCATGAACTAATCGATTTCTTTACTGGTTAAGCTGGTGTTAGCCTTTGTTTATAAGTAGAAATGGTTTGGAGGATCCATGATCTGCACTTCAGACAGAGCTTTGTGACGTTTGCTCCAGAATGTCTTGATGATCTTCTCATTTTATTGAGCTCTGCACAGATTCAGCACAACAGCCCTCTAACATTAATGAGGCTCCTCCATGTTTCATGTTTTTTCTTTGAACACTTGTTTTTTTTTCTGTGGACACAGAGCTGCTATGACTTACTGTAAAGCTCTCGTTTAGTTTCATCAGTCCAAAGTACCTTCTCCAGCACTGTGGCTTGTCAACATGTGTTTTAGAAAACTCTAGTCAGTTTTTTATTTTATTTTTTAGTGTGTCTTTCAGAAGTGGGGTCTTCTACCACGGAGCCCACTTTCATTCAGTAAGTGATTGATGGAGCTACTTGAAGCTGCTGTACTTTGATCTTGGAGGTCTTTACCTTGACCATGCTGGGCTGTGACCTTCTTCCTTTCCTCCTCTTCTCTTATCCATGTCCAGTGTGATGCACACAACGACTCAGCAAAGCTTTGTGAGGGCTGAGTGACTGAAGACCCCTGTGATTCTCATAGTGGACTGATTCTTATTCAATGATGTCTTTTAACATCTAATGCCTTCCACAAAATTTTCCATGCCATCTTCTTTTGGTTTAATTCCTACAGTGTGTTAAGTCATGAATAAATAACAAAGTTTCTACTCTAAGGAGAAAAGAATGGCGGAGGCTGAGCACTTTTGTCAGATTTCACTTATTTCACATAAATTTGTGATTCTTTTTTAGACCAATGCTTGTCGATGTGTCTGTATATCCATATACTGTATATGTATGTGTTAATGGTGGTGGACATTGTGTTTTTTATGTGAAGCACACTGAGTATCTTTCATTTAATGCCATGTGTATTAATGAATTATTGTTATCAGTTTTATAAGGGAATGACTGAAGTAGAAAATCATCAGAAAGTGGACACTGGAATACAGAAAGAGAAAACAACAGGAAGTGCAAATAAAAAAAATAAGATAATAGAAAAATGACAAAAGACACTGAAGGTCAGACTACTGTTAGAGGTGGATATGGCGTAGTTAGAAAGATTTCATTTTTATTTCCCATGAGTCCACTTGACACTTTAGAGACTCAAGTCTAACAAACTGCTTTGGTGCTTTCCTGTCCTGAATGTTAGTATCCCATAATGCACCAGTCTCAGGACCCCCATCACTTTCAGCTCATCAGTCCCACCACACTCACATAATGCTTTCTGCTGGCTACACTTTCATATCATAAGCCTGGCCTGAGATATTAAAAGTCAAATGATGATAAACTCCATGAATTGACAGACTCACATTGTAAAAACTCCTCTCTGCTCTGAGGTTCATGAGGCTGTAGGGTGAAGATTGGAGCTTCACGACCTGAAAATACAAAGAAAAGAGAAGAATGGAGAATGTTAAGATTAGGGATGCCAATAGATTAATATTTTTAATTGTGTTCAATCAAACTTTATTTATGAAACTAATTGTGATTAGTCACATGTTACGGTGCATATTTCACAAGGTTAATTGGTATCACTTTAGATTAGGTGTCCAAAATTATGCTGTATTTTACCATAATTGCCTGTATAATTACAGAGTAACTCTGTGTTATTACCTGCCCTTACTGTTCAATGCTGTGGTTAAGCACATAATTGTAATTGTCATTCCACAATTTATATGCTATAATTTATATACGGAATAACAATTACAATTTAGTACTTATAATGTTACATTGTCTTATACAGTAAGTACAACGTAATAATACCCAGTTACTCTGTAATTATGCAGGTAAATCCAGTGGTACATACAGCATAATTATGAACCCTTAATCTAAAGTGATTCCTGTTTATCATTATATCCTATAAACGTCATTATCAGGTCAAGTATAAATATAATAATATCAGTATTGTGATATTCTGGAAATAATTCTCAGATGATTTTAGAAATTCCATTCATTTTCAAACTTATTTCTAACAACCAACAGCATTTTAGACATGTCTGTAACATTGCTCAAGGCTACTGTCATCATTATTTAACCTTCTTAACCAGTTGCTAAGGCACACAAGTTTGTTCACATTTTCAGATTCCAGAGTAGATCTATTTTTGCGCACAATATAAACGAGAAAAAAAGGCAGCTGTACAATTCATCATCAAACAGGAGCATCAAAGACTGATTTTGAAATTAAATAACAAACCACCTGAGCAACAACATCCTATTGTCAGGTTGTAATCTATTAGTTTTGCTTGTTTGTATTCATTAATAGTTTGTTTCTGTTTTATGAAATAAATAACATTACTTAGCACAGCATTGAGAGTTACTTCTGTGATTACTCATCGTGTTTATTTTAAATGCTTTCATTTGCAGGAGCTCTAGAATGAATGTCTAGTAACAGAACACACAAAGAGCAGCCCTTTCTGTGTTCATAGTTAGCTTAGTAAAGAGACACTTTATCATCACTTCAATAATTTCAAAAACAACAACACAACAATCCATAAGCAGACGTTTGGAAGCTCATAACTCACCCGCACAGTTCCAGTAGTTTCTCCAGCCAGGTTAGTTTATTGAACTCTGCAGATGTTAACATGGCCAGCTCTTCACTGTCGTGTGCGTATACTACTTTGATTTTACACAGAAAGATGTCTGAAATGTTAGTTTTAAAATTAAAGTTTCCGCCGAGAAGAATCACAGGTGTCTGTTCTATTGTTACATTAAAAACTTAATCTCGCCTGAATTGAGAAGTGCAATGCTGCTGACAGTGATATGTATGGGATAAAACATTTGTATATAGCATATAAGGTAACGTTCAGTTCAGGACATTGCAGCAGACTGCATCAGATGAGATGAGATGAGATGAGAGCAGGAGAGCAGATCAGTGCAGATCAGATGAGAAAGGAGTGACCAGAGATGGAACGAGACGGTAAATTCAGGAATTGTGTGATAACTTTGTGTTATATTAACAGATCAAGGCGGCATGGTGGCGCAGTGGTAGCGCTGCTGTCTCACAGTTAGGAGACCCGGATTCGCTTTCCGGGTCCTCCCTGCATGGAGTTTGCATGTTCTCCCTGTGTCTGTGTGGGTTTTCTCTGGGTGCTCTGGTTTCCTCCCAAAGACATGCAGGTTAGGTGGATTGGTGATTGTAAATATGCCTGTGTGTGTCCTGCGGTGGGTTGGCACCCTGCCTGGGATTGGTTCGTGCCCTGTGTTGGCTGGGATTTGCTCCAGCAGACCCCCATGACCCTGTTTTCGGATTTAGCGGGTTGGATTAAAAATGGATTGCTTTTAAAATAAGCTCAACTGTTAACACATTAATGCTGACAGCTCTAGTTAAAATAGAACTTTATAGTGTTAAATTCTTAAACACTAATTACAAATGTAATGCAGTTAAAATAAAACAACAAAACATGTGGATCAAGTCTGCACACAGAGCCCACCAGTGTGTTAATGATGCAGTGAATCTGAGTCTGAATTTTATTTACCAACACCTTGATCAGCAGGACAGATGTGAGGGTTTCGATTGACCTCTGCTTTAGATACCAACATCTCAGAGCTTCATGATAAGAAACTAACCGAGTTCAGCCTGCCCAGTCCAATCCACCATTGGATCTCAGACTTTCTTCCAGGTAGTAAACAGTGCCAGTGCAGTTGGGCGCACACATGTCTGACCTGTTAACCCTCGTCACTTCACTTTCTGTTGTCCTCTCCTGTGTTGTCAGTTGGCCACAGCTCAGCAGTTCTGGTCATGACAGACATTGTTAAGTTCCATTTATGTTCATCAGTGCAGAACTGCTTTAGCGTACAGATTTGTTTAAACACACGGTATCATGATATGTAAACATTATATAGTTTATAATTTGTAAAGTCCGTTAATGTGTTTCACCTGTGAACTTGTTATGTGCACTCAGTGGAGTGTTCAGGTGGTCCTGAAGTGGTCAGGGTTCTAATGCACTCCTCTCATTTGCTTATTTTTTCTCCAAAATATATGAAGAAATACTCTCACTCTGTGAAACTCTCTTTAATGTCAGTGGGTGTAATGAGTCTGAGTATACGACACCACACTTAGAATACACATAAGCTTGGTGAAGCATGGCGGAAAATGGAATAGCATGAACTTTTAATGAGGAGCCCATGTGACAGAATGTAAAGGACAGAGAAGACAGCAGAAGCTCATTCAGATTTCATGATATTACAAAGTACTGAAGTTGATCCCAATTCAATTTCATTTATGTTGTCACTGTTCACAACATTTCATTTGTACACCAAGCAGGCCCTGCCAGTTTAACACAAATTTCTGTTCCTTATTTTATGTTGGTCGTTATGCAATGAACTTGAAAAGACTCACAATGTGAAATGAAGAAGCAACGTTTAAAGGAGAAAACAGAAAAAGTATCTCTCTATATATAAAGCAATGAAATGTCTGAAGTCTGAAGTCTTTGCCAGGGCATAATGTCATCCAATGTCCACCAGAGGGCAGCAATGTCCAAGGAACAGAAGAAACAAGAAGTACAAAGAAAGAGGAATGTGAGGGCTAGCATGTCTGGTGCACAGAGGTTCATAAATCTACACCACGATCAAAACAGATAGACGTACCATTGTACCATTAACTCTTAATTGAAAATCGGGAGTTTCACAATGCTAATTAGAAATCTAATATTTACCTTAAACATTCAATTACTCTGTTTAATATGAGAGTATGATATCACTCAGTTAGTCACTGTAAGAGACATTAGATAAAAATTCTTAACAGTAAAGTCTTAGAGATAAATGTAAAAGAGCAGGCCTTCTTTATGCATCTCACTGTCTGTGTGATTGTCACTCTGGTCCTTCTAATGGCTTTAACAAAACATGAAGAGTCAAAGTACCTGGTGGAGTCCTTGTCAGGATGTCCCACTTGCTGATCTTTTCCATACTCTTTTTCAGACCTGACAGCTCCTTTAGCAGGTCCTCAGAAGAAAAGTCAGCAGTGACAGTGAAGTTGAGCGAGTCTCCATCAGCAGGAAGGACACAGCGAGATGAGAAAGTCTGCATCAGAAGAGAAGAGGGAACAAGGAGAAATAAAATGAAACATTAATAAGAAGGACCTCCACTTAACTAAACAACAGTGTGGTGGACATTCATCTTGGGTTTAGATAGAGTCATTACTTTTCATTCATTCATTGGTTATTTATGGCAGAATGTTTCATTATTGGGCGGCACAGTGGCCTAGTGGTACTGCTGCTGCCTCGCAGTTAGGAGACCCGGGTTTGCTTCCCGGGTCCTCCCTGCATGGAGTTTGCATGTTCTCCCTGTGTCTGCGTGGGTTTCCTCTGGGTGCTCTGGTTTCCTCCCATAGTCCAAAGACATGCAGGTTAGGTGCATTGGCGATCCTAAATTGTCCCTGCCCGGGGTTTGTTCCTGCCTTGCACCCTGTGATGGCTGGGATTAGCTCCAGCAGAACCCCTGTATTAGGATATAGCAGGTTGGAGAAGGACTGACTGTTTCATTATAATGGACCAAAAAATGTCATGTGGCTTGACTTTCAAAAAGAAGTTTATTTTTCTCCAGGGGGGAAATTTGTCCATGAACATTAAATCCAAAGACTTACACTCACTATTCAGTATAATCTTACAATAGAAGGTCTGCCACTAGAAAGTGTGTGACTTGTCTGAAAGACTTGGGAGCCTTTTGTGCGCTCATCACAGTTCTGTAATCTGCCCTGTAGAACAAACTTGTTGGACCACATCAGGAATATTGTGTGTTAGAGAAATGACAAAACAGCACAAAAGAAAGTCGAGATGAAGAGGAGAGACCAGACTGGACTGTGGGGTTTGAGCTGTGAGGAAATGCTGAAGGATTTGAATGTCATCAGTTAAAGGACAGAGACATGAGGAGGTGACATGACGGGAGTGTTTAAAGATATGAAGGAGCTGGTGTCTTCTTTAGTCAGGTGGTGTAATTTAAAATGACTCTTACTAAGAATACATTTCATACAAACTTGTTTCCTCAAACAAACAAGTGTAGATTTACCTCCCTGTCATGTAGATAAAGGCTAAGCTTTCATACTTTTGCATAAACTTAAAAAATTAGTCAAATATGAAATTGGACTGAATGGCCTCTTATTGCCATTTGTAAAACTCCTCAGGTCCCACACACCCCAGTCTGATCAGACTCCCTGTGAAGTGTCGCTCTCACCTGTAGGAAGTTGATGTGGTCCTTGGTCTTTGAAAGCTCCTTCAGCTCAGCTTCTCTCCTCTTCAGCTCCTCAATCTCCTTCTTCAGTTGCTCCATGACTCCTTCAGCCTTCTCCATTTCTCTCTTTTCTTGTTCTTTGATCTTCTTGGTCAAGTTTCTGTGGGTTTCTTCAATGCAGTGAATCAGATCAGTGAAGCTCTTCTCATGTTCCCCCATCACTCTTTCCACAGAAAGCTGTTTAGATAGGAGAAAAATATTGAAATGAGTCACCTAACTAAAAAAACAGTCACAAGACACTTCTGTTATTATTTTGATGTTTTAGAGGAGAATTTGAATTATTAGAAGGGAGGCAGGAGTATTCCCCAGCTAGTATTCCACTGGTACCCTGGGTGGCAGCATCTTCATAAGGCACTCGCAGATCTGTATGGAATATGCAGTCTTAATAAGTGGCTCTGTGAGAGCCATTGGCACAAGCTACTAGGGGACAGTACTATTGTCATGTGAGGACCCTGGTACTGTTACACATGGTGGTCTTTAAAAAGAGCCTCGCCTGGTTATTCTTGGTTTGAGAATGGAGCAGGACAATGTTAACTGGCAGTGGAGAATGAGATGGGAAAAGATAAAGAAGAAGAAGAAGATGATGATAAATGGGTATTGTTAAGAAAAACTGGTCTGTTGTAAGGTAATTGTGTGAAATTAAAATATTGTTATTATGCAAAGATTAAAACTCTCCAGTTTAAGTTTGATAGGGCGAATTTTGAGCAGTCTAAGGAGGATAAACCTGGATTAGCTTTATGGAGATAGTCAAGGTGCAGTGGAACAGGTTTAAAAAGGCTTTACATGTAATGCAGGACAGATAAAGACCAAAATTTGGAATTAATAGGAAATTAAAAAAAAACTCCAAAGTGACTTAATAAACAGTTCAAAAAGAAGCTGCAAAGCAAAAAACAGACAAATAAGGTGTATAAAAAGAAAAGCTCTAAAAGGCTTATGAGAACATGAGGGCAATCAGTAAGAAGGATATTATGGAGGTTAAAAACAGTTAGAGAGGAATAGAGCAAATAAAGTGTAAGAAGACCCTAAGAGATTCTTTGGCATCAAATTAAAAGAAGTGGTAGTTCAGGGTGATGATATTAGATGGGTGCAGAATTGGCTCAGACACAGGAAGCAGAGGGTGATGGTGTGAGGGACCGCATCAGAACTGGCCAATGTTAAGAGTCGTGACCAGCAGGGGGCAGTGCAGGGGCCGCTGCTATTTTTAATATATATAAATGATTTAGATAGAAATATAAAGAACAAGCTGGTTAAGTTTGCAGATGATACCAAAATAGGTTGAAAAGCAGATAATTTGGAATCTGTTAAATCATTATAGAGAATCTTGGACATAATACAGGATTGGGCAGATTTGTGGCAAATGAAGTTTAATGTCAGTAAATGTAAAGTTTTACACATAGAAAGTAAAATATTAGGTTTGAATACACAATGGGTGGTCAGAAAATCGAGAGTCTACCTTATGAGAAGGATTTAGGAGTCATAGTGGACTGTAAGCTATCGACTTCCCGACAGTGTTCAGAAGCCATTAAGAAGGTTAACAGAATGTCAGGTTATATAGCACAGTGTGTGGAGTACAAGTCCAAGGAGGTTCTGCTCAGGCTTTATAACACACTGGTGAGGCCTCATCTGGAGTCCTGTGTGCAGTTTTGGTCTCCAGGCTACAAAAAGGACATAGCAGCACAAGAGAAGGTCCAGAGAAGAGCGACTAGGCTGATTCCAGGACTACAGGGGATGAGTTATGAGGAAAGATTAAAAGAGCTGAGCCTTTACAGTTTAAGCAAAATAAGTTTAAGAGGAAACCTCACCGAAGTGTTATGAAGGGAATTAGTCCAGTGGATCGAGACTGTTATTTTATAATGAGTTCATCAAGAACACAGGGACACAGTTGGAAACTTGTTAAGGGGAAATTTCACACAAATATTAAGAAATTTTTCTTTACACATAAAACCACAACACTTGGAATAAGAGACCAAGTAGTGTGGTAGACAGTAGGACTTAAGGGACTTTCAAAACTCGACTTGATGTTTTAAGAAGAAGAATTAAGTGGACAGGACTGGCGAGCTTTGTTGGGCTGAATTCCCTGTTCTTGTCTAGATTGTATATATATTTGAACCAGAGTCTAGCACGTGATAGTTGTGTTCTGGGGTGAGAGATGTCATCTTGTCAAACTGGTGAGGTTGAAATATTAAACATGAGTGTCCAGATGTTGATCAAGGGGTTTCTGATTTCATTCAACTTTATGAACTGTCTTCTTATTAACCTTATTAACATCATCTGTTTTCAATTGTATTTCTCAGAGTTGTGAGTCTTTATATATCAGGTTGCTGTATTTTTATTTCCTTTATTTTACTTTTCATTTTTACTGCTAACTGCCATTGTCACTATGACTCATACTTGTATGGCTCACACAGGTGTCATTGGTATGAGAGTTAGTGTGCAATTAGGACACAGTTGGATGTAAATGTAAGGTATGAGGTGCACACTGTCCAGGATCATCAACCCCAAAGCTTGAGGTGTTCAGCTGTTTTCAGGACCTTGCAGAGCTGCAGTGTGACTCTGATATCTCTGAGACAGTAGGTAGGGATGAAGATTCCTAAAAGTAGTCATAGTCAGGGATTCAGTTATTTTTTAAATTGAGATGAAGTTTTGCTCCAGATACAAAAAGTCACACATGCTGTGTTGTCTTCTGAGTACACAAGTAGAAAACGTTGTGGAAGCCAGCCCCGGACAGAGACAGACAGACACCTGAACGTCTACAAAAAGCACACGTTTATTTACATACGGTCCACACAGCACACGGTGCCCCTGCACCACACAACCTCTTCAAGGGCCCTCCAATGGTCCTTCACCGCCTCCATTCCTCTCCACCGAGCTCTGTCTTCGTTCTCCCAAGTGCAGCTGTCGTATTTATTCTTATCCGGACGTACTCCAGGTGCTTTCCGATGGACTTCCTGTGGCACTTCCTGGTGCTGCATGAGCAACCAGAAGCACTCCAGGTGTCCTCGGTATTCCTTCCGTCAGCACCTCCAGGTGTGGTGGAAGTGCTAACATCCGAGGCTCCACAACCATCTGGGTGCCCCCTGGCGGTGGCCATGGGCCCTTACAGGGTTCAGCTTCCATGCTCAAACCCCGTGGCCCCCAAACTAGGCAGGGAGGTTTCACTCTCGTGGTCCTGGGAAGGCACAGTCCCTCTCCTGGTCCGTCCAGGTGTCGTGACTGGGCACATCCCCCAGCCCACCACCACAACGTCTATGAATGGCTTCCAGAGCAGTGGAGGATCCAGGTGTCATTATCAAGCTTGTCCAGATATCACAAAATAAACAATATAGGTGGGACAGACGGCCAGTTCAGAAGGACATATTTAAGAGTTGAATGTAAAGCTGAAGAGCAGAACTGACAAAGTGGTTACCTCAGGACCTCTACCTGTGCCACACCAGTCCACGTGAGATTAGGAAGATGAGAAGGTTTAATACACATCTGAAATGTTTGCGTGGGAAGAAGTTGAGATGAGTTATATTTTAACTGGAAGGACACTAATGTAAGCTTAATATGTGTCACAAATAAATTAATGAAAGGAATTATCAGGAAAAGATTGAACAGCACAGATCTAGGTGAGGAGTGCCAGTGAGCAGTCAGTGTGGGTTTAGATGGAGGACTTCATGTTTCAATAATGTGCTGGAATTCTATAATAAAACAAGAAAAGCATTAAAGCATAAACCAGTATGGAGGTCAGCCTGGCAGGAGGGCTCACATACAGTCACTTGATCATCCTTGACTGTCAATTCTATGCTTTTACTGGACTGCACCATATTGAGTAACAAGTTATACTCCACCCAATTTCTTTGACCAGAAGGGCACACTCCAGTTGTCTGATTCTGCTGTGTTTATTATTATAGTACACCAGATGGTGCTGGGCTTTATAATGGAAGGCTGTCCTAAATAAATCAGACTGTAAAAGTTTAGTCTGTCCAAGCACAGAAATGCGTGTGAAGAGTTCTTGTTCTGCCGATGAGAACATTCTTATAAATTGATCCTGGAAGAACTGGGCATGAGACAGGAATTAACTGTGGACAGTGTGCCAGTCAAATGTGCATTAAAATGTGTGGATGTGTGTCCTAAAATATGAAAGGTTAAATTGTATCTTCACTACTTAGAAAATGTTGTGTGTTTGCTGCTTGTCTGTCTGGTCTACTTGAGTGGGTATGAAGATAGTCCATACATCCTGTTTGAGGAACAGACAAGCAATTGACAGCGCAGAACACCTGACGGCTGGACAACTGGTTGTAATAGGAATTTGCGTAAATCACACAATTATATAAAAGGAGAAAGAGAATAACAATTTGAGGAAAAAGACAAGAAAACTTGCTAAACAGACCAGCATCTGTAAAAATGAACTGCGTCTTTGAAGACCTGTCTAAATAGGTGAGGGTCAGCAATCATCTCCAGGGACGTGAATCTTGAATTTAATCCCAACTAGCAGACTCGGTGAGCTCACTGCAGTCCTTTTATTATAATGGCTCAGGAGTGACTGGGAAAACATTTTACATTTAAATTTTCTGATTCTTTCATTTCCACATTATACAGTCAGACAACTTCAACTCAGGAGTATTGTGTGAACTTCAGAAGGGCTGAGGTGTGTATTTCACTCTCTATATTTTTATTCACATGTATGGCGGTTATTGTGTGTTGAATGTCATTGTCATTAAATCTTTGTGTCTTTCTTTTTTAATTGTTTATTTTTTTTCTTTTCTGAAATTGCCTTATAACTGTCTTTTTGACACATGCTGTATATATTCATTTGACTGTTTAGAGCTGATGATATCAATAGATGAATGTACAGCAGGACTCGTCATGGGCTGAGATTGGCCTGTCCTTATATTAGTTTAGGAAGGTGAGTGGCAGCAATCGTCCCGTTTCAGTAGATCAGCATGTAAACAGGTGGAGGTGTGCGTTATCAGCACTGAGTCCAGCAGACTAACACCTTCACTTATGGAGTGCAATAAAGCTGCGACATATCAGAATGAACAGAGAAAATCCATTAGGGAATGTTGTGTCGACTGATCCAACTCAGATCATCAGTACCAACCTTCATTATGAGTTATTGTTAGGGGGAGTGAAGTCACCTTTAAGTGGAGGAATGAGAAACCTGAGGACATGAGGGTCTTGTGGTCTGAATTCCTAATGACTAAAACATGAAATGCTGTCAGCAGTGAAACGCCATGAAGGACACAATAATCCATCTTCTCTCCTTCTCCATCTCCCTGTCCTCACACGTCATCACCACAAACTCTCACAAACCTTTTAGTTTTTATCCTCTCTTTGATATGAAGTGTCATCTTAATTCCACTCACCTTCATCTCCTCCACTGTCCTCCTCGTCTCCTTCAGTTTCTTCTCTTTCGCTTCAAGTCTTCTCCTAATTTCACTCTGTGTCGCCCCCAGCTGTTTCTGTTTGGACACACAAGAGGACACATGGGGGTCTTATCAGAATTCACTTCCACTTTCTGAGCTTGTGGTGTCATTTTGAGTGATTAAATTTGTATGACACATTTTTTTCACATTCCATGACACAACTTACTGTTTCTGTCACACTTGTCTTCATATTAACACAGTAGGTGACATTCAGAGATTTAATTAAACAAATATGAATATCATGAAAACATTCAAATAAAGGTTTAATTTAACACTTCAATTCAAGATGGAGTTTGCGCTTGAAGAGAGCTACAAATAAAGGAGACAGTCTGAAGGCTCACTGGTGTACGAGTCAGTCTTTGAGATTTAGAGGACATCACATCGACAACCAGGATATCAGAGCTTCACACATAAAAACTGAAGAAACCTGCAAACCCAGGAGACCTCGGATGGCTAAGGACTGCAATTGTAGGACCAACAAGGCCATTGTGGTGTTGAGACTTGTGAGAACTTTGTCAATTGTTTAATCACTTTATGGCATCAAGTGAGATAACTGAGGCCGAGAAGACACGAGTGAGTCTGAGGAGTTCAGGAAAAAGTGAAATCTGAAGAGGAGTCTAATGAGCTCAGATAATCTGACAAGAAATCAAAGGATTCACTAATAGAAATACTTAAAGAAAACATTATAACTGAAGATCAGAGAAATAAATAATAACACAAGTGAAAGTTAACTAACTCAGAGTTCAAACAGCAAACGAGTCGCACACAGTGGGCTGCTTTAGGGCTTGGAGGGCATGTGGCTTGGCTATTTTACAGAGAGGTGCAAATCCAGTTGTCATTGTCAACGTCACAGTAAGTGACAAAAGTAAGAGCAGGTTGGCAATTGTGTAAGAAAAGAGTGAAAATGGAGGAGCTAAGATTAGGAGTAGAAGACACCTGGTGGTCTTATCAGAAGTGCTGTATGTGACACAAGACACTCCTGGGAGGACTGGAGAGATCAGAGAGTTTAACATGAGGCTCACATTGGGTTTAAGATGGAGGGGCACAGGGCTAAGGGGCATTGGGGTGATTTTTACAGCAGATGGCAGCTGTAGCCCTGGCATGGGATCCACTGATGTTTAGGGAAGGCAAACAAGGACGTCAGTCATGGACTTAAGAAGTCCATGGAGCTTAAGAAGTCGAGGTTTATAAACTGATAATCAGAAACAGGCAGTGAAATAAATAAGACTAAGGGATAAGCTGGGCTGGATATTAATATGAAAGTTAATCAAATAATAAAAATATACTAATACAAAAAACAAATCATATACTTTAGAGAGAAATACATTAATATAATATGAAAAAAAAGTAACATCAAACTCAGAATAGTACATACAGCGCATCCTGAAAGTATTCACAGCGCATCACTTTTTCCACATTTTCTTATGTTAGAGCCTTATTCCAAAATGGTTTAAATTCATTTTTTTCCTCAGACTCCTACACACAACACCCCATAATGACAACGTGAAAAAGGTTTACTTGAGATTTTTGCAAATTTATTAAAAATAAAAAACTGAGAAAGCACATGTACATAAGTATTCACAGCCTTTGCCATGAAGCTCAAAATTGAGCTCAGGTGCATCCTGTTTCCCCTGATCATCCTTGAGATGTTTCTGCAGCTTCATTGGAGTCCACCTGTGGTAAATTCAGTTGATTGGACATTATTTGGAAAGGCACACACCTGTCTATATAAGGTCCCACAGTTTACAGTTCATGTCAGAGCACAAACCAAGCATGAAGTCAAAGGAATTGTCTGTAGACCTCTGAGACAGGATTGTCTTGAGGCACAAATCTGGGGAAGGTTACAGAAAAATTTCTGCTGCTTTGAAGGTCACAATGAGCACAGTGGCCTCCATCATTCGTAAGTGGTAGAAGATCGAAACCATGCATAACGCCTTGTGTAGAATTCGAAGTACAGTATAACATAACGTAAGCACAAAAGCCGAAATGTGCTTACACACAGAAAAATCCAGATGCAGGAATCTGTGCGTACTCCAACTTCCACGTTCTTCTGCGACATAAATCCCGATCAGCATGAAAAGTAACGCTCTTGCACATGCCTTATGTCCCTCCCCAGCTCCTCCTAGAATTACACCTCTTTGAATATGCAAATCAATATAAATCGCCCTTAAGCTCAGTGTTCTGTGAAAAGACAATGGGAAAAGCAGCGGGGAAAATATTGAAAAAGCAATAGCAAAAGTACGAGGAAATATAGAAAAATTTCAGCGAATACCAAGTGGAGGCAAAGAAAAACGTACCACTTGTTGGTTTAAACAGTGGTATAAACAACAAAAGGAAGTTGATCGAGTGACATAGTGTTGGAGAAACTCGAAAGCTCAAGTTTACAAAGTCGCACAGTGTCCGAAATAAAAAAGAAGTTGTCAGATATTAAAGTTGCCATGAAAAGGGAAGTCGTAGCCCACCGTCTGAGTGTTTTATGAAAGCTTATTAGGGTACAGAGAAAAAAAAAGGCACACAGTGGGGAAAGAAGCTACCGTGGAAATGTGCGTGGCTTTATGCCAAGTTTAGGTTTTATACATCGCAATTTGAACACGGAAACGTTCTTACGCAACATTTCTGTGTGTACGCACTGTTTATGCATAAGGCCCCAGATGTTTACCTTTGGGGCATCTCTGGAATTGTCCCAAATGTACAAACAGTCAAAAAATTGAATCTTCTGACGTGCTGATATTCAAGCAAAACAGAAGTAAGACAAAGCAGCACATGAAGCTGAGCAGAGGAGAACAGCCATGGGCATCCCAGGACTTCAGGACAAGGTCAACTATGACAGACTCAGAGAGCTAAACCTGTTTAGTGTGAGCAGAGGAGACAGCATGGGGACATCATCCAGGTATTTAAAATCCTGAAAGGCATTGATAAATGGAAACCTGTAGAATTCTTCCTTCTTAAGGGTGAATTACATTCTCGAAGACATTAATGGAATTAAGGGGACATGCATTTAAAACTGAAGCTAGGAAGCTCTTCTTCACACTGAGAGTTGTGGGACTAAGGAGCAAACTACTGAGACATGGAGTTTAAGGAGAAATCTTGATAACCTTTAAGAAGAATCTGAAGGAGATTTTGGGAAGCATACTTATTAACAAAAAAAAAAAAAAAAGGCCTTGATGATCTCCACTTGTTTGTCAAATTTCTTATGTTGTCCATCTCACAATTGTACTGTGTAATTATCAAGGAGCTGACAAAATTAAATTATATCAGATCATTAATTAGGTGCAGAATTATTTAATAACTTAATAAAGTGAGAACATCTTTATTACAAAGCCACTTCTATGCATATTATAAGAGTTTTAGACCTAATCCCAATATTAATCAACATGTGAGTGTAACGTGTCTCTTAGAGAGGCCTGAGCATAAAGAACCTCCGCTCAGTTTAATGAGAGCACTCAGCTCACTCGACTGTCCATGGATCACACTGTGTATCTCATCCTGGACTGTTTCATGTCTTCCACCCAGTCTCACCAGTATAGACTCCAGCTCCCTTATGTCCTATACAAGCACACTGAGACTCCACAACATGAAGGAATAGATTTCTCTGCCAAACCACATTTACATATCACTTAACTTTTTGTATTGAGTTTTCATTAAACATTAAACCCCACTCACCTGTTTTTCTTCTCTTTCCGTCTTCAGCTCCACCTTTTCATGACTGGTGTGTTCAGTCATTCCACACATCATGCAGATGCATATCTCATCGGTTCTGCAAAACATCTCCAGACTCTTCTGATGTTTCACACAGAGTTTTTCCTTCAGCTTTCTATCAGGATCAACCAGCTTGTGTCCCTTCCAGGCCACTACTTCATTGTGAGGCTGCAGGTGAGTCTGACAGAAAGAGGCCAAGCAGGTTAGACAGGACTTCACCGCTCTGAACTTCTTCCCAGTACAGGCATCACACTCCACATCTCCACGGCTGGCATAATTCTTAGATGGAGGAGAACTGAATGCCGTCTTCTTTAATTTTTTGATGACTTCATTCAGCAGATTCTTTCTTCGCAGAGCAGGCCTTGTGCTGAACTTCTCTCTACACTGTGGACAGAAGAACTCTTGACTCTGATCCCAGCAGTCGCTGATGCACTTCAGACAGAAATTGTGACCACAGGGGATGGTGACAGGGTCACTCAAGGAGTCCAGACAAATTGTGCAGATGAACTCATCCTGTAATCTACCCAGGTGGGCTTCAGCCATCGTCAGTCTGAGGAGAGATAGGTAGAGAGAATCAGTCAGACAAACAAGGAAGAGTGACTTGTGAAGAAATGAAAGTGCAAGTTTGTCTGTGCTTACTGAGGAGGAGGAGGAGGAGGAGGAGGAGGAGGAGGAGGAGGAGGAGGAGGAGGAGGAGGAGGAGGAGGAGGAGGAGGAGGAGGAGGAGATGAAGATTTAAAGAGAAAGCTGAGAGAACATCTGAGAAACACAACACATCAATCACCATGAACAGATTTGTAATTTGATGGCCTGGTAGCCCTAAGCACACCAAGACAGCGAGCTGTTAAACTGATTATTCATTCAACTCATGTTGGGGCACTTTATTAATCAAAATGTCCATCCGATAGTAAGTTCTCTTCTCTAACTTTTCAAAGTTGTAGGAATGTTAGGAGGAGAAAAAGGAATTGATGCTTGCTTACACCATGCGCGACCCTCGATAAAATAATTTATTGCAGCAGTACTGTCTCTTTCAAACGTACTAACCCCCAATTCCTGTCCTTCCTTTTCTTTCTCCAAGTAACAAGTCACCATACAATCAGCTCAGTAATAAACATTAAGTCTGCTTTACTTTTGTAAGTAATCTGTAAGGAATGAGCCTGCCAAATTTCAGCCTTCTACCTACACGGGAAGTTGGAGAATTAGTGACATTGTAAACTTCAATATGGTGGCCGACAGTGGCATCATACCACTGAAAGAAGTACGTACATCGGTTTTGGTTAGCGCAGGGAAGCCACCTACCAAATTTTGTGAAGATGGGGCCATATATAAGAAAGTTCAACATGGCGAACGTTGTCAACCGTTATGACCGTTACGCATAGAATTTCGAAATGAAACCTTCTTAACTTTTGTAAGTAAGCTGTAAGGAATAAGCCTCCCAAATTTCACCCTTCTACCTACACGGGAAGTTGGAGAATTAGTGACGTTGGAAAGTTCAATATGACAGCTGACAGTGGCATCATACCACCGAAATAAGTACATACATTGGTTTTGGTTAGCGCAGGGAAGCCGCCTTACAAATTTCGTGAAGATGGGGCCATGAATAAGAAAGTTCAACATGGCGGACGTTGTTGACCGTTATGACTGTTACGCGTAGAATTTCGAAATGAAACCTGCTTAACTTCTGTAAGTGAGCTGTAAGGAATGAGCCTGCCAAATTTCAGCCTTCTACCTACACGGGAAGTTGGAGAATTAGTGACGTTGGAAAGTTCAATATGGCGGCCGACAGTGGCGTCATACCATCGAAATAAGTACGTACATCGGTTTCGGTTAGCACAGGGAAGCTGCCTACCAAATTTCGTGAAGATGGGGCCATAAATAAGAAAGTTCAACATGGCGGACGTTGTCGACCGTTATGACCGTTACGTGTAGAATTTCGAAATGAAACCTGCTTAACTTTTGTAAGTAAGCTGTAAGGAATAAGCCTGCCAAATTTCAACCTTCTACCTACACAGGAAGTTGGAGAATTAGTGAGTGAGTGAGTGAGTGAGTGAGTGAGTGAGTGAGTGAGGGCTTTGCCTTTAATTAGTATAGATGATTATATAAATAGCATACCAACACATCTTTATAATGCATTTTTATGTATTTTCCTTTGGCCATTTGTTGACATAATTATTCCCTATTATAGCATAATTTTGATAAATAATATTAATTCTTGGATATTTCATTGGACAGCATAGCTTTTAATGTTAATCTTTTGTAAGGAACATAGCAGTATAATTTAAACAATTGTAGATCTCAGAAAGCAGAAAGATTAGATATGCTAAACTGACAAAAAAAAGTACCATGATAACAAACACATAATTTAAATGTTGTATACTTTTAATTCTTGCTGTTTTCAATGGATATCTTAACTTATAATGTTGTACCATTTTGTAATCAACATATTAGATTCATTTAAATGATAAGGTAACTAACTAACTAAGTGACTAATAACTTCTGTGGGCACACCATCTACAGCAGGAACAGGGTCTCGGTGGAATGATGTGGGCAGCAGTCAAAGGCAGAGGCCTTGGTGAACGGGAACCCAGATACACAAACTGACTCTTGGGACGGACGTGGAATGTCTTCTCTCTTATGGGGAAGGAGCTGGAGTTGGAGGGTGAGGCGGAGAGCTACTATCTAGATTTACAGTAGTTGGGCTCATGTCCTCCCACACACTCTGTTTTGTAACCAAACCCCTCGATAGAGGCTGGACTCTCCTTTACTCTGGAGATGCCCAGGGTGAAATGCCTCAGGTGAGAGTGGGCTTCTTATAGTGTCTCTGCCTGGTCGATGCCATATTGGAGTTTGTCCTCGAGAATGAGATGGCTGCCTCTGTGCCTCTGATGTTCACAGATGGGAGGTCTCTGACGGACATATGTGCCAATGAAATACTGTAAATGTCAGAGTATCCTTCCAAGAAGGCCTGAAGGGTATCCTGGAAATGGTCTCAGCTAGGACTCCTTAGTTCTGCAGGATTACTTCATCGCCTATGTGAAACATGATGCGGACACTTGGGGCCTCATGCACAAACGGTGCGTATGCACAAAAATGTTGCGTACGAACGTTTCCACGCTCAAAGCGCGATTTATAAAACCGAAACTTGGAGTAAAGCCACACACATTTTCACGGTAGCTCATACCCTGGTGTACGCAAGTTCTCTGCTCGGTTTTGCAAACTGGCAGCACCCAGCATCAAAGCAGTGCTGCTGTTCCAGTGTGGTTACCCTTTATATTTTAAATCCACATCCTTGACGCGGCTTTATCATATACACTGAAACTAATTGCATATTGTTCATTAGTTTAAGGCATCTGATTGTAATTAACGTGTAACAATATAATGGTCCACAGAATGGTCAAACTATTCTAAATACCACAGTTGCTTTAGCATTGTTACTCTCACTGCACCTTCTTCTTCTTCTTTCAGCTGCTTCCGTTAAGGGTTGCCACAGGGGATCATCTTTTTCCATATTACTCTCACTGCACCAGTCGGAGTATTTATATCATGGTATCTGAGTGGGAAATCACAGTTATACAACAGCTGATCGGAAAGAATTATTGGGATACAGCATTAAGCACACGCTGCCTCAGCCATGCTGTCTATTTGAACTGCTCTCATACGGCAAACGCTTCAGAGCCTTTCCTGTACGGACTTCGCGGTTTAGAAACAGTTTCATTCCAAAAGCTCTAAACGCACTCAATCAGTCCATCAAGTGCTCCTTGTAGAACTGTTTGTACTTACAAGTACAATTACCTCACTGTAAACTTGTGTTACAGGTATAATATTGCACATCCTGAGCCACTTTATAAAGCGTATATTTACATATGATGACGATATCATTTTTAAGATGAAATGAAGAAAAATATGTTTATTATATTATACAGATAAAACTTTAACTTCATTGAAATAATCTATATTGTTAATAATTAAACATGTGAGGACACAGTACCACAGTGCTAGCGAGGAGCTGGCGCTCCGTTCACAGATTGTTTCTGCCGCACGCTGTATTCTTCTAAACATGCACTACGAAGATATTTCAATGTTCCTTAAAAGTTTTGAATAATCGGTGTTCTTAACTTAAAGGTGGCTTAATGTCTTTTACAGAGCTGATTGTGTGGCAATTGGGTATTTGGAGAAAGAAAATAAAGGACAGGAATTGGAGGTTATTATGTTTGAAAGCGCAGTACTGCTGCAATAAATTTTTTCATTGAAGGTCACACACGGCAAAGCAGGCATCTTGCATGAGGCAGGAACAATCTCTGTGCCACCGTGTTCCCATGTTTAATAACATGCTTTAACTCCTTAAATCATGAAAATGATAACACGTATACATCTCAGTATTTTAATTATTCAGAGAGCTATAATATTACGAATGTAATGGATTCTGTGTCCTGTCGGAGGAAGAGAAAGCCCGTTTAAGAAGAACTTAGTAATTCACACACATAGAGCACATAGAAGAACACAAATACAATACAAAGCATTTAATGTACTACTTTAGTTACAATGGGATTTGAGAAACTAGTAAATTAAACGATTTTAAGATGAAGTTTATGATATTCTACTTCAATGACAAAATAAACTACGTGATTAAAGTGGAAATTTCGAGATTAAAGTTGACATTTCGTGCTTTTTTCTCAATGTGTGCCTTTTTTTCTCTATACCCTAATAAGTTTTCATATGACACTCAGATGGTGGGCTACAACTCGCCTTTTCATGGCGACTTTGATATCTGACAACTTCTTTTTTATTTCGGGCACTGTGCGACTTTGTGAACTAGAGCTTTCGAGTTTCTCCGACACTCTATGTCACTCGATCAACTTCCTTTGTTTAAACCAACAAATAGTACATTTTGTCTTGCTTCCACTTGGTATTCGCTGAAATTCTTCTATTTTCCCCCATGCTTTTGCCATTGCCTTTTCACAGAAGGCTGAGCTTAAGGGCTATTTATATTGATTTGCATATTCAAAGAGGTTTGCCTTGTGACTCAGCTTCTTCAATATTACAGATCAGTATAACATCAGCAAAACTGCATTTGCCACCTCAGTTCATCTCTCAATCTCACCATCTCTTTTCTCCTCACTTGTGATCATTTACAGCTCCCTGGTATATCTGTGTATGTGTGTGTCTGTGTGTTTGTGTGTGTGTGATGCTGCTATGAATTGGTACAAGCCCACTTTACTTTTCTTCATGAATTTTTGAAGAGACCCTTACAACAGATAAGGTCTTCTCCTTTACACAGTTATGCTGATACCAATTCCCAGAATTCACCCACTGGCTTTATCTTAACTACCAAGTTATAGTTAGAAGTTCTCAGACTCAGAGCAGGTGAACTCCTGACTTGGTTTGTGGTCACTCAGGTGGAGGTGATGCTTTGTCCAGATTGCTGTATCCATGGAGAGCTTCCACTGGCACACATGGAAGAACATTCAGTTTGCTTTGTCTTTCTTCTCACAGATTCTTTTGTCTCTCTAGGCTTCTTGCCCCTTGTGGCTGAGGGCTAAACTGCAGTTTACAGTTTTTGAGGTTTGACACTTGCAGACCCTCTTTAGCTGTGATCTCCTGACTCCCTCCTTCAGCAGTTCTACAGAGAAGTTGTATGTGGGGTCTCTCCTGCTTGTGCAACTTGCTTTCCTTTAGAAGGCAGGAGTAAATGTGCCATCCAAGTCCAACACTGCCACAGGTGGTCTTCAGTTCTTACTGCCTGGCACTATGTTACCCTTTGGAGTAGAAGAGATCATTTAGCCTTTGTGATGGCTACAATAAGGGTCTTACTACAGGGCAGAAGCTAATCAAGGGGCAGAAATCAGAGTTGTAGTGCTTAGAAAATGTTATAAAGGAAGGAGTGGACTTGCTGCTGTAGGTGTCTTGGATGAGCAGAAATCCAATCTTTTTATTGCTAATTGCTGCTAAGTGTTGTCCTTCAAGATGATTTTTGGCTCCTTCTTCAGTCACAAAGTGATAAAGAGTGCCATATTGAGATATCACTGGGTGTCATTTTGCCTGTGGTTGATCAGACTGATCAGATGACACCAAAAACTGTCAAGGAGAGTCCTGGTGAAGTGAACTGACATCTGAGCTGAAGTTATGAGTCAAGAAAAGAGGGACAGGCAGTGGAAGCTTAAGAAAATGAACTTTGACCAAGCAATGTCATTCTGTCCTACAAGTGGATGTCTGTCTTCAGAGTCATCTGAGGAATTGATTTTGAATGTGATAATAATGCCAAATAATAAAAAAAAAATAAACAGACAAAGAATTAGGTGCCGATATTAGTGATCTGATTCATATTAAATTGAAAATTATAAGGCCACTTCATAGACTTCATTGCTGTTTAAGAAGGAAGTTGGTTGCTTAACATTTGTTCGTCTGTGAACATGAGAATGTGGCAGCACTACAAAGTGTATCTGTTCATGTATCCATGTTATGTTTTGGACGACACTCCATGGTGACTTAATACTCATCTTTTTAAGAACACCTCAGGTGGGTCAGAATGTTAGATGTTTCTATGAGTAGCCCACGTGATGATCACACCCCTGCCAGTGGCCAGTCCTGGTGTGCAGGCTGTAGTTTGAACTTCACTGCTTTAGATACTCAATAAAAAAAAAAAAAAAATTGATTAGAAAACAAAGAAAGTCAACTTAGTTTAATGAGAGCACTCAGCTGACTTGACTATCCATGGATAACATTTGGTGCCTCATCCTGGACTGTTTCATGCCTTCCACCAGTGTCATCAGGATAGGCTCTGGCTCCCTGCTATCTATATTTGAAATCTGAGGGTTTTAAGATGGATGAGTGGATTTCTCTGTTACACTAAATTGCAAATCCCATAACTCCTGTCATTCATTTTCAATCCACTTAACATTCAACTTCCATCAGCTGTTTTTCTTCTCTTTCTGTCTGTAGCTCAGCCATTTTATGCCCATTATGTCCAGTTGCCACAAACATCAGTTTTACAGAATACAGTATTTCCCTACTTTTCTGGTGTTTCTCCTTTAGATTTCTATCAGGATCAAGCAGCTTGTGGTGCATCAGGGCATCTCCTTCAAGGTGAGGCTGCAGGTGAGTCAGAGAGAAAGAAGCCATGCAGGTTAGACAGGACTTCACCACTCTGAACTTCTTCCTGGTACAGAAGTCACACTCCACATCTCCAGGGCCGGGACATTTCTGAGGTGAAGTAGGACTGAATGTCGTCTTCTTCAATTTCTTGACGACTTCATTCAGCAGAACATTTCTGTTCCGCTCAGGCCTTGTGGTGAAGATGTGTCTGCACTGAGGACAGCTGCACTCTTGGCTCTGATCCCAGCAGTCTGTGAGGCACTTCAGACAGAAATTATGTCCACAGGGGATGGTGACGGGGTCAGCCAGGGTGTCCAGACACACCGAGCAGGTGAACTCATCCTGTGATACACACAGCTGGGCTTCAGCCATCGTCAGTCTGAGGAGTGGTAGGCAGAGAGAATCAGTCAGACAAACAAGGAAGTGACTTGTGAAGAAACGAAAGTGAAAGTTTGTCTGTGCTCAGTGAGGAGGAGGAGATTTAAAGAGAAAGCTGAGAGCTCATTGAGAGAACATCTGAGGAGACACTGAGGGTGAATAGTTAATTGACTGGTTGATGTTAATCCATCAAATTATGAATTTTTGTTTTTTTCTTTGTCCATGTCAGTAATTTATCAGATTTTTCAGTGAACCCCTCAGCTGTTTGACTCCATCATGGTAACTGAAGCCACTTAGTTTTAAAACAGAATAATGGGATTCATTAATAAGGACAAGGATAATAGGAATAAGAAACCTTCTTAAAAATTAACCTAACAGACAGACAGACACGTAACACAGAGCAGGCCCTCGCTGCTTTCAGCTTCTTTACAGGATTGGTAGATTTTCTTGGTTATTCACGCTGTATTATCACAGGATTTGTGAGATTTAAACAAGTCTGTCAACTAGGCTGGTCTACTCCTGCGCCCTATAATTAACACACACACTCACACACACAGAGCCTACTCACATAATTAGGTATAAGTGATGCCCTGCTGCTCCCTGCACTACCTCTAATTATTAAATATTTCTAAATTATACCAAGAAAAAAATGTTCTTAAACAAGCTAGAAAATCCTAACCTTTGATACGCATTACAACATATTTTCCAACTTGCTGACTCCTCTGCTCTTACCGTGGCTATGCAGTTCACTCTCAAGATGGCACGTGCGCTGGCCTGCATCCATTCCTCTTTTATCCTGCCTGTCTGAAGGTCTCCACACCTCAGGGATCAGCCCTTTGATGATCTGGTTATGACTTCTTGAAGATGTCTGTGTGTCAGTCTCATGTTATTGGACAACAATGTTGGGCTTTGAGACATTTACATGTAGTATCAAACATAATAGTATCTTGTAGAGATTACTCCATATTCTTATTTAAATATATCAACTACAGCAATTATGACAATTGATATTCACAAAAATGTGGGACTGAACACCATACACAGATTTTTTCGATGTTTATTTTTTATGGTTTCTTTATATTTTTATTGGCACTACACTCTGTAATTTAGGTTTGGTTAACATTAAGAACGTATGGTGATTCTCTATCCTGTTAATAAAGCCATTGTAGATCATTCAAATTATTTCTGATCTCCTTCCTTTGTCAATAAACACTCAGTTATGAAACACAGCTATGAGGTGTCCAGATAATAGTCATACTTCAAGGTTTGGTGACATCTTTAGAAATTCAAACTTCCATGGACTTAGAGAAAGCTGGTATTCTTTAATAAAATTGAATTGTTGTGAAAAGGAATTTGTCAATCTATATATATAATTCACTAAGGGCACGCAAGACACTGAGCTCAAGCAAGACAGAGAGCCATGCCCGCTAACTCACAGAGCCCCGCCCGCCAACTCTAACCCTCCTCCCACGTCATGGGATATGCACGACAGAGCCCCACCCACCAACTGTAACCCTCCTCCTGCATCCACCGTCGCTCTCGAGGCATGTGCACTGCCTGCTCATGTGCCCGCACGCAACAACTCACCAAACACAGCCTCAGTTGCTTTTGTCTGTACTACAGTCCACATGAGAGAGACACACACACAGTTGCGCAAGAGAGACACACACACAGGCGCGTGAGAGAGACACACACACACACAGGCGCGTGAGAGAGAGACACACACAGACACGAGAGAGACACACACACACAGGCGCGAGAGAGGGACACACACACAGGCGCGTGAGAGAGAGACACACACACACACAGGCACGCGAGAGAGACACACACACACAGGCACGCGAGAGAGACACACACACACAGGCGCGTGAGAGAGACACACACACAGGCGCACGTGTGCATTGTTCCAATGTTACTTTTCTTGGTGGTTTATTAAATTACGAATTTTTCAAATGTTTATTTTTTTCCCTGTGCTTAAAACTCATTAAAAAAAGTGTTTTTAGCGAGCGGTTCATAGTGTTATAGTGCAAACTCTTGCAGTGTTAGTTTTTTCTGCTGTTCAAGGTTTTCTCAGTGTTATTCAATGTTTTTACATTTAGTTTACTATTATGCTGTGCATTCTATGGTATAATTAACTATATTTGTGCTTAAAAACAGTTTGTACGGTCTGGAACGGATTAATTGTAGTTACATACAATCCTATGGGGGAAATTACTTCAGTTCACGACCAAAACAGTTTACGACCAGAGTTTTGGAATGAATTATGGTTGTGAACCGAGGTTAACTGTATATATAATCAATCAAGTCGCCCGATCATGGGGTACGCACGACAGAGCCCCGCCTGCCAACTCTCACCCTCCTCCCGCATCCACCTTCGCTCTCGAGGCATGCGCACTGCTTGCTCATGTGCCCGCCCCCAACACATCACCAAACACATCCTTACTCGCTTTGGTCTGTGCTACAGTACACATGCAGCTGTGAGCCACATCGACTGTTCACATTGATAATTATGCGGCGTATGTTACGCCGCGGATTGGCCAGTATTTAATAATAATACAAGCTGTCTCAAATTAGAAAGTGGTGAATTAGGGCGCAAATGGAAATCTTCAAAGTTAGAGGCTTACTGGTGTGCATGGACTGAGAGAATCGACTGGCAAAGATCTGAATACGAAAGAGGATCATTACTGTTACAAAAAAATAGATGAAGATATAAAATATCGCTGGAGTTGTACTTACAAAAGTATAAATTTAATAACTGATCTAAAAATAAGAAATCAGAACTGCCTGGCTATTCAACAAGAAACCTAATAGCAATGACAGTACAAATGTTTTTAATTAAAACTCAATAACATAAAAGTTAATATTCAGCCTCCAGCTTTAAAAATATTGGATCCTGATCCGGTCAGTCCTTGTATTTGTCACTTTAATAAGTGACAAATTAATCAGATCACATTTTAGTAGGAATCAATTCCAGGGAATTCCAAAGGGGTCACTTACTTTTTCTCGCAAAAGTACATATATTAGAGCCTGAGACCCCACCAACTGCTGTGTCCGGTGAATGTCACTCGTTAGGTAGAACAAACATGCGGACCTGCTGAAGCAGCACAAATTAAAGGCTGAGTATAAAGTGCTATTGACAGATGGCTGTATGTATGATCACAAAGTGACAAAAGTATCTAGACCGCTGTCCTCTCAAAAGACATTTTTGTGTTCCTCCATTGGGGATGGACACAAAAGGGGTCATTGGTGACTCAAGGGGTCTGTCACCTCTGACTAAATTGTCTGTGAATATCTGAAGACGAGGAATCATCGGTTTGTTGGGCACCGGCCATACTGATGGGGTTTGGTGTGTTACTGAGGCACTTGATATCACGTCAGACATTAAACTGCACCTCCTCCTCCCTGCTTCATGTTTGTCAAAGTCACTCAGACCTGACTAACTTCACCATCACTTTCAACATTTAAAGTGCCAATTACAATCGATACTTGTGAACTCTTTTATCTTTCCGTTGACATACACATTCTGAGGATTAATTAACAATTCCTACATGTTACATGACAACTGATTCAGCCTGTATAAATATGCAGATAAAGGTCCAGGTAGAGAGACACTCCTTTCTGCATTACAGACCTCGGCAGCAGGTGGCGACTGTGAGTTCTAAATCTGTCACCTTCTTGGAGTCTGATGGGATTAAAAGGATGTGGAGAAAATGCAGAAGGAGTGAGGGGTGATAGTGAGAGAGAAGGGTGTCACGGGGAGAAAGGGCAAGATGAAAAAACTCAAGGGGCAGAGTGAGTCAAGCGGGGATGCTGCTTGTGTGTCAGTGCTGTCGTCGTATAACGAGATAAAGAAATTTGGAGAAATTCTTATTTAAAGAAATAATTCAGATTTGTTTATCCTGTCTGACATTCTCTTTTCTGACTTATTAAAATTTGATTGTCATCCTGTGATCACAGATTGCATTCCTTGTTGATCAAATTTGTGTCCTGATGTGTGACTGACATCTAATTCTTTAAACACCTGGTTGTCAGACAGACCATCACATGATCAGCAATATAAGCAAATAACAAATTAACATCTGGAATGAAGTAACTGTTTACCACTAAAAAACTGCAATTTGTGCATTTGATTTAGACAGTTTTCAAATGTGTAAATAGTGTAAAGTTCATAGTTCAACATCAAGTAGTGAGAGGTGTTAAGGCATTGAGGAGTCAGACAGCATGGAGGAAGAGAAACTGTCACAGTCTGAACGACTCGGATGCTGTGATTCTGTCTGCTAAATGGCAAGAGCTCAAAAAGCCAATATGAAGGGCATGGGGGTCAGTCACAATGCTGGACACCTTGTGAAGGTTGTGTGTGTTGTAGGTGTCTTGTATGGAGTGCAGAGACACACCGATGAAGTCCTTCATCAGCTGTCTTAGCAGCCCTCTGTAGTAACTTGAGATCCTCAGAACTACAGCTCCCCATACCACACCATGATGGAGCTGGTCAGCACATTCATGAGTGTGCTCAGTAAAGTGGCTTATGTTCGGTCAGTGAAAGGATGGCGCTGTATAATAAGGACTGATTTACAAGGCTATGAATAGGATGAGAAATAGCGTTTAGTGGAGCGCAGGGTCATGAGGGGCCAACCATGGTAGCCGAATATGAAAGACAGCAATCAGCTTTGAAAAGGAAACCTATCCTTAGCATGGCCCACTCACTCACACACACACACATACACACTGATGCCATCTGAGCTAATTACAGTATGTCAATATTTAAACAGGGTCATACTTACATAATCTTTCTGTTTATAATAAACTGTAAATTGGCAAGTGAGTGTGTGTGTGTGTGTGTGTGTGTGTGTTCAACTTGTGATGGACTGGCACCCTGTCCAGAGGTTGTTCCTGCCTACACCACAATGGTTACTGAGGCTCCAGTTTCCCCAGAGCCCTGCTCAATACAAACATGTTTGAAAATCGATAGATGGGTGGATGGGTGGATGGATTATTCTGTTTCTTAAAATGAGTGGGCTGCAGTTATGTTGGTGGAAGTCTAATAGCCAGGAACTTCAACTACAGAGAAAGGTAAGGAAAATAAAGTGGGATCTTGAATAATAAAATGAATTACTGACATTCACAAAAGGAACAATTGATTTTGAATTATTTCATAAATTGACATTTGCTTCTTCTCCTCCTAACATTCCTACAACTTTGATGAGTTAGAGATGAGAACTTACTATGGATGGACAACTGGATTAATAAAAAGCACCAGCATAAGTAGAATGAATAATCAGTTTAACAGCTCGCTGTCTTGATGTGGTGAGGGCTGCCTGGCCATCAAATTACAAATCTGTTCATGGTGATTGATGTGTTGTGTTTTATTTTCAATTTATTTCATTTGTAAATGTTCACTGAGCTCTGAGTCTGTCTTAAGTAGACTGCAGTGCGTAATAAATAAAAAAGAAATACTGACGTGAATGACACTTTAGCAGACCCCCTGTGACAGGTCATCTCTTCTCTCACTTGGTGGTCTTCACTCTCTGAGCTCCTGTCTCACATTAACTGTTCACCCTCAGTGTCTCCTCAGATGTTCTCTCTGTCAGCTCTCAGCTTTCTTTTTAAATCTCCTCCTCCTCCTCCTCACTGAGCACAGACAACCTTTCACTTTCGTTTCTTCACAAGTCACTTCCTTGTTTGTCTGACTGATTCTCTCTGCCTGCCTCTCCTCAGACTGACAATGTCTGAAGCCCAACATTGTTCACCTCTGTACAACCTGACTGATCCCGTCTCAATCCCCCGTGGTCATAATTTCTGTCTGAAGTGCCTCACTGACTGCTGGGATCAGAGCCAAGAGTGCAGCTGTACTCAGTGCACAAGGCCTGAGCTGAAGAGAAACACTTATAAATTTAACAACAATAACATTTATTTCTATAGCACATTTCCATACAAACAATGTAGCTCAAAGTGCTTTACATGATGAAGAAAAGAGAAAAAAAGACAAAGTAAGAATTAAAATAAGACAACACTAATTAACATAGAAACCATTTAAGAGACCGAGACTCAGTTCTCCTCCATCTCAGAGTTATGCCAGCTCTGTAGATGTGGAGTGTGACGTCTGTACTGGGAAGAAGTTCAAAGCGATGAAGTCCTGTCTCACCTGCATGGCTTCTTTCTCTCTGACTCACCTGCAGCCTCACCTTGAAGTAGACGCCCTGATGCACCACAAGCTGGTTGATCCTGATGGAAATCTAAAGGAGAAACATCAGAAAAGTAGGGAAATACTGCATTCTGTAAAACTGATGTTTGTGGCAACTGGACATAATGGGCATAAAATGGCTGAGCTACAGACAGAAAGAGAAGAAAGACAGCTGATGGAAGTTGAATGTTAAGTGGATTGAAAATGAATGACAGGAGTTATGGGATTTGCAATTTAATGTAACAGAGAAATCCATTCATCCATCTTAAAACCCTCAGATTTCAAATATAGATAGCAGGGAGCCAGAGCCTATCCTGATGACACTGGTGGAAGGCATGAAACAGTCCAGGATGAGACACCCAATGTTATCCATGGATAGTCAAGTCAGCTGAGTGCTCTCATTAAACTAAGTTGACTTTCTTTGCTTTCTAATCAGTCATGAAAAGGTTGAGCTACAGGCGGAAAGAGAAGGAAAACAGGTGAGTGGGATTTAGTAATTAATGGAAGCAAATTTTAAAAAAAGGAGTTAAGTGATACACAAATGTAACTTGGCAGACCAATGATCCCTCCAATCAGTGGGTATTCCTCCCATACTGAGCAGTCCTATGCCACGGTAGCCTTGGACCATTGGGAGGGGGTTGGCTGAACCCCTTCTACCTGCTCGGCTCCAGTGTCCCCGGAGACGTGATTTCTCTGGCACCTGGAGATGACAGCACAGATCCCACACCACAGCAGCACTCAAGTGGTTTTATCAGCAGCCACTTCTTCAGAAAGCCTCTCCCCCCTCTTCTAACTTTTCTATGAAGGAATACGACGATGTCAGGAACTTGTTCACAACACAGAAGTGTAAAAGGACAGCCGGCCCTGACTCTGTCTCACCAGACACAATCAAACCTGTGCAGGCCGCTCGCTCCTCTCTTCACAGACATCTTTAACTTGTCTCTTGTTCAGTTCACTCGACCTGATTGCTTTAAATCTTCTGTTGCTGTTCCTAAAAGTGATAAAATAAGCTGCCTCACTGATCACAGACCTATTGCTCTTACGTCAGTTTCTTCTAAGCCATCTGAAGTCTGTCACTGCTACTGATCTCGACCCTCTTCAGTTTGCATATCGAGCTCACATATCTGTGGACGACACCATCAACATGGGCCTTCACTGTGTGTGGAGCACCAGGACTTTAAAGGAACTTCTTCCAGAATCCAGTTTGTAGACATCAGCTCAGCTTTTAACACCATTAGGCCTGTGCTGTTATTAACTAAACTTGTACACTCAGACCTGAATCCTTCCATCTATGAATAGATTTACAGTTTTCTGATAAACCTGAAACCATATGTTTGTGTGGACTCCCACCTCTCAGACAGTCTCTGTATCACTACAGGTGTCCCTCGAGGCTGTGGACAGCCCCCCTACTTTACTCCTTGTACCCCAATGACTGCAGGTCCACTGATCCTTCAGTTAAATCATTAAGTTCACTGATGACACCACCATTATTGGTCTAATTACTAACAGCAATGAAACACCTTCAAGAAAAGAGGGGTCTTGTCTTGTGTCTTGGTGACCTTCAACACCCTCCTGCTCAAGACCCCCGAGACAGTGGAAATGGCCATTGACTTTCACAAACAGCAGTCACAACCTGTAACACTAGAAATGAATGATTCAGCAGTCAATATGGTGGACTCCTTCAAAGTTCTGAGCACAACAATCACAGACACTCTCAGCTGGGACATGAACACCACCACATCACTAAGAAGGCACAGCGGCGATTGAACTTCTTATGACAGATAAAGAAATTAAATATTTCACAGCCAATCCTCGTTCAGTTTCACAAAGCTGTAATTGAAAGTGTAATCACATTCTCCATTGGTGTCTGGTTTGGCTCACCAACGTCACACTCCATAAATAAATGAGAGCGTGTGGTGAGGTCTGCTGTGCTCCTCATCTGTGCAGACCTGTAGACATCTCGTGTCACTAACCGTGTCATAAGGACCACCACAGACTCATCTCAGCAGCTCATCACTTCTTCACACAAACTCCCAAACGCTTCAGTCAATTCAAACTCAAACTAACAGACACCTCCAGAGTTTCTTAGCCAGAGCGACAGCCTCTCCCAGCAGTGACTTAGCCATCTTCTGTGTGTATTCATGTGTTCTGTCAGAGACTGTGTGAAGGTGTGTGTGTGTGTACAGTGTGAGGGCATGTGTGTGTGACACGGGAATACACACTACACACTCACACTGGCACATCACTATCGGCACATCTCCTTTATAATTGGATTATTCTACCACTTGGTGTGAAGTTTGTCTTTTTAACTTCAGCTCTTTCTGTTATTTGTCTGTGATGTTGTGTTCTGTTATAAGGAGCTCCAAATCTACCAAGTCAGAGTCCTGCACATGAAGTACTGGAGAATAAAAGGGATTCGGATTCTGATTTATTGAGATTCCAGAAATTTATTTTAATTCCCACAGATTCTGTCCAATCAGATGAGCTCTTTACTATTAGTGTCTCATTAGCGCTGTTACTGGGAGGTGGAGTGCAGTGGATGCCTCATGAGGATTGGAGTCGCATATAAAGGACTGAGCAGAAAAGGAGAGGTCTGGGAGTGCCGCCTTGGAAAGAACAAGTTCTGGTGTTTGCGGTGTTCTCATTTCCAGTACTCTGTGCATCACATTAACAAGCAGACTGTAATCAGTGCCCCCTACAGCCCCAGACTAGGTGTGTATCTGGACTGGCCTGCTGGCTCTCTGTCATTTTATAGCGTCTCACACACAATGACCCTCCTGCACAGGTTCAACACCTCCTTCACTGAGCCACTCCATCCAGGGTTTTGGTTTAATGATTACTCCAGTGTAACAATCTGCCATCTGACACCATGTGACCACTGACCAGTACCCTCCACCGGTCACTTGATATCCCCACAAGCTCAGGTCCTCTTTGTGTTTGTAGTGAAATTAAATTTACAGGAGGGGTGGGTTGGGGGGGGGCAGCACCTTTGTGATTGAATTTGTGGATGAGAATGCAGGGCGAGTGCGTCTGTCAGGATCTTCATTATTATTGGGTTTGAGTAGCCAATCAGGTGTGTGTGTCATAATGAGGGGTGGAGAAACCTCAGACCTACAAATACCAGTCTGACCAGCAGGGGTCACTGTTACTTCACAGCCACATGTCCTTCAGGCTGACACCCCAACAACTACTGAGGCCCCTAAATGTCACTGAATGTCACCTGTTAAGTAGGACAGGCGTGTGGTCCTGCTGGATCAGCACAACTGAAAGGCGCTATACAGACTCAGTATGAAGAGCTCTTGAATAGTGACTATATGTAGGAGCAGAGAGTGACAGATGGGACTGGAGTGTTGTCCACTCACCAGACATTTTGTGACCCTCCATTGGTCACTCAAAGGGTCCTTCACTTCAGAATGAATTCACTGTGAATGTCTGAAGACGAGGACTCACCGGTCAGTCAGATGTCGGCCATGCTGACAGAGTTTGGTGTTTTAGTTGATGTCACATTAAACTTTAAACTGCACCTCCTCCTTGTCCCCAGATTTGTCACTCTTGGTACCCTGAAAGTTCCAACATCTTTAAAAAATCAATTCTTGGTCAGTTGGCACATACTTGACATGGGTGCACATGTGTGGCTTTGCAGTAGACTGGCACCCCGTCCAGGGTTGGCCCACCTTGTCCACAAACATGAAATTGAAAAGCAGATAAGAAAGACAACGAATGGACAGAAGGGGTCACTGATTAGTCAGTCGCCACACTACTGCCTCTTGTGGCCACTCTAAATTTTACACAGCAATTTATACAAAAAGGAAATCTAGATAAAAGATAAAAGCAGAAAGCATTCAGTGAAATCCTGAGCAGTGAAACATGAAAGGAGAGAATGAGAAACAATCAGAGAGTCAGACGAATGGAGACTTTAACAGGAGGACTGAGGGGTGGGACTGAAGTGCAGTGGCGCCCTCTAGTGGACACCCGCCATATTACACACATGGGAAAGGTCAGCAGTGAAGGGGGAGAAAAGAATACAGTGCAGTGTAAAAGAAATAAGAATAAAGTAAAAACACAAGAATAAAACACCAGAAATAAAGAACTTTAAATATTATATCTAAAACTAATTAAGATTTAAATGAATTAAGAGCAAAATAAGGATCACACGATCACAAAGTCACATGACCTTCAGAGTTACCAGGTGAGCTGATTCTTCTGTAGCCAAACTGCCCCCTCTAGTGGCCACTCTCAATATTAAATGAATGGCAAGGCTGAGTGGGAGGAAAGATTTGGGTTTGATCAAATGGATATTTTGTGGGGATTTCTTAATATTGTCATTAGCTTTAAGGACAGTGCAGCTTTGTTAGGTTATGTAAGATTTTATATGGGAAAAGAACATTTATTTTAATTCATCTTTTTAATAATCATTATCTATTAACAAAATACAAATGTAATAATTGTATGCTTCCAATGGTAATTGGTGAAAAACAATAAGGATGACATTAAATGTCGAATTTGACGCTCACTTATTCTTAAATGTACTTTGACTTTGATTTCATTGCAGACAGTATGAAGCCAAGATATTTCATGTTCTGTCTGCTCAACTTCATTTTATTTGTTATTACACATCCATTCCTGCATTTCAGGCCTGCAAAAGATTCAAAAAACAGTTGGGACTGAGGGGCAAATTAAGGTCAGTGATGATTTCAAATAATTAAATAATGATGGGATTTCAAACAGGGGATTGTAATCATGATTTGTACCCACGAAAGGCTGAGTCTCTGAGGAGCAAAGATGGGCAGAGGATCTCCAGTTTGTCAACACACAAGTGAGAAAATGATTGAGATGTTTAAAAACAATGTTCATCAAAGAAAGACTGGAAGGGATTTGCAAATCTCTCCCTCTGTGGTGTGTAATATCATTAAATGGCTCAGCAATCGGAGGAATTTCAGTGCATAAAGTACAAGGGCAGACCACTCGAGATCTGCGACCCCTCAGACCACAGGCACTGCATTAAGGAGCGTCACTCATCAGTAGCTGACAGAACCTCATGAGATGACAAGGGATTACTATGGCAAACCTTCATCAAGCACTACAATATGGAGTTCATCCACAAATACCACTTCAGTCTTCACTGTACAATAAAGAAGCTTCATGTTCACCGTGTCCAGAAGTGGCGTCGACTTCTCTGTGCTCTGATGTTTCTGAGATGGACCATCGCACAGTGGAAGTGTGTATTGTGGTTGGACGAATCGGGACTCCAGATCTTTATTGGAAGTAATGAACTCCGTGTGCTCGAGACCATCCAGACTGTTATCAGCAACAAGTCCAAAAGCCTGCAGGGCCTGTCATGGTATTACGTTGTGTCAGCGCCTATTTATACTTCTGTGATGGCAGCAATAATGTAGAAAAGTACATTGGCATTTTAGAGCAACTTGGCTGAGGAAGAAGTGGGCACGGCAACTGGACTGGCCTACATGCAGTCCTCACCTGTCCCCAGTAGAGAATGTGTGGAGAATTCTGAAACGAGAAATGTGACAACGACGACCCCATACTGTGGGACACCTTAAGACGTGTTTGGAGGAAGAATGGGACAAAACAGCACTGGAAACGTTTCATCGCTTGGTATTCTCAGTGCCAAAGCATCATTGATGTGTCATGAGAAGGAATGGTGACTTTACAAAGTGATGAATGCTTTACTGACCCCACTTGTTTGGAATGAGTTACAGGTCTGAAATGAAGGAATGGATGAACATTAAGAAAGGAAATGAAGTACGCAGAGAAAACATGAAATGTCTTGGGACTGCAATGAAATTAAATTCAAAGGACATTTAAGAATAACTGAGTTATAAAGGTTTCTTTTTTTATTTTGCATTTTCCATACCTTCCAAAGCGTTTTGTTTCTGATTTGGGGTGGTATGTATTTAGTCTAAGACCTGTGAATCCTTCATTTTCCCAATTAATGAGACCACCATGTCAATAGGCCACACTGCACACTGCTGAATGACCACCGGACTGATGCTTTGTGAATGTCAGTAAGACAAGAAGAAGCCTTTGTGAAGATCATAACAGGATCCAAGAGGATCTAAGAGAGACACTTCTGCAGTGCTTAACACCTTCTCTCCCTTAACCTGAATTTCCAGAAGTTTCCCCAGCTGTGAAAACATCCTGCGTGGTCCCAGTGCCAAAGAAAGGACATTCCAGTGACCTTGAGGACCAGTTGTTCTTACTTCATACATCATGAAGACCTTTGAGAGGCTGGTCATAAAACAGCTATGGCCTCTCGTTTCAGCACATCTGGATGGTCTGCAGTGTGCCAATCAGACATTTATCAGTGTGAGGGATGCTGTCATATGTCTGCTCCACAGTCCTACACTCACTTGGACAAAGCCGGCACCACAGTCAGGATCATGTTCTTGGGTATCTCCATGGCCTTTATCATCATTCAGCCTTATCAACTATTGAAGAGGCTGAAGGCTATGCATCATGAGGCCCTCCTCAGTTTCCAGGACTACATGAAAGATGAGAGTTTGTGTGGTTCCATTGGCTGTGTGTCAGAACTGGTGGTGTGTAATACTGGAGTACCTTTGAGAAATGTTCTTCCTCCTTCTTGTTCATCATCTACATAACAGACTTCCAGTACAATCCCAGCACTTGCCACCTGCAGAAATTCTTAGAAGACTCCTCCATCATTGGCTGCCTTAATAATGGAGACGACTCAAAGTACAGGAGGCTTGTGAAGGACTTTGGCTTGTGGTGCAGGGAGAACCACCTGCTAATCGAATATCAGCACAACAAAAAGAGTTGGTGGTGGACTTCTGGCAGGTCAAAGAGCCTCTGAGAGCACTCGCTGTTCAGAGGGAGGTTGTGCACATGGTGCGGAGCACAAGTACCTGGACATCCATATGAGCAGCAAACTGGACTGGACAGAGCACACAGTGGTGCTGTACAAGAAGGGCCGATGCAGAATGGACTTCCTGAGTGGACTCAGGACCTTCTGATGTGTGCAGCAAGCTGCTGGAAATCTTCTAAAAGTCAGGAGTAGCCCATGTGTTGTTCTACCCTGTTGTCTCCTGGGGCATTCAAATGAAGCACAAGGCCTGAAGATACCATTCAGAAAAGCTGCTCCATCATAGGGCAAACCCTGAGCACATTGGGCACTGCTGTGGAAAGAGGATGGGGCAAAACTGGAGGTCATCAGAAAAAATTCCCTCCAGGTGGGTTTCTATGTGGGGCTCTACTAGCCACAGGCTCATTCCTCTACAGTGTTCTAAGAAGTACCTTGGGGGTCTTTGCTTCCCTCTGCAATGCGTCCTCCTGACATCATAAAACTAAATGCTGATACTCCATCCATAATCCAACCCACTATATCCTAACTACAGTGTCACAGGGTTCTGCTGGAGCAAATCTCAGCCAACACAGGGCGCAAGGCAGGAAACAAACCCCAGGCAGGGTGCCAGGGCACACACACACACCAGGGGCAATTTAGAATCGCCAATGCACTTAACCTGCATGTCTTTGGACTGTGGGAGGAAACCGGAGCACCCGGAGGAACCCCACGCAGACACGGGGAGAACATGTAAACTCAATGTAGGGAGGACCTGGGAAGTGAACCCGGGTCTCCTAACTGCGAGGCGACAGCGCCACCGTGCCGTCCATGCTGATACTCTTTAAGTTCAATTAGCTTTTTCTGCACAATTTATATTGATTGATTGAATTATTTGTCTTGTGAGTCCACATCCTTGATGTTTTATGTTTCTGCTGCTGTATGCGTCTAAAGTTCCCATTGGGATTCATAAAGTTAATCTAAATTAATTTAGGATCCCTCTATAAGATTTGTTGCATGATGTCCCAGTCAATGTGCCCTCTCTTTGAAGGGCAGTTTTGGGTCAGAGAGGACCAAACTGTCAAAATTCTTGAGTCTCCAAATGAGTTCAGTCTTGTAAAAGTGAGAAGTTTAAATGAGACCATTAATCAGGAGCTTCTCACACATAACAATTGAACATGGCAAAGCAAGCCTGACTTTTCAGTCACTTGTTAAGAGTCCTCATTTCTCTTGGCACACTCATGACACTTTAATGATGCCAAGCCTTTAAGGATGATGTCCAGTAGTGTGTGGAGTTGTGTTTGTGCTCAGGAGTCAAGGCAAGACCCTTGTTGGTATTGGAGTGCACTCATTGTCTTTCCAATGTGCTCCTTCTTCAGGTCTTTGGTCTGACGTTGTCTTCCTCAGCTCACTGTTTGCCTCTGTGCCTTGACTCTATTTGGTGGCGAAGTGCCCAACCCAGCAAAACGGCACAGAGCTAATAAAGCCCCCCAGGGTTTTCACAGAATTTTCAGAAGGTCCAACTCTAATACCTATAAGGATGATACAGGCTGCCTTGATTGTGAATAAAGCAGATCAACGAAAGATGATGGGGTCGGCTTTGTGGCTCCTTATGTTGAATGGACGGTGTCGTTGTGTCAGCCACTAATATCCAGAGATGTTCTGCTGGATGGCAGCGTGAATAATGTCCACCTGCTTTTTGAGTTTCAGCTAGAAATGTCATCTGGAAAGAGGAAATGTGGCTAATCAGATGTTTGCACATCGAGAAACTGCAGCAGGACTCAATAGCTAAAGAATCAGAGCAGGCATTAAGAAAAACCAAAGTGCTTAATGGAGTCATAATGAAAATCACCAGCAGTCACCGATTAGAAGATATGCCTTAAATCCCGATGTTAAAACTGCAAACAAACTAAAAATGGTATTTCTCTGAATTGATCATCAATCCTATGAGTACCATAGTGAAGTTCTTGGAGGGTTGAATCCTCAGCCTCAGGCCATTGACTCAAAACCATACAATAATTTAAAGGCGTAACGCCACAAAAATTTACACTCAAAACTTTTAATGTAGACAAAGTGAGATTTGTCAGGAGCCGATTATTAGATGACGTACCGTCTTCAAAATCTAGACTCTTAGCCATGAACACGGTCAAAGTGACAATAAGCCTGAATTTATACTCACACACTTAAGCTGATTAATAGTTGGATTCTAACTCACGTGTGATGAAGGGTGTGAGGCGAAGTGTCGGTGATGTGGCACTTAATTCTAGGGAGGCAACAGTGCAACACGTCCTAGCAACACAGTCAAGAAGGATAAAGCGACAAAATGGCAACAGGCCATACTTACAATTTAGCAATTAAAACAGTTTATTAATTGTCAATTCATTATTAACATCAAATGCTCATGTATTAATAATCTCTTATGTACAAGGCCTCCAAGAACTCAAAGTAAAGAAGAAGAAAAAATATTTAAAGCAAAACAAAATGTCAAGAACATTCACATTGTAACAGGCCTGGCTCATCTTTGATTAACTCTGCTGGTTATCTGATGAAACGCAGAAAGCAAGCTGATGAAATGTCGGCTAACAGGAGCGCCGCAGAACAATCCCACCACTCAGGTGAGTCCTTCTGTATGAAGACAGACCAGAGAGGGCAGCTGGCTTTGTTCACGTCTTACAAGTCTGTCCTCCTCAGAGTGCCATCCACTTTGTGCTCCAGTCCCAAACTCCAAATGTGCTACGGGGTGCAGTGGGGTTGCCGATCTGGAAGTGGCACTCTGTACAGGGCTGACGAATGGTGCCTTAAAAATCAACAAAAGTGATTAATCACAAATGCTACATTACGTGTTTGTATGATCTTTGTGATGACATTACAGTTACAGAACATGCTAACCGATAAATAACAGACTTATTCAGTGCATGGTCACAGATTTAAAATCAAAAACACATGAACTTTGAAGTCTACATGCCACGGCTGTCCTCAACAGTCCACTCAGGAGTGACTGACAGATCTTTTCACCAATCAGCTTTCTTCTTTTGTTATCAGTTTGTACCTGCCTTTTCTGTGTTGTCCTTTCTGATTTTGTCCACGTCACCTCTGCCACTGAGCGTATGTCATCAATGTCACCTCTTCATTTTGTGGTTTCCACTTTTTATATTTTTCTGCCTTCTTGCATTTCATGGCCAATGTACTCTTTTTAGTACCCTAGCATGCTGTTGAGACTCCCTCTTCAAGTCTTAAACATTTGTCTTTGAACCCTGAATGTTTCATTTTATTTGTATTTTGATCTTCTTAAATTCCCACTTTTGGATTCACCCTTGACACACAGCTGATGAATGTGTTTGGTTTGTAAGGACTCTTATCATTTATAAATGATATCCTAAATTAGTGTAAAAGTCTTATAAAGCCCCTCTACATTGGTCTGTCATGTGACGGCTCTCTTTTTAGTCTTCTGTCCTCCTCGACTGTCCCTCCCTAGTATCTGATTGGACAGCACTGGCTGTCAGCTGACGTCACTAAATGACTTCTTCATTATCAGGGTTAAGAACGGCTGTCTGCACTCAGCCCAGGCGCCAGCCATCAGATGACATCCCACAGATGGTACAAGTTCATTGCTACTCAGATAAGGCCCTATCTCCAAAGCTCCGAAACAAAAATATTCTCCTCATTGTCAGTGGCACCTCCTGGTAGTTGGCACTGTACTGTGAAGTTGATTTGATTTCACTTCTCCATTTTTCATTATTACGTTGAACTTTTTCAGTTGTGTTCTGTGGTTGAAGTTGTTATCACCACACAGTACTGTTGCTACCTCATTCTGTTGTCTGGTGTTTGTATTGTTCACCATCTTATGTCACAGCAGTGGTGCAGAGTTTCCGAGTTCTTCATGAAATCTTACGTGTTGCTGATGACCGCTGATATAGGAGGACCACTTTCAACATTCAGAACAGCTAAGAGGCTTACGACAAGTAAGTCAATCATTTATGACTATGAAGGCCACTGCTGACTGAAAAGCGTCAACCGCATATAAGTTGTTGAAGAACTGGCAACTTTTTTATTTTGGGCACTGTGCGACTTTGTGAACTTGAACTTTCATGTTTCTCCAACACTCTGTCACTATAATTACCAGAGCCTACGAAAAAACATGTAGGTCCATCCCACCTTAAAACGCTTCTCACCTAAGTGCGCTTGGATGTGAGAATCGTTTGCCACACTCTGGCCAGGAACAAGGTTTCTCGCCAGAGTGAATTCTCATGTGATCTTTAGGAGTCGTGCTGTCTGAGAAAGCTTTGTTTCTTACTAGAGTGAATTATTTTATGTTTGTGAAGAGAACTGTTATATGAGAATCACATTCCACATTCAGTACAACTGTAAGGCTTCTCTCCCATATAACTTCTTCTATGACTATAAAGAGAACTGAGGTGTGAGAATTGTTTGCCACATTCCAAGCAATGGTGAGGTTTCTCTCCGGTGTGACGTCTGATGAGACTTTTTATGGTGCTGTGTTGTGAGAACTGCTTATCACATTCAGGACAACAATAAGGTTTATCCTCAGTATGAGTTCTGATGTGGCACTGAAGTGTGCTTAAATATAAGAATCATTTCTCACATGCAGAAGTACAATGAGATGTTTCTTCAGTATGGATTTTGGCATATGGATAAAGACCTTTCTGGCTTGTGTAACATTTGCCACTTTCAGAACATACATATTGCATTTTCACTTTAGTGGGACTTTGTGTGTTTACTTGAAGAGCTAATGTTTAAAACCTTTTTCCACATTGAGAACAACAATATGGCTTCTCTCCAGTATCAATTTCTGTGTGCCTTTGAAAACTGCATTTGTAAGAAAAATGTTTGGCAAAATTCTTGGACAATAATGAGGTTTTTCTCCTGTGTGGATTCTTCTGTGCTTCTTAAGATTGCTTTTCCTTGAGGAGGACTTACCACATTCTAAAAAGCAATTAGGTTTTTCTCCAGTGTGTATTTTTCTGTGTCTATGAAGACTGCTTCTCATTGAGAACGACTTACCACATTCTGGGCAACAATGAGGTTTTTCTCCAGTGTGTATTATTCTGTGTTCCTGAAGATCACTTCTCCTTAAAAACGACTTACCACATTCTGGACAGCAATGAGGTTTTTCTTCTGTGTGAATTTTTCTGTGCTTCTGAAGATAGCTTATACATGAGAACGACTTATCACATTCTGGACAGCAATGAGGTTTTTCTCCTGTGTGGATTCTTCTGTGCTTCTGAAGATAGCTTCTACTTGAAAATAACTTACCACATTCTGGACAGCAATGAGGATTTTCTCCTGTGTGGATTCTTCTGTGCTTCTGAAGATAGCTTATACATGAGAACGACTTGCCACATTCTGAACAGCAATGAGGTTTTTCTCCTGTGTGCATACTTCTGTGGTTCTGAAGATGGCTACTCCTTGAGAACAACTTACCACATTCTGGACAGCAATGTGGTTTTTCTCCTGTGTGGATTACTCTGTGCCTCTGAAGACTGCTTATCATTGAGGATTGTTTGCCACTTTCTTCACAGCAATGAGGTTTTTCCTCTCCAGAGTGAATTTCTGAATGTTTGTTAAGATTCTTGATCTTTGGGAAATGCTTGCCACATTCATTACAACAATATGTTGTTTCTCCAGTGTGAATCTTCATACGCTTATTAATATTACTTTTGTGTGTGAATTGTTTGCCACATTCCAACCATTTTTTTCCAGTATGAATTTTGATTTCTTTCTCCACTTGCTGTTGATCAGTTTTGATGGCTTCTGTCTGTGTTACTCCAGTAGCAGGGAGAGAACTGCACAGTAAAAAGGCTGCTGTCGGGTTCTCTGATCCTCTTGCTGATTTCTTCATACATTTCTCTTTGTACTGAAGAGAGGGCTGACCAAATGAAGGTGGAGAGAAGCTGCCATTCTTCTGTAAATCTGAAATAACACAACATTTTAACTATTTTTTCCTGACACCTTTATCCAAGGCGACTTACAACATTTGAGACACAATTGGTTATTTAAGAGCCAATCTTAGAAAGTAATGCTTTAAGCTTCAAGTTAAATTCATACCAATATAAATTTCTTTCATAGTCATAGACAATGGTTCAGGAATGTTTAGAAGTGATTTTGTAAAAATTAGAAATAAAACAAGATTTATAAGCTTTGAACAGAACTTTTAAGAAGAACTTTTCTTTTTTTGCTATATCTATTTTGACTTTTTTGTGTGAACTGCTTTATTTTGAATTTTTACTAAAGCTTTTCAAAATGAAGATATTTTGTCTGTGTAATCATTTCGGCACATCAGGCTTTTGCTGAATCCCTTTATGTATGTCAGAGCTGCCGAACTTTGGTAATTTGGGAAAAACACAGCTACACTTCCGTAAGAAAACTTGCTATCTGGAGGGTTTGAACTTGAACTGGAAACTACCAACTGAGAATGGAGGACGCTTGTGCTCCTGAACTCGCCAATGAAAGATAAAGAACTGAGCTACTGTGAGTTCTTCTTCTCTCTCTGTATGGTTGAAAATGAAACCAAGCTCACCGTTCCTGAACTTGAGGAGAATTTAAGAGAATGTAATATTATAAAAGGCATTGTGGATGATCGCATGTGTTTTTGCCCGAGTCATGGAAACCTCGCTGTAAAGATGTAATCTGTTATTCTGCAGCGTCCCAATTGTAAAAAAGCAGTTTGTCTAGAAACACGCTGTCATAAGAGACTCACACTTACTGTGAGCATGGTGATGTCCAAGCTTAGTTCAAGTGAAGTTACCAGGAATAATCCGAGTACGGACTCAAAGTCAGAGAATGTGCTTGTGGATCTTACAGATCACTTAAAGAAAAGGCGAGATCGACTTTCTAAGCTTAAGACTAAAAGCGAAATCCTTAAAAATATTCCGGAAAACCACAGTGAAGTAGCGCAGCTGTTTGAAATCATTTGTCAGACGTGCGGTCAAGCTGAAGAGCTGAATAAAAGAGTAATAGCTATGCTTGGTAAAGAAACCGTAATTAACAAACAGAAAACAACATCCACAGAAAATTCTACAAAATGAGACCAATTTAGTGACAGTACAGCAACATGGCTGAAAGATACAAAAAGGAAGCTCCAGTTCCTTTTCCTCCTGCGCCACATGATGAAGTACCACATAGACAAGTCCCTTTATTCGCAGGCGACCCCTTGGCTTACACAGACTTTATCAGAGCCATTAATCATGCTGTAGGTGAAGTGCTAGAAGACCCTCAAGATAACGAGACTACTTGATTCAATACACAAGAAGTCCTGCTCAGGAAACGATTAAGGGTTGTGCACAATTGTCACCAAGTCAAGGCTATGAAAAGGATAGAAAGCAACTTGAGAGTTACTATGGCAACCAAATATTTATAGTTGATGGATACATGGATAAAGCATTGAAGTGGCCTCAAATAAAACAAAATGACGGAGAGGCCTTGAAAGACTATGCGACCTTTCTTGATAACTGTATGGATGCAAGGAACCGGGAAGAATTCAACAGCAATCAACATATCTGTACTATCATCACAAAGCTCCCATACTCCTTACAAGATAAGTGGTGACATACAACCTTTAAACTTGAAGGTAGAGAAGACAAAGAGGCAGATATTTACGATCTAACTATATTTATACATTGACAGGACAGGATGTTAATGCATCCTGTTTATGTAAAGGCCCCACAAGGTAGCACAGAAAAAAAAGAAAGAAAGGAGCAACAAGGCTAAGTTTCCTGTAAAGAGCGGCCAGAGATCAGAAGTGTCTTCACTACAAGTATTACTGATGCTACTGAAAAGGGGACTCGAGAAACCTCGGTCACAAAGACTGTTACTGATGTCTGTGCATTTAAAAAGCCTTGTCTATTTTGTAGTGGCCAGCATACTCTTGCTGAGTGTAGTAAAATCAAAGATCTGCCGCATAAGGAAATAAATTGACTTTTTAAAATCTAACGGTTTATGTTTCCACTGTCTCAAACAGGGGCATCTTGGTAAGAACTGCAAATAAAGGATGAAATGCCAGACATGTTCTTTGCAGCACCCAGCTATCCTGCACATCAAAAAAGAGGTTGGAGTGACATCTTCAGCTACAGCCAGTGTGGCAACATCTACTGAAGGGGAAGCTGAGACTGGAACTTGTGCCTTTACTGGGGCCGGTGAAGAGAGCGCACTCACTACACAGTATGTGGTTCCTGTTAAGGTAAAATCTAAGAAGAGTGAAAGGTATGTAGAAACATACGCCTTTATACGCCGGTAGTACAGTAACAATTTGTACTCAAAAGCTCCAGGGATGGTTACACCTTCAAGGGAGAAGAACACAAGTATTCCTCCAAACTACAAGTAATTATGATGATGATCCAAAAATGCTAACCAAATGCTCCGTCTTACCAGATTTGCAAGTCTGTGGTCTCAATGATGATGAATCTATTGATTGGCCAAAGGTCTATACACAGGTCTTCATTCCAGTGAACTGAGAAAGCACTCCACTACAAGAAGATATCGAGAAGTGGGCAGATCTTATCTCGTATTGACTCTGAAGTTGATCTTTCAATAGGAATCAACAACCCAGAAATCTTCAAGCAGTCGCGAATCATACCAAGCAAAGGTGATAGACGTCATGCTGTGATGACTGCACTTGGATGGGTGGTTGGTGGGCCATACAAAGAGATAGGTGACCTCGCAAAACAAAGTGGTAAGCTGCCCAGACATTCAATGAATCAAATGTCAATAACAGAAATTGAAGATATGTTGCTGTAACAGTATAACACAGATTTTACAGAGTGGAGCTCTGAAATGTCACAAGAGGACATCAAGTTCATGTGCATAGCCTCAGAATCTACGAGACTGGTAGGTGGCCACTGTTAATTAAATTTTCCTTTGAAGGATGAAACACTTAAAATGCCAAACAAATCGCTGTATTGCTGAGCAGCATGCTATTGGGCTCAAGAGATAACTGAGCAAAAATTCAGATGTCCACAAAGACTATGAAGCCTTCATGAAAGACATTATTGACAAGGGTTAAAGTACCCAAAGAAAGCCTGCATTGCAATGAAGGCAGGGTGTGGTACATCACACATCATGGTTTGTATCATCCAAAGAAAAATAAGATTTGAGTGGTCTTTGATTGCACAGCCACCTACCAGGGGACTTCACTTAATGAGTAATTATTAAAAGGTTCTAACCTAACACTCTCATTGGCATCCTTACAAGATTTACAAAGGAGCCAGTAGCATTAATGGCGGACATTAAGTTAATGTTCTAACAAGTTAAAGTCCTAGATAAAGGTGGTCTGAAGGTAATCTAAGGAAAGACCCAGAAGAATTCAAAATGACAGCACATCTTTTTGGTGCTACTTCTTCACCCAGTTGTGTTTCTTATTCTTAAGCTGAACAAGCCAGAGATACATTTCCTGAGGAAGCTGTTAACACCGTACTCAATAACTTCTATATAGATGACTGCTTAAAGTCGGTGGCAACAGAAGGACAAGCAATAAAGCTGGCAAAGGACCTCCAAGCGCTATGCCATAGAGGTGGATTTCATTTGACCAAGTGGGTGAGTAACAACAGAGCAGTTTTATTGTCTATTCCTGAAGAAGACAGAGCTCTTGAACTAAAGGACTTAGACTTGAGCCACAGTCTGCTTCTCTGGGCGTCCAGTGGTGCACAGAAATACACAGTTTCAAATTTGAGAATAAGTTACAAAACAAGGCGTGGTATTCTGTCTGTTGTTAGCTCAGTCTATGATCCACTTGGTTTTCTAGCACTTGTTATACTGCCATCAAAGCATATTCGAAGAGACTTGAGCAAAGAGGAATTTGGGTGGGATGAAAAAGTAGAAGTCAGACACATTCAGAAATGGAAAAAATGGATGGATGACTTACAGTTACTAGCAGACTACAATGTGAACGGATGCATCAAACCTGCATGGTTTGGAACCATAAAGACAGCACAAATGTACCATTTTGCAGATGCCAGTGAAGATGGGTATGGATATGGCACTGTCACTTACCTTGTCTTAACCAACCAAGAAGGCAAAATGCATTGTTCATTTCTGATGGGCAAGTCAAGAGTTGCACCATTGAAGCATGTTACAATTCCAAGATTGGAGCTGACAACAGCCGTTGTTGCTGTCAAAATGGACAAAATCCTAAAAGGTGATCTTCAAATGCCTTACATGAATCTACATTTTGGACTGACAACAGCACAATGCTAAAATACATTTCAAATGAAAGCACTCGATTCAAGACCTTTGTTGCCAGCAGAATCTCCGTGATCAGAGATCATTCACAACCTTCACAGTGGTGGTACGTCACATCTGCCCTTAATCTGGCTGATCAAGCATCAAGAGGGCTAAGCACAGAAAGCTTTCTCAAAAGCACCACATGATCACAAGGTCCAAGTTTCTTATTGAAGTCAGGACTTGAGTGGCCAAAAAGACCAGATCAACTAAACCGATTCACTCTTTGAAGATGATCCAGAAGTTAAAACTTGTGCAGCCAACATAATGAGTAGAGGAGGTGACCAAGCCCATCAACAAACTATTAACCCATTTTTCGGACTGGCATCACTTGAAGAAAGCAGTGGCTTAGCTCCTCAAATTTAAAGACATACTGCTGCACTTAAAAAATGAAAGAAAAACATTTCAAATAGAAGTCAGTCAACATAAAAATAATCCAGAAGAACAACAAACACTCATCACAGAGCACATGGAAAGGTTTAAACGGACTTTAAAACCAAGCCTGATTTCTACAGAAGACTTGGCTAAAGCTGAAACAGAACTTATCTGCCTCAGTCAACTGCAAGAATTTCCAGAAGAATTAAAGGCTTTAAAGAAAAAGATTTGTATAAAAAAAGAACAGTCAGATCTTCAAACTTGACCCGATCATACAAGATAGGAGTACTGAGAGTTGCAAGAAGATTTAACAAAGCTGCAATGCCCAAAGAAGCTGAACATCCTGCAATTCTTCACAAACATTCACATATCACTTCTCTTATATTGCAGCACATTCACAAAGAAATCAGACATTGTGGGCACAACTATACACTCTCACAGTTACCTCAGAAATACTGGATACCTCAAGCAAACTCAGCTATCAGAAAAATCATTTCAAAGTGCACAACATGCAGAAGATTCAATACAAAAACAGGTGAGCAAAAAATGGCAGATTTGCCAGAAGACCGCCTGGTACCTGACCAACCACCATTCACCAATGTCGGAGTTGATAATTTTGGTCCCTTTCAAGTCAAAAGAGGATAAAGTCTGGTCAAGAGGTACGGAGTAATCTTCACTTGTCTAACAGCCAGAGCTGCGCACATAGAGATTGCACTCAGTTTAGACTCTGATTCTTGCATCCAGGCCATTCGCTGATTCATGTGCAGAGGAGGACAAGTTAAAATCATCCGCTCAGATAATGGAACAAACTTTGTTGGAGCAGAAAGAGAGCTAAGAGAAGCTACTAAAAATTTTCACCAAGAAAAAAATCAGCAATGCTATGATGAAGAAAGAAATCAAATAGATTTTCAATCCACCATCAGCCTCTCACCAAGGTGGAGTGTGGGAGACACAAATCAGAAACATAAAGATTCTAAACTCAACGCTAAACCAACAAACACTCGATGATGAAAGTCTCCAAACAGTGACATGTGAAGTGGAATCAATTATCAATAACAGACCCCTCACAAAAACATCAGATGACACAAATGACTTGGAGCCACTCACACCCAATCACTTGCTGTTACTGAAGATACAACCTGACATGCCTCCTGGGCTCTTCACTACAAACGACCAGTACACTCGAAGATGCTGGAAGCAAATTCAATACATGGCTGATTTGTTTTGGAGAAGATGGTCTAAGGAGTATCTGCTAATACTTCAAGAACATCAAAAATGGCTAACAGCAAGAAGAAATTATGAACCAGGGGACGTTGTCTTAATTGTAGAAGATGTTGCACCCCACAATTCCTGGGTAATGAGCCAAGTCATCAAGACAATGGCAGATGCCAAAGGTGCAGTCAGAAGAGTTTGTAGGGTCCTATGATTTCCATGATCCGGAAAACACGGACGGATTCACGGAATTAACGCATTAAAATAGATTTTAGATTTAAAAACGGAAATGTGCAGAGTTTAGAGACTGAAGGGGTGACTGTTACAAAACTTCCCAATAAATTAAAGATTCAATAAACTGTACCTCTATCAGCCAGATACTATTTTATAGTTTGTTGTTTTTCAAGTGAACACAATTGTTTGTAGAAATTGTGTTGCGCCTCGGTCTGTTTGTGTGCATGTTTCTTGTATGTTTACTCATTAAAGACACGTGAATTAGCTAGCTCCATGATACAGAAATGTCAAAGCGAGCAGAATAAGATACCAGAACTACATAGAAAAAACTAAGAAACACGAACTTAACTGCAAAATTGAGGGCACAACAATATATATATATTTTTTTAACAAAGCTGGACAACTTCTCTGCAAGTTGTCCTAGCACAACATAGACTGGACACGAAAGAATACTTGCAATGACCACGTCAAATCTAAAACCCACCTCAAGAACAAGGAGAAATCAAGATCAAGAGGTGTTCACCTTCAGGTAACAACAGAGGAAACACAAAATCGTCACATGCAAGACGTCACTTCGTGGAGGACTTTGTGGCCATGTGAGTCAGACGTACCGCTCGAAAAAAATGACGAAGATGCGTTCTTTCTTTATTAAGCACTGTAAACAGGGAGATGCGCTGCTAGAAACCGAGAGCAGTCTTTGTCAAACTCATTGGCCGTGTCTTTGAATAACATATGGAGGACGTTCTTCGAAAGACTCCTGGCAAGAAAATTTATGTTGTAGTTGATGAAAGCACAGATAGCCGAGAGCACCGCGTTCTCAAAATCATGATAGGCGAGTATTCAGCTGTATAGTCATTATTTTATGTAGACAGGTCTAATTGTATGGGATGTATTTACTGTAAACCATGTAACCAATTAAATTATATTTAACCAGTTTTAATAGTCTTTACCGTAGTAAACTGTTATTATTGAACATCACTGGTTGTTAACGGGTTCTCTTTTATAAATTAAAAACGATGTTTCTGACGTAATAAACGTTTTGCTTGACGGTGACAAGGCACGCAAGCTCCACATTTGACTCTTCTGTTATAAACTCGGCCCTACAAACCTGAGCAGAAGAGAAGGCGTCACCTAAGATGCAATGAGCCCTTAAAAGTGTGTCTCTATTTCTTAATTTCTATTTAATTCCCTTATTTAGTGTCTTCCAAATTAGTTTGCTTTTGCTTTGTAATTAATTATTTTAAGATATGCAGTAGATGAAGCTACAGATGTACAGCTTTTAAAGCTCCAGACATTTAAAGTTTAAGAATCATAAGTAATAATTTCCATATTTACAATTTCAGGTATTGAAGAGCAGGACTTTGTCAGATGTTATCTTTATGGAGAGCTTTAACTTTTCCACCCTTTCACAGGCAGCAGCACTTCAGCCCCTTCACAACAACCAGCTGAATCTTCATGACATTTGAGCAGACCTGGCAGCACTAGAAATACTGTAGTGAGGCTACATCACTAGTGATGTATTAAAGTTTGCCTTCGTCTAGAAGCCTGCCAGGGACCCCCGAGACAGGAAACACCAGGAGGAATAGCTGCTTTGAATCAGTAGGGTACCTCGCTGAACATATTCACCTCTACAAAGAGTTCTTTCTGGTCGAGAACACATCAGCTCAGACTCTAAAAGTGAAGTGAACCTTCATCTCAGGAGGATGCATCAAACTAAATGACTCTTACAGTTGTGGAGGGCACTCGCTGTCCTACTGCAGTCTCAGCACACAACATCATGGAGGATCTGGGCTCCTACCTGATGAATGGAACTGCAAAATAAGGTTGAACTGTGCTAGTGTGCTGTGTCATTAAATGGAATGTAATGTGCCATCTCATCATTAAATGTATTATTGTAGCTGTTTCTACTTACCGTATTTAAAAAAATAAAAAAACATAAAAACCCAAAAATCCAAATCAAGGAAAAATAAAATGTCGAAAACCATAAAATCCAAAAAAATAAAATAAAATAAAACTGAATTTGTGAAAAAATAAAACTGACTCCATTGGAGTTTGTGTGCAGACCAAAACCAGCAAACTGGAGCGACCTGTGAATAAACTGAGCCTGCTACAAGAAACAGCCAATGTTTGTAATGAGAGATGTTTAAATGTTTATTTGCAGTGTTATTGTTAGTGATTGAAAACCATAATTAATGTAAGGGCAGAACGGTGGCGCAGTGGTAGCTCTGCTGCCTCACAGTTAGGAGACCCAGGTTCGCTTCCAGGGTTCTCCCTGCATGGCGTTTTCATGTTCTCCCCGTATCTGTGTGGGTTTCCTCCGGGTGCTCCGGTTTCCTCCCACAGTCCAAAGACATGCCGGTTAGGTTAGGTGCATTGGCGATTCTAAAATTGTCCCTAGTGTGTGCTTGCTGTGCGACAAAGGCTGAAATTGAACCTGCAACTTCAGGGTTTGATGTCCAAATTCCTAACCACTACCTGCCTTTTAAAATAAATGAAACAGTACAAGTAAAGTGGTGGCACACTGGTTGGAGTTTCTTCATCACACTGAGGTGCCATTTCTGGTCTGGCCACTCCGTGTGTGGTCTTTACATGTTCTGCTGCTGCTGTCTGTTCAGTTTCTCCACCTTTCTCTCATATGTGAATGAAAGGCCTGATCTGATCAATCAATCACAAATCAAAATCAGCCAATTTTCACTCCAAATGACTTCACTGATGATCGGCAAATTACGTGATCTCAACATCTGATCTTGAATGATAAAAAGCATATAAGACAAAGTTCCAACATTACCAAAATACTGAAACACGTCCTTGCTAGTCTAACAGTTTTATTGCCATCCTACAAGAAATAACAAATTAGTGGTTTGTAATATTTGTGTAAAAAGATGTCAGTCATGTAGGATTCTCTGCTAACACTTTCAACAATACAAACATTATTCAGCATCTGAGAAGTCAACACAAAATGGACTGGTGTGAAGAACGAGCTGTTCAAAGGCTGAGGCGACCAGCAAGCTTAGTCTAGCTCAGTCGTCTACTCTCACTCAGCCTCCAATAATGGCAGCACTTAGAAAACTCAACCTTATAATACTGACAGCAAGAACGTAAAAGACTTACTGTGACAATAAAAACAGTGGAATTTGCAAGCCTGGACAACCAGCCACTTACAGTTCTGGAAGATGTCACCTTCTAGATCATTTAGACCCACGATTCCATCTGCCAGTGAGTGTTTGTTGACTGATTTATTTGTTTAATTAATTAACCAGGCATTAGCTGTTTTTACTAAAATCCCTTTTATTAGTTTTTCAGTTAATGTGTAGGTAGTAGGGAGGAAAAGAATGCAGAATTTTACTGAGCTGGTAAATAAATATAAATCGTTATCAAGTGGACGTCGATTAGTTAGAAATTGTAATCAGCTGTCTTATTTGCTTCTTGGGTAGATAAGGTAAAATAATACTAATTACGTATAATAAACATTATTTCAGCGTTTCTCAACCTTTAAGTATTTGCGACCCGAGTTTTCATAAGTTTTAAATCGTGCCCCGCTAAGGTTTTTTTGAAAGGAGCCCACTAATACCAATTTGTTCTTTTTAATTAATGATATATCATAGATGCATATTTTATTACATCTACTTAACTTTTATCGACATTTATCTAACTCTAAATTAATTTTTATTGTATCAGAATGTAATTTAATTTGTTTTGGTTTCAATAGATGTATTTTTCATATTTTCGATTCTTATTTTCTTTTCTTCACATCTTCGCGCCCACTTAAGGGGGCCTGCCCTAGAGTTTGAGAACCACTGCATTATGTGAATAGTGACTATACATTTATGAATTCTGTAAGAGATATTATTATCATAATGATTTTTATCCCCAAATTAAACAATGGTACAAGGACACGTATTTCACAGATGATTGCAAATCTCAAACACATAAACTGCTTAGTGCTGGTGTCTTGACCACATAGACGCACTCAGAGTGACAGACGACAGATCCAAAGAAACTCCCCGCCAACAGAACTGCAGAATGCATGAAGAAATTTTCAAAAAAAGATAAAAACGATATTTGACAGAACAGCATCAGAGTTGAATCTTTGTCTCTGTGAACCTCTTACCACAAGAGATGCTGGGCCACTGGCTTTCTGGAGGACCAATAAAAGTCGTCGTCCTACTTGTGCCCTCCTTATACGAGTGGGGACAGCGAGGGTCTGTTCAGTACGGCAGCACACATCGTGGATGACAGGAGGACCAGACTGTCCTCAGAACATGCAGAGATCCTTATATTCTTAGATGAGAACCTGAAGTGTTCACCAAGACTGTCTTGTTTTCTTCTTGTCGTAGTAGACGGCTACAAAAATCTAATTGAACATTTTATTTTATTAGAAATGTGGAGTATGATTAAGACATGCCTTCTGTTTTGTTCAGCTTGTTTTTGTTCCATTATGTGTGCATTATGGGTAAACATTCTTTGTGTATGCTGTATGCAGTAGCACTTTATTATGAAACATGAAGTTTATGCATGGATAAAATTACAATTATAATTTAATATTATTGATATCAGCAGATCGTAATAGAATGGAATGGGTGATCAATATCAGCTCTAAAGATTCCGATCAGAGCCTTCCTACCCAATCACATCTCTGAATTTGGTTCTCTCTTCTTAATTGTAACGTATGTGATGATATTTACATCCTCTAGAACCTAATCTGGCCTAAAAATAAACATACAAATATATCCGCTTGCGTTAGGGGGGCACAGTGTTTAGCACAGCTGCTTTATTGTTCAGGTGTCCTGGGGTCAAATCCTGCCCACAGTTGTTCTACACAGGGACTCTGAATGGTTTTTCTGGTTCTTCCCTTCATCCCCAAAAACATGCAGTTGAAGTGGAGTGGTGACTCCAAATTGACCCGATGTGACTGTGGGAGATGGAAGTGCCCAACTTCATCTCCAAGTGAAGATTTCACAGCACTGACAACTAGTCCAGGCCATGCTGCCCCAGCAAGTTCAGTCAGAGAGCAGAACACAAGATGCTGAATGAAGACCCAGAGACCCCCTGAATGTCATCATGGCTCGTACAGGTAGCTCTTGTCACTGTTTACGTCAAAGTGCACGAGATTACCATTAGAAAGATGAGGCACATATTAGGTGTGCATTGGATTGAGCAAATTCACTCTTATTTAGTGCACAGGGGTGAGAATTTGATTCTTCGTTATTTCTTTCTTTTTGTGGACATTTCTACCTTAACTGCCACACAATTTAAGAAATATACAGTACAGGCCAAAAGTTTGGACACACCTCCTCATTCAATGTGTTTTCTTTATTTTCATGACCATTTACAGCACTCCATCCATCTCCTTCTTTGTCAAATAGCCCTTACACAGCCTGGAGGTGTGTTTGGGGTCATTGTCCTGTTGAAAAATAAATGATCGTCCAACTAACCTGACTTCTGCACAACACAACTGCTGGTCCCAACCCCATTGATAAAGCAAGAAATTCCACTAAATAACCCTGATAAGGCACACCTGTGAAGTGAAAACCATTTCAGGTGACTACCTGTTGAAGCTCATCGAGAGTGTGCCAAGAGTGTGCAAAGCAGTAATCAGAGCAAAGGGTGGCTATTTTGAAGAAACTAGAATATAAAACATGTTTTCAGTTATTTCACCTTTTTTTGTTAAGTACATAACTCCACATGTGTTCATTCATAGTTTTGATGCCTTCAGTCATGAAAATAAAGAAAACACATTGAATGAGGAGGTGTGTCCAAAATTTTGGCCTGTACTGTACATGTCTTTAACAAAATATGACTTTTGATATTTTCAATGAACGTAATGTGCAGTTGGCCTAACAAACGTCACAGCTTCAGTCAAAGCTTCATGATATTCAAGTCATGTGCTCAACACTTTAGATTTTTCCTTATTCACCCACGTTTTTCTAATTTATGATTTATTATGTAACCTATTGTTTGTTATCGTGCACCCGAGCAGGTGGTCTTTAACCAAGTTCAACTAACTGTGTTTTCCACTCTCATTTCAATCTTCTAAAAACATCAAAGCACCCACCATTAGAATTTATAAACGCTCTCGTTCTTTTATATTTAATCACATTACTCACTTATTCCAAAACTCCCAGGTGACTCTTCTTCTTCTCTCCCATTTCCCTCTGTGATTTTCTCTTCAGACTCCGATAACTCTGTTTTCACTTCTGCAGAATTCTCCTGTGTAGCCAGTCGTCCCGTATTAGTGGACCAGGGCTGTAAACTGGATTCTTCACAGGCCTCTTGCTTGAAAATATCCTCAGTTTCATGCTTCTGAAGTTCAAGACCAACAGAGAAATCATTCAAATCCTCAGCTTTAATGGCAGCAGTCACACGCTTGCACTCCTCCTCCTCTTTAAAAACTGAAATTCTTTCTTCGTGATCCTCCAGTTTCACACACACATCCTCTGGTGTGAGCTGCTCACAGTCCTCCTCTTTAATGTCCACCGTTCTTTCATCCACGCCATCTTCTTTGGCAGAGGCCATGCTCTGTGGGAAACTCTTCTCTGTCTCCAAGTGCCTGTTCTTCTCTGCTCAGATTCACTTCTCACATGGACAGCCCTGAGCTGGAGGCCATTAGACACCTCAGTGTACAGCCATGTGAAATGGAAAAACCCTGTGAAAATAAAAGTACGAGAATTAACTTCATAAAGTCAGTAAAAATAATGAGCACACTTCAGGGTCACAGTGCCCTCCATGAGGTTTGATTCAAAGACACATTTTTCTTGATTTCCTCCTCTGCCTCACAGTTTAAAATTACAAAATTAAACAATTCAGATGTGATCAAAGTGCACAGCAGACCTTCTTTAAAGGGGATTAGCATACATTTCAGTCCCAGCATGTAGTTATGACAACTCTTACAGGAACAGCATTGTGATGTCAATTTGAGCAGAAGACCTGAACAAAGATGAAGGTGTGATTACTCTGATAGAAAGGCTTGATGATGTGTTTGTAAAGGAGATAAAGGATCGTATCTATGAGGATATTCAGATTTAACAGAGTCAAAAGGGCGAGTGCAGTTTCTATGGTGGATTAGATCATCGATTTTGAGCAGAGATACTCCTGATGGGTAATTCCACGTCAAATCATCACACTTTTGGATCTCATCATCACAGATTTTAACAAAAAAAAAAAAAAAAAAAAAAAAGCTCTGGAGAAGATCATGACATTATAAGATAGCTTTAGTAAACAAATAGCCAATCTTAAAATACAGGGTTTTTTTTTACTATTCAAACCTTAACATTATAATCAGTCATAACATGGACATTTTTCCATTTTCAGGATAGCATAGTATTTTAACAAAATACAAAAAGAGCTTTAAAAGAATATGAAAACCATTTCTGTGCAACTTATATTTAGGAAGAAATAGCCAGTCAAAGTCATAACCCAGCACAGTGTTCAAACTTTGTTATCTTAAATCTCCTTATTATTGTTGATCCAAGACACGTGCAACTTCAGTTCCATGGGTCACTCAGATGACCAAACAAATATAACGCACACATTTAGAGACTACTATAAAGCCTTATACTCTACTGAGATTAAGGAAGACAAGACACAATGTAATGCATTTCTGGACGCATTAGTGATACCACAAATAGATACTCTTACTCTTAGTGCAGAGGAATTGGATAAACCTCTGGCACTATCCGAATATGATTGACTGGAACTATCTTTTCACTACATTGGATAAATTTGGGTTTGGCCCAAACATTTGTGCATGGATCAAACTGCTGTATACCAATCCAGAATCTTCAGTTTGTATTAACAACATTAATTCAGACTACTTTAAACTAGAACGTGGTACCAGACAAAGATGCTCCTCGTCACCACTGCTTTTTTCAATCGCTGTTGAGCCACTGGAAATTCACTCTCAAAATGCTTATGAGATAAAAGGGATTATCAGAGAAGGATTTGAACAGAAAGTTTCTCTCTATGCAGATGACATGGTACTGTATATATCAGACCCACAAAATACTGGGCCTGCAATCCTAACAACACTAATAGAATTTCAAAAGATTTCTGGTCTTTATTAATTTGAATAAAAGTGTACTCTTTCAAGTGAATTCTCAAGCACACAATATTAGATTGGACACCCTACTCTTTATCATTGCAGATCAGTTTAAATACCGAGGGGTTAACATCACAAGTAAACAAATTTTTTTATCAACAAAATGTTTCCGTCTGTATGGAAAAAATTAGGCAAGACTTGCATAGATGGTCCACCCTTCATCTCACTTTAGCTGGAAGAATTAACGTTGTTAAGATGAATATCCTCCCTAAGCTTCTCTTTTTATTTAAAAACATTCCAATATGCATCAATAGATTGATTTTTAAGAAATCAGAGTCAACCATAACCTTATTTATTTGGAGTTTAAAATATCCACGTATCCAAAGGGAGACCCTACAAAAACCTAAGGCAGAAGGTGGCATGGCTCTACCTAACTTTCAGCTTTATTACTGGAAAGCAAACATACAAACTATAAAAACCTGGACCTGGACCACAAATAGATGAACATACACAGGCTTGGTCTGCAATAGAAATAAAATCCTGCAGTACTTCTTTATATTCCTTGCTTTGTGCCCCAATAAATACAAGTTATGACCAATATACTAACAACCCAATTGTGCTTCACTCACTCAGAATATGGAACCAATGGAGGAAGTATATTAAGACAGGGAAACTTTATATCTGTGGTACCTCTGCACGAGAACAACCTTTTTCCATCCTCACAAACATATTGTATGCAGTTTAATGTCTGGAAAACATTTGGAATTAAATCACTTAGAGATCTGTACATAGACAACGTTTTTGCATCCTACAAACAATTACACTCCAAATTGAACTTTCCAACAACACATTTCTTTCACTACCTTCAAATCTGAAACTTTGTTAAACAGAACCTGCCTAATTTAACTCAACTCCCACCTACTTAAGGACTCAGACAGCATTTCTGTAACTTATAAAACCATTTTACAGTCCCTCCCTTTCAAAGATCCAAGAGAACTGTGGGAAAAGGATCTCAGTATCTCAGAAAAGGAGTGGAAGGTAGCAATGCAGAGAATTCACTCGAGCTCCATAAGCACAAAGCATATAATATCAACTCAAAATTATATATATATAAAGCACATCTGTGTTTTTTAAAATTGTCCAAAAGTTTTCCAGGGCAAAATCCAACATGAGAAAGTTACAATTGAGCTCCAGCCTCACTAGGCCTCATGTTTCAGGCCTGCACCAAATTAACATCATTCTGGACCAAAATCTTTAAATACCTTTCAGACAACCTCGGTATCACAATCCCACCTACGCCATTAGCTGTGTTTGGTGGGCTCCCAGAGGGGCTTACAGTGGAGAAGAACAAACAAACTGTCATTGCCTTTACTACACTATTGGCATGTAGACTTATTTTGCTCAACTGGAAGAATCCTAACTCTCCTATTCTAAGTCAGTGGGTAACTGATGTTAAATACTATTAGAAACTGGAAAAAATCAAATTCTCACTTAGAGGATCTGCACAAAACCTTTTCAAAACCTGGCAGGATCTAGTCAATAACATTTTACATTTTTTATTTATTTTTTATTCATTACTTATCTACATATTTTTACTTTTACTAAAGTAAGAAAGAAGCTCTTTTTCTTATGGGTAGGGGTTGATTTGTTTCTAACCTAGCTTTGCTAAACTTGACTTGCTTGCATGAAATGTTACTTGATTTTAATAAAATTAATAAAATGTTATAAAACAAAAAATTGTAACATTATAATCACTCATAACATGGCCATTTTGGGGGTAGCATAGTATTTTCACAACCTATAGAGCTGTAAAAGAGCTTTGAAACGACATAACCATTTCTGTTCACTTAATTATGTTGTTGGACTTAAGTGCAGCATTTGACACCATTGACCATTCTATTTTACTGCACAGGCTAGAAAACGATGTTGGGCTTACAGGCCCCGTGCACGCTTGGTTTAGTTCTTATTTATCAAATTGATTAAATATGTACAGAAATGTGCTGACAGTACTCCATTATACACAGAAGTTCAATATGGTGTCCCGCAGGGCTCAGTACTGGGACCGTCACTCTTTTCACTTTACATGCTTCCACTGGGATCTCTCATTAGGAAACATAATGTTAATTTTCACTCGTATGCAGAGGACACCCAGTTATACCTTTCATTTAAATCAAATGAAGTTTCTCCGATGTTGTCTTTAATTAGTTGTGTTAGCGAATTAAAGGAGTGGATGAATGATAACTACTTGTCTTTAAATACAGATAAAACAGAGATGTTAATTGTTGGAGGGAATGACGCTGATCACAGCAATATTTTGTCGTCATTTAACTCAGTTGGAATCCCAATTAATTTTACTGAATCAGCCCGCAATCTAGGAGTTATCTTTGATTCTAGCATGTCATTTAAAGCACATATTACAAAGTTGTCCAAAACATGTTTCTTCCATCTTAAAAATGTTAGGAAATTAAGGCGCTTTCTAAATAAACAGGATTCTGAGAAATTAATTCATGCATTTATCTCCAGTAGGATTGACTACTGCAATGCGGTGTTCACTGGCTGTTCAAACTGTTCTCTATACAGCCTCCAGTTAATCCAAAATGTGGCAGCAAGAATTCTTACAAGAACAAGAAAATACAAACACATAACTCCAGTTCTTAAATCCTTACACTGGCTCCCGGTTAAGTTTAGGGAAGATTTCAAAATCCTCCTTTTAACATATAAAGCATTAAATGGCCAAGGTCCGGCTTACTTGTCTGAACTTATCATGACTTACAAACCTGAGCGCACATTAAGATCTCAAGATGCCGGTCTGTTTATGATTCCAAGGATTAATAAAATAACAGTGGGAGGTCGAGCTTTTAGTTACAGGGCCCCTAAACTGTGGAGTGGTCTTCCTGCTTCTATAAGAGATGCCCCCTCGGTCTCAGCCTTTAAATCTCGGCTGAAGACTCACTACTTCAGTTTAGCATATCCTGACTAGAGCTGCTGATTAACTGTACAGACTGCATCTCTGTTGTTAGTCATTAGCACTAAAACAGAAGTAACATGATAATTATAATTGAATACTAACCCTCACCTATTCTGTTTCTGTTCTCGGTACTCAAATGTGGCACTTGGTGCCACGGCCCACCTGCCAAGTTGTTTGCCTGCCTATGGTAAAGTCATCCCTGATGGAGGATCACAGGAATCATGGGAAAAAGGGGTCCTTTCATCGGATTGGCTGGCCGAGCAATGTTTCAGCCGTGGAATGGCCAAATGGGGAGGCAGCTTGATGGATGAGGTCTCCAGAGGGCTGTTCCACGAAGCGAGCTAACCTCAAAATCCAGGCTTATTTCGATAATCCCGGTTTAATTGCTCCAAATTTGGTTCCACGAACGAGGCTAACCTGAAGCTCCGCTTAATTACCATGTCAACATATGCTCTTGGACAAGCCTGCTCCGTGGCAGGTTAGTTGTGAAGCTTAGCTTAGCTTGATGAATATGATTGGACAAGCCATGTGATGTCACAACACGACATTCTGCGGGGCTGGGATTATTCTGCTGCTGTTCTCTCCCTCTTTCGCACACATCGACCCTCCAATATAAAATTATTACAGATTACATGCAGGCGATTCTAATTACTTAGAAAGTATAAAATGACAAGGAGTGCATTGAAGGCTTTTACATGAATAACCATGGCGTGCCCATTTATTCATAATCCAGTTGATGAGGGAGCGAGGCTCATTCGTAGAGCTTTAAGGCAACAGGTTCCACAATAACTTCGGCCCAGGATAGATCCGTTGCATTTTGCGGATGATTATTTATACGAGCGCTATAGATTTAGTAGACACAGTATTGCATATTTGTGTCAGTTATTGGAACCTTACGTTTCCAAAAACACACGTCGCTCTAAAGCCCTTATGGTTGCACAGTCTTTGTGTATCGCTTTGCGTTATTTTGCCAGTGGTTCATTTCTGTACAGTGTGGGGGATGCTGAACATTTAAGCAAAGCTACAGTGTGCCGTGAAATCAGGAAGGTTTGCATTGCATTAAAGTCCTTTTTAAATATATTCATTACCTTTCCTGGCCACCGAGGAATTCTTGCCATTAAGGAAACTTTCTTTGGAATTAATGGTGCTTAATCTTTAAACATCTACTCATTTACAGCACATAAATCATTACCTGATAAGTAACTGAATTTAATTTGTCAGGCTTTCTGAACGTCATTGGAGCCATTGACTGTACACACGTGAGGATAAAGGCTCCAGCAGGTCCAACAGAGCCTGATTACATAAACCGCAAATCATATCACAGTATTAATGTACAGGTAAGTACTGATAATATCTCACATTTATGTACAAGAGGTGAAAGTGTAGTCGTCCAACATTAGCAATGTATGTCATTACCATTTCCTAAAATGTTTCAGATGGTATGCACTGCTGAACATCTAATTTCAAACATTGTGGCAAAATGGCCAGGATCAGTACATGATGCCAGAATTTTTCGCGAGTCTTCACTGGCTCAAAGCCTCAGACAAGGCAAGTCAACTAAAATTCACAAATATACTATAGTTCATTATACTACAGTCTAATGTGTCTACTTTCCATTATAGGAATTTTTCCTGGTGTGCTGCTTGGTGACAGAGGATACCCATGTCTACCGTTTCTTCTCACACCATATACAGATCCTGCAACACAAGCAGAAAGACATTTCAACCATGCCCATTGTAAGACAAGGGCACGCATTGAAATGACATTTGGACAGTTAAAATCCAGGTTTAACTGCCTGCGGCATCTCAGAGTTACACCAGACAGAGCGTGTGACATTGTAGTAGCCTGTGCAGTTTTGCATAATGTGGCAATACTGTATTGTATTTAATCTTCACTTGCTGCCAGGACCTTTTCGTTCCACTCATGTTGCTCCTGAAACCAAGCATTATTAATAATTATATTAATAATTACAATTATATATCACTTTTATCCAAGATGAACCCATATAATTAACATGCTGTCCTGCTTATCAATGTGTTAAAATAACCTTAAAGTACCTTACAACTGGTAACAAAATGCATATGTAAAAGGAAATTTTAATGACTATACATTTTGAAGGCTTGAAACTGTTCTCATTTAGTTGTTAAATAGTTTGACATCCTTAACACAAAAGTTACTAAAATCATGTTCTTACGTATTTAACTTGTCAGCTATTTTCTGCCATGCAGCCTCACGAGCTTTGATAATACAGCTCGTGTTCCCCTTTCTAGTTATTATAGCTTTGTAGTCCTCATAGGCTTGTAATAATAATTCTTGCTCCGCCTGCGAAAAAAACGCAGCTCTTTCCTTAGTTTCCATTCTTACTTATCCAGCATCGATTAACAAGGCTGACTTTTATATCGCGCGGACGCGCACAAGCCTCGCTTATCAAGCTTGGCTTGAATCAGCGGAGATTAAATACACCTGAATTTTGTTCGTGGAACTCAATGAGCCTGAAGTGAACTGTTAGGCTAACTCAAGCGAGGCTATTACAAATAATCCTCGATTTTATAAGCTCGCTTCGTGGAACAGCCCTCAGGACTCTAAAAATATCCAAATCTTATTATGTGATATCATCTACTGTAAAATTTTGCTCCGTACTTCTAAAATTTTATTATTATGCTGTATTAAGGATTTGTTCTGTTCTGTGTATTGTATTGACCTGTTTCTTTTGACACCCACTGCACGCCCAACCTACCTGGAAAGGGGTCTCTCTTTGAACTGCCTTTCCCAAGGTTTCTTCCATTTTTCCCTACAAGGTTTTTTTGGGAGTTTTTTTCTTGTCTTCTTAGAAAGTCAAGGCTGGGGGGCTGTCAAGAGGCAGGGCCTGTTAAAGCCCATTGGGCACTTCCTGTGTGATTTTGGGCTATACAACAAATAAACTGTATTGCATTATATTGTACTTAAATTTAGGTAGAAATAGCCAGTCAAAGTCATAATCAAGCACAATGTTCAAACTTTGTTATCTTAAATCTCCTTATTATTATTGATCCAAGACACGTGCAACTTCAGTTCCATGGGTCACTCAGATAACCAAATCAGCAGGCCAAGTCTTGTTAAAATCTGTGACAATGAGGTCCATAAGTGTGATGATGTGACATGGAGTGACCTGCATGTGCAGATATAACATGGCTGTCCTGATGCTGTGAGCTTTTAAGCTGCTGAACACGGCGTGTTTAGATACAAACCAAAGGCAGCTGGCATTAACAGCATGGATGGCACTTACTTTTACTTCAATGGAATTGGTGCAATGAGAGGTGGTCTTCCTGTCCTGTGGAGAGTCACTTGCCAAACCGGTTCGACCAACTTGGCCATCAAATTCCACAGTCAGTCCTAAAGACTGTGGGGGGTGAGGGGGTCTTTAAACATGAAAGCTTCTCATCAATTAAACACTAATATCACATTACTTTGTCATTTTAAAATAACTTCTTCACATAAACTTTAATATTTTAAACTAACAGAATATTTTCCCAATCGCCTCTAATTTACAAAGCCTTGCACTCGCAGTAAATGCCGTCTGTCGGTTTGCCCCCCCCACTGTGGCCCATTCTCAGCCCCCCATGACTGACCCCCTGCTCACCACTTTAAACAATGAGGACAGACAGTTGAGCTCCAGCCCATAATAGTCGAGTCGCGGCTCTGCTGAGCTCTGCAGCTTTCACATTTTGTATTTTGATGGCTTCATGTGGTCAGACACAAACAGCCCGATTGGCTCGAGTCCTGTTCTTCATTAACATGGCTATCTCTAGTAAGATGAAGTATCAAAGTGTACAGAAATACTGAAAGTAGTTGGAAAGGATAAAAGACAAAACTATACCGTTTCAAATATCACAAAACTGTACTCGTAATGCCATGCCAGCTGTAGATTTTACGGTATCCCTCCAGCAGCACTAGCTTGTGTAATGTTTGTATTTTTTATTTCCCATTAAACAAATCAAAGTCTCCCTGTTACATTGAAACCGCACAACCATCTTTCCTGATAAGAAAAAAAAAGAAATAATTAAAATTATTTCTAACAGGTCTCAGTATGAGACAAACTGCTGGAAATGAAACCTGAAAGCGCCCTGTAAAGTTACATCGTGCGACGCCACTTTAATAAAGTTTACCGATGACGGCTTTAGAGGAAAAAGGAAAAAACACAAAGAACACGCAGAGCTCGAGAAAAATCAGAAATGAACGACGGGGCCGTGCGGGAGCGAGCGACTGAACAAGCGCGAGCCCGACGGACAGCACAGGTCGGAGCATGCGCGAAATCAAAATGCGAAACGGCACGGAAAAGTGCACGAGCTCGTAGAGCGCAGAAGCAATCCAGAGTTAAAGCGCCTCCGCCAAGTCAGATGTAGCGTTATATTTCACGGGACACCGACCGGAAAATAAATTAACGGATCACTAGCAAAAAAGTGCGCGACCCCCGTCATCCACAATAAACTCGTGAAGGTGCGATTTGCTGTACCGCCACCACCGCCACCGCCTCCTCCTCCTCCTCCTCCCTGTATCGCTCAATCCCAAACACTTAATAGCGAACCACGCGGCGTCAGGCACCTCGTCAAAGTTAAAGCCACTCAGCATGTCGCGATCTTCCTCACTGCTGGCATTCCCACCCGTATGCGATCCCCACGTTCGACTTTGTCTCACCTTCCGCACCTTTGCTTGATCTTCTGGACGTGAAGAAGTCTGAGCACGAGGGTCTCATAAGAGCAAACAGAGAGGAACTGCAGCACGCGGTAGATACAGAAACTACTACGTCATTCACGGAACGCCCATAACACCAAGACACGCCTACAATATTTTTCCCAAGGCCCCCACAACACCACGATACGCTAACTGCAAGGATGAACTGCCCACTTATTTATGGCAGGCCGTTTTAACATTTAATCCGTTTTCCATGGTATCAACAGATATCGTTGGTTTTAAATTTGATATCACGCTTTTGAAACTTAATTTCAAGAAAGACACCTAAAATGCTTACATATTATGGAAAGCCACTTTAACATTTAATCAATTCTTCTTTTAATGAAATGTGATATCATGCTTTTAAAATTTGATATCACACTTTTCAAATGTAATATCGAGCTTCTGAAATTTGATATCAATATCCTCAAACTTCATATCAGATTTCAAAAGCTCCATATCAAATTTGAAAAGCATGTTATCAAGTTCTGCGCCATAAATGATGTTTCTTATTCCTCCGCGCAAAATGTTCTTCACGTTGTCATTTGTAGAAATAAAACCGTAATATATCAACATAAAGCGACCTGCACAAGTGTCAGTATCTTTGACTTTATCTCACTGTGGCGAGCATTCAGCTCCTTTAACGCCGAACGTGGAACTGTGTCTTAGGATTCGGTGGACTCGCCTTTGAATCAGAACGAAATACAAAACTTCCAAATGGTCGGCGGCGATCAGATAGCAGGTGGGAGCTGTTGAGATTCAGCAGCAGTTGGTATTTTTATTCGGGGTTTTAACGCTGTTGATTGTGCCCGACAAGAGTTAGGATCATCTGCTGATGGGTCATCTCTCTTGTCACTGAAGATCCGACAGAGGACAGTGTCGTAAGTAACTCGCAAACATTTTATTATTTTTCAGTTTTGGTGACGGGCAGAAGAGAAATTGATTTAAAATCGACTGACGACACTGGCGTAGACATAACTTCTTTAAAATCTCGCTATTTGTGTACGATTGTGATTTGTGTGTTTTTTTTGGTTTGTGCTTAACTTGGTGTTCTGTTCTTTTTATTGCAGAAAACAGAATGACTTACAGAATAACGAAGTGGAAAGTTAACTTCATCTTACTGCAGCACAATCACCAAAGTATTCACCTGCAGACGTGGAAAAGCTCACCAGTGATGGGCTGGGTATGTGTTTGAATATTAAGATTCTTTTTATTGAGCTATGTGTTAATTTTAGATGAGGTTAAATCGCAGTTAAGCGAGTTTTGTACAGACTTGGATAACTGAACCAAGAGACAATACAGTATAACACCAGAGGTGAAAAATAAATCAGAAGCCCTCATTCATGATGGTGGAAAGTTATGTTGTCACTTAGGATAAAATTAGACGGGTGAATGTTCATCATATTAAATACAGGTATATTCCTATCCCCTTTCTATTATAATGAATATTTACCAATGTAATTTATTCCTTAAGTGACAACATACCTTTACTAATTTTTTTTCTTTTTTTTTGTGTGTGTGTTGGCGTTTTAAGCGATTATAATGAGGTGTTTTTTGTGTCTTCGTTAATGTAATGGCACAGAATTTGGTCCTTCAGTTTGCGTTGTTTAATTGTGCGCAGAGCTGTTGAGGTTAAAAACTGTGCCGGCTGTAGGCATATAAATCTCGTGTTGACACATTTTTGGTTTAGTATGTCTGATAAATGTATTTGTAAGTTACATCATTGACGCCATTTGTTAGCAGGCTGGCACAGCACATGATGGTGTCACCAGTGTAGTTGGCACCGGCAGGCTTTGCTTTGTGTTTATTCACACAGCAGCTCTCAACTCGACCAGCCCTGAACTGACTGCCAGACTACTGTCGTTATTAACGTGGCAAACAACGTGTCACAAGTGTAACCACACGACCCTGAAGACTAAGAAGGCGCTGCTCTCCTTTCACATCTTCAGCCCAGACAAAGGCTGCGTCGCTGCGGATCAATTCAAGTGAGTAGTAGCGCTCCTCCCGCACTTCTCCACGACTATGGCGACACACAGTCCTCCTCCATACTGCAATGACAATGAGCGGCGACCTCGGCGACGATTGGAATGTTTTCAGGTCAGAATTTGAAGATGATGCCATTGCTATCGAGCTTAATATGCTGCGGAGTATCATGGGTGCTGAGTGCAGATGTGTCTACAAGCACAACGTGAATCTTTCAGCAGCAGAGCAGACCAATGTAACGGCAATCAAAAAGCATTGGAGGGACACTTTAAACCTATAAAGAACGTGATTTAGGGACGCTATTTACAAACAGGATGAAGGGAAGCCATTTGACAGTTATCTTACAAGGTTAAAAGAAAAATCTGCCACCTGTGAGTATGGAGCATTAAGAGACGAATGTATTTGCGATAAAATCGTGCTGGTATAGCAAATGAAGCAACGGGCAGGTGGTTGTTACGAGAGAGAGGTCACACCTTGGCCGTGGCAGTGGAGACACGTCGATCAGCAGAGCCCACTGACATGACTCTTAGGTCGATGGAGTTGTATAAACCCTCCATGATGGTGTTAATGGCACCTCAAAGTAAACTTCTAGGAGGCCGCTACTCGTCCAAAGCAAGCAAGTCAGTTTTCAGATCGGCTGACGTGAATATTGTGGCAGTCCACGTGGACGAGGGAGGGAGCACTGCCAGCATATGGAAAGACATGCAACTTCTGTCAACCAGCCAAGCACTTCACTAGAGTGGGCCTGAAAAGCAAGAGAAGACACGTGGCAGGGAAACTCCTTACCACTGAACCAGAGGCAAACCAAGCAGGCAGCGGTGCTGATAATGAGGTTTATCCTACTGAGCGCATGGGCACTATGGGTGCTGGAGGTAAGAAGTGGTTTGTTACACTGCAGCTTCACAAAAAACCACAGCAATGCAGTGAGATTCTGGGGCCACCTGAGATGTTATGTGCTTAAAGGACAACATGAGACAAGCACCAAGAGCTAAACTGCGTCTCCCAAGTTCAAACTGTACTCGGGTCAAACAATGACCTCCTTAGGACTCTTTGACACAGATTGTCGTAAGCACAGATTGGAGTTTGAAATCGTAGAGGGAGTCAGAAACCTCTACTGTCAGGCTCAGCGTGTGAAAGGCTTGGCCTAACGTGCTTTAGAGTTCCAGCGGACATGGACCTCACAGACAGAGCCCTTCACCTGCCGATTAAAATGTATGCTTATGTCTTCACAGGACCAATCGACTGTCTCCCTGGCAGCACACATTTGAACCTGGAAAGGTTAGTACAGCCAGTCCAATGTTCTGCACGTCATGTACCAGTTAATATGAAGGATGCTGTTGAAGCCCAGTTTGACAAATATGAAGCTGATGGCCATATTGCCTCGGTGTCTGAGCCGACTGATTGGATCAGCAAGATAGTAATTGTGAAGAAGCCTGATGAATTGTGGGTGTGCATAGACCCTACATTTGTGAATCAAGCACTGTGATGTTCTCATGATATTATGCCCACTCTGGAGGATGTACTGTAGGCTCTTTACCTTAGTTCAGCTCAAAGAGGTTGACTCCTCACCAATCCAATAAACAGAGAAGCTCAGTCTCTCTCTGCTGTCACAAAGGACTCATCTCTGAGACGTTGGGTTAATTAAAGACAACACAGAATGAGCCCCACAATGCTGTGTCCAGTTCTCCATTGCAGATGGCCAGTTCTCCTGTTCAATGGTGGTCTGTACAGACTGTCCCAAGTGTGCCGGCTCCCCCAGTGTATCTCTCATGGGTATCTTCATATTTCAGACTGGTATCGGACTTGAACTCACACTTTTTCTACTGGAGCTCCTTCCCTTCTACAGACTCAGATGGCAGATGTTTAGTTTCTCGGTGTCCTGCAGTTTTCCTCCATCATTTTCTCTCTGGCATTGAGTATCACATTTAGAACAGCAGACCAGGGTTCTAATAATCCACAGCGTTGACGTTGTCTTGCCACAAACCCTCAGCTTCTGAAGGCCCATTCAATCAAAGCAGTCGTCCAAACCACTCTGTTGTGCAAAAAGAGCTCAGACCTAAAGCTGCAGACACCTTCTGTGCGCTCAGCCAACTGAGGAGCTGCGGTTCAATCAGATGTTTGATTTGTGAAATACCAGCACTGACCAGGTGTCATCTCAGAGATGTTGACTCTGCTGCCATGTTAGAGATGCCTGGCATTTCTAAAGTCCAATATCAATTCAGAGAACTTTCCTCAATATGATTGTCCAGCTATTGTCAGATTCTGAGCACACTTCAGTGAAAGTCTGATACATTTCTAATGGTGAAGGAGCCACCGTCCATTAAGTAAAGCACTCGGTCCAATTTCAGGTCACCCACTTTGCACAGGAGGGCACACGCTAATGGCTTCAGGGACACCGCCATATGACCAGAAAGCAGCTTTGGCAGAGTTTGTAGCCTGAAATCATTTCTCCTTCTACAAATGTCCACCAGTCCTTGTCCTCCTTCACTCCTCCTCAAGTACAAAACACCTTCATTCAGCCAATGTCTGCCATTCCAATTAAGTTAATGAACTCTCTTTACACTTCAGTAATCAAATCAGGTGGGGATCCAGGCATGCCAACCTGTGCCAGAGAGCAGATGCCACGCTGTTGTTTCTGATTGGTGTCTGCCCTTCTGTATGACAGTCAGGTGAGTGGCCATCGTCAGCATTATAGTCACTTTGTGACATTTTCTACAACCCCCCCCCCCCCCCGAATTCTTATCGTCCCTGTTTATTCCTCCCAGTTCTTCATGTCATCCCTTGTCCATTTCAGTCCAGATGGCAGTGAAGGTAAAGGACCCATCCAGTTTCCCAGTAATAACACAGAGCTCTTTGTCCAATTCACTTGAGCTGAGGACTCCCTTTGGACCTCATCCAGCACAGATAGCAGCCCACCTACATCTTGTCACTTTGCACCTACCACTGTGAGGTCACCTGCATGTTGAGATCTTCAAAGGAGCTTCACACCAAGTGACAGACAATCCAGCCACTGCTGTCCTTCATTTGATCAGCAGGGTTTTCATAGTGAGGGCTTACAACATCTGACAGGGAGCAACCCTGCCTAACCCCTCGATCAACTCTAAACGGAGCACTGAGACCACCACTGCTTATCAGGACACCCTGAATCTCACTATGCACCTGAATCATGGAAACTAAGGAAGGTGGGAATCCAAATCCCATTAGTACTCACCACAGGTACTGGTGCTCCACCTGATCAAAAGCCTTCTCCTGGTCCAAGGAAATGAGACCACCATGTAATCCAAACAGTTAGGAGATATCAAATGTATCCTCAATAAAAAGATGTTGTCATATCTGGACCTGTTTGGTAGTCTGTGACTCTGATCAGGGTGGGCCACACACCCCAACGCCTCCTTCAGTCTCATCGCCAACGCTCACGAAAATAATCTGCACAAAGCAGGGCTACTGGCCTCTAGTTCTTACTGTTTAGACTTCCATCACCAGTTAGAGTTCTTCAAGGGTAAGCCTACCCTGTAAAACTGTTAACTCTTCCTCAGTCACCTGTGACAGCCCATTAATAAAACTCTGACCAGCGTCATCCTCCTCCATCAGCTCAGATGACAAAAGTTTAGAATCAAACTCAACAGCAAACGTCCTGATGTGAGAAGATCTTCTCAATTCACTTTCAGAGGTGATCACACACACAATGGATCAGCCTGCTGTGGCCCCGTTTTCTTCCCAGCATGTTAAAGTCGTTGGCCGGAGCATCACACTCAGTCTGTGCTTGACATCGAGCTCTGAGCAGAGCACCTTGGACTTTCTAATCAGTCAGCCTTTTGTCATTTTCAACATGTCCGGCTGATCACGGCCCCTGGAGGAGTCAAAGTCCTGCTGGTCCGTGTGACCAGAGAGACTTGTGGGCACAATGACACACAACATAAACCGACAAAAATGATAATCAAAAGTATAAAACTGATCAAGTCTGACGAAATAAAGAGTGCCACCTGACACCTGTGCCCACATGTGCTGCCTGTCAACTCCATTCAGAGCCAACCGCACATCCTTCAGCTCAAATCACTCAATGAGCCCCTCAGCTCTCTAGCAGATCATGAGTGGGGGGCTCTGCGTGATTTCAGTCCAGTGCTTCATTAAGGGTGCATTTGAAATCCACACACATCATCGGGGTCCCACTCTGATAAAGTACACTCGGTATTTTAAAAAGCGCACTCTTTATCTGCCGATTGTTGGCGCATAAACATTAATAAAAACCAAACAGCTCTTGTCTAAGTCAGCCTTTACTTGAAGTTTCCGCCATTTTATCATTTCGATGTCAGACACACTCACTTGACATCCCTATGGTGACACCAGAGCTGCGTGTCGAGCTGTGACTAAATAAACATCCACCCCCCCACCCCCATTATCTCTGCCCCCCAGTTTCTAGAGCCGTGTTGCTGTGCGTATCCTGCTGGTAAGTCACCGTCGGACGCTTCACTCTCAGGGAGTCACACACTTGTGCTATCTTAAGGGGGATCTCACAACCGGTGACATTAAGACTCCCGATTTTAAAATCACTCTTTGGTAAAATAGATAATGAAAACAAGGAAAGTGCTAGAATAACAGCGAGTAATATAAAAAGTGCCGAATACAGAGACATATTAACAAGTTGTTAGATCAGCAGAGTCACATAACTTTTTAAAAATACTTTTAAGTCTCCACTGTACCCTGTCTGACAAAACCTCAGTACCTGATCGTTACTTCAATAACCATTTAACTGAGGAAATAAATATTTTAACATCTGGAAAAATAATTCTGCACATCCACACTTTTCCCCTTTGTCAATTCTGTAGAATCCAAATCCTTCTGTGGTGTCCTTACTGCTTTCTGACACCACAGAGGAGTCTGGTAAATCGCCGTCCTCCCCGTAATCTGAAGCTGAGGACACTTCCATGTCTGCTGCACTCTCAGCCTCTTCAAAGCTCCTCTTTTAAAAAGCAACTTGTTCATCTGCCCCACCGTGTCTCTGAACGGCCTTTGGTATGTCGAAAGGACTGGCGGAGCAGATACACTCCATATCTGTATCGCCCCATATTGGGACCACCGATTCATTAACAGAGCCCGAGAACTCCAAGACCCCCAACTCACTAACAGTGTCTGCTGGCTCCGATACCGGGGGTCCTGATTGTTATTATCCTTAATCAGTTTAAGGTTAAGTTAATCGCTGATCAGTTGGACCAATGCAGTCTGATCGCTAGCGGCATCTTCATTCTGATCAACAGCAGCCCCTCCTGTACTCCCTGCGGTATTATTAACTGCAGACACCTTCTCTGCCATATCTGTCTGATCTCCAGGGGGGCCGGGGTGTTTCATCTAGGGTCAGCTGTTTTCCTGTATCTGTAGCCTCATCAATGTCTGTGCAGTCTCTGGCTTCATGAGCAGCTTTGACACATTTAAAGCATTTCATCGTCCTGAGCTGACAAAGATAACATATTCGTGACCAGAACCTCAACGCCACGTTTAACTCCTCCGCTGTATTTTTTAAAATCATTCAAACTTGCCTCTTTAAAGACATCACCTGTTTCAACTGGGGCGCTTTACATCCTAAAGGTATTCATTTAATCTACGAGATTGACGGTCCATAGTGAGACAGCTCTCTTTCAAGGGTCTCATTAGAGAGAAAAGGAGGAACATTAGATAAGGAGATCTTTGTTGGTGGAGGAGTAAGAGACATTACAGGAGTTAAAGTGTCCCTGATAACAACTCCATGTTCTACCAATCTGTGGAAAAAATCTGCAGTAGCAACGAACACAAGCAGCGCACTAGTCACTGGTGAGGCTGAACGAACATTCACAGCCCACCACATTCCCTACAGCTAACACACCGTCTACTGGAGAACAGGAGGTCACTTGTGGCATAAGCTTCACTCCATGTTGTCAGGTGAGCTTTTCAAATTCACCGTCCTGAAAATGGACACCCCCTGAGGAGGCCATTCTGACCTTCCTCAGAATAAAAGACCCCAACACAAAGATAAACAGATAGAGACAGAATATCAATGAAGAAGAGAAGGAAGGAAAACAAACAAAAAGCAAAATCACAAACCTTCAAACTCTCCGACTCTCACTTTATCACAGAGCTCTGCCCACTCAGCACTGACATGAGAGAAAGAAAGAAAGAAAGAAAGAAAGAAAGAAAGAAAGAAAGAAAGAAAGAAAGAAAGAAAGTGTGATACCCTCTCCATGTTTTGACCAGGGTCACATTTCTGTCTCCATGACAACAGAATCCATCTCTCCATCTTTTTTTTATCCCCTCAATCAAAGTGAGGGTCTTAAAGAGCCTAACCTGGCAGCCCAGAGAGCAAGGCAGGAACCCACCCTGCAGTCCTTTGCAGGACCCCCAGTCCCCCAACACACACACAAGAATGACATCTGAGGCAATTAATGAAATCTTGGGGACCTGCGGACACATGAAGAAAATGCACATCCATACAGGACCAGGACCAGCATTTGAACTGAGGTCTTTGGGGATGAGAGGCTGCAGCTCCGTGTGAGGAAACTGAAACTTCCGTGTGGGAGACGTGTGGTGTGTTATGTGATAAGACTCGCGTTATGGACTCTACTGATTTTGTGGAGTTTTCCTGAATTGATGAAAAATATAAAAACAAATAACAGGGAGAGTCAGCTGATCAGAAAGGAGAACTTGAGGGGGACAAATGGCACAAATCTGTTAGAAGACCAAAAGAAAATGAGAGACGCTACATGGAGATCTACAGGAGAGAAATGAAATGATAAGTATTGCTCTGTAGCTCTGAGTCACATCATGAGAGGTTACTGGCTTTATTCAGGTTTAAAAAATCAATTTGAATTATCCAGTTTGACTGTAAACTTACTGGCTGGTTAATGTCAGATGTAAAGAAATCCTGTATGTAGATAGTGATGAGAAGTGCAATTTAAATACAAGAACTGAGTTCATGAACTTAAATAAAAGGACAAGTGTCTGTCTTTGTGTCTGTCCAGCTGCTATGTCTCTGTCATTCCAACAGATGGCACAAATGGAGCATCACAAATATTTGTAGTAGTAAAATGATGCACCATCTGTCGGAATGAAAAATGCAATGCATTTTATTACTATAAATATTTGTAGATAGATAGATAGATAAGCTGTGTGTTGTGGTGGTGAAGGCTTTGGCCTTGAAACCCAGAGGTTGTTGGTTCAAATCCCACTCCTGACACCACTGTCTGACCCTGAGGTGGTCACTTCACCTGGCTAAGCTCCATTTTGAAAAGAAAAGAAATGGAAGTAATTGTACCACAAATGTCAGATAAAGACATCAGCCCAATAAATAAATGTAAATTTACAAATATCTCAGAGCAGAGTCAGGCAGGTGTAGCACAGAGTCTACACATCAGTCAGGAAAGGCAGGAAAACCAAAATGGTGGAGGAGTTGCCATTGATGTCAGAGACAAGTTCAACTTAGTCAGGTGGAGAGCGGCGTCTCAGTGTCGATGTGTGGATCTGACTTTTCCTCCTCAGAGATTGAGGTCTCATATTAGGACGGTGTTACAGACAATGCTGATTAGAGTTAAATAGTTAAATTATATTAAAAAGGCAAATTTACAGGGAGATATTATAGTCCTGGTGGGCTTGAATTGCCCAAATATGAACTGAGCTAACCTGACAACTTGTGGATTAGAAGAACAGGATTTTGTGGACATAACCAGAGGCTGATTTTTAAGACACCAATGAGGAGCGATTGTCACGATGTGAAGGTCTGTAATAACAAGGGTGGAGGTGAGGACTGTTGGAATGCAGCAGCGCTGTGCTGTGCCACCATGCTGCCTCTCAATTTAAGTGTCATATCTCAATATACAGTGAATTGAGACTCTTTCTTCACGCTTTGTTGTGTTATGGATTTAATTTTTCATGGATGAATTTCCCATTTTTTCTCACTGAATCCACATTCAATAACTCATCATGACAAAGTGAATATGTGTTAACAGAAAGGTTAATACATTTATTCAGAATCACAAACTGAACTCTCTCCTTCTTAGACGTATTCAGACCCATTCTTGTGTCACTCCATACTGCACTCTGGTCCATCATGTCTGCCTGACACGTGTCCAAAACTGTACTGGAATCCACTACTGAACTGAGTGGCCGTCGTTTAGAAAGTCAGTTGCATTTCTGTGTCTTGAAGTTCCTACAATTCAGACTGCATGTGAGGAGAAAAGTAAGCCATGAAGTCAAAAGAACTCTCTGTAGACCTCCACAAAGATCACATTCTGGTAAGATGGAGATCAGGGCGAGGGGATCAAATAATTTCTAATACTTATGAGTGTCCTCAGGAGCACAGTGGCTTCAGAAATTGAGACACAGAAAACGTTTAGGACCACCAGGACTCTTCCTAGAGTTGGCCATCCAGCCAAACTGAGTTACTGGACAGAAGCGGCCTTGGGTCAGGGAGGTGACTGAGAACCCAATGGTCACTATAAGAGAGCTTCAGATGTCCTCCACTGACATAGGAGACTTTGTCAGAAGGATGACCATCTCAGCAGGACTCCATCAGTAAGGTGTTCATGGTTGAGTGTTTAATGGAAGGCACTCTTGACAGTTTAGAGGACTCTGAGGACATGAAGAGACTCTCTGGTCTGATGAGACTCACTGACCAAGAGCAGGCACTGCTCATCACCTGCCTAATACCAACATTAAGATGAAGCGTGTTGGTGGCAGCATCATGCTGGGGGACAGGGAGACGGGACAAAATGAAGGGAAGGAGGACTGCAGCCAAACACAGAGAGGTCCTTGAAGAAGACCTGCTGCAGAGTGGGCTGATAGTTCAATGACCTGAAGCAACGAGCCAAGACAATGATAGAGTGGCTTCAGGACAAGAGTGTCCTTTAGTGGTCAGGGCTTAGACCTCATCAACTGAGCAATTCACTTTCTGAAGAAGATCCAGAAGTTAAAATCTGTGCAGTCAACATGACATGAATAGAGGAGATGACTGAGTCCCTCAATAAACTCATCACTTAGTTTTTAGAATGGCAACGCGTGAAGAAATCAGTGGCTTGGCTCCTCAAGTTTAAAGACTTAAAATGAAAGAAAAACATTTCAAGTAGAAGTCATCCAATCTAAAGATAACCCAGAGGAACAAGAAACACTCGCCGTTGAGCACATGAAGAGGTGCAAACTGACAGTAACACCAAACCTGATGTCACCAGAAGACTTGGCTAAAGCTGAAACAGAACTTGTCCGCCTTGGTCAATGACAAGAACTTCCAGAAGAATTAAAGGCTTTAAAAAAAAGGGCTTGTGAGATAAAGAACAGTCAGATCTTCAAACTAGAGCGAGTCACACAAGATGGAGTAGTGAGAGCTGGAGGAAGACTCAGCAAAGCTGCAATGTCAGATGAAGCTGAACATCCTGCAATTCTACACAAATACAGTATTCACATATTGCTACTCTTATATTGCAGTATATTCATAAAGAAATCGGCCATTGTGGGCACAACTATATACTGGCACAGCTACACCAGGCATACTGGACACATCAAGTAAAGTCAACTAACAGATAAATCATTTCAAAGTGTCCAACATGAGAAGATACAATCAGACAGCAGGAGAACTAAAATGGCAGATTAACTGAAGATCGTTTGTTTCCTCACCAGTCGCCTTTCTCCAATGTCAGAGTTGATTATTTTGGTCCTTCACAAGTTAAAAGATGACGAGGTCAGGTCAGGAGGTGCGGAGTAATCTTCATGTGTCTGACAATCAGAGCTCCGCACACAGAGACGGCACTCAGCTTAGACTCTGATTCTTATATAAACGCCACACGCTGATTCACGTGCAGAAGAGGACAAGTTAGAATGACACACTCAGATAACGGGACAAACGTCATTGGAGCTGAAAGAGAGCAACGTGAAGCAATTAAAGATCTCGACAAAGAAAACATCAGCAACGCAGTGATGAAGAAAGAATTCAATTTTAATGTCTTTTGGATGAAAGTGTCTGCTAAGTGAGTAAATGTAAATGTTATATATATATATATATATATATATATATATATATATATATATATATCAGACTGAACTTACTGAAAATTTAAATGGTAAAAATTAAAGAAAAAAAAATAAAAAGGCAGGCTTGATAAAACAAAAACCTCAAGCGACCAAAATCCAACAAACTTAAACCTGAGTAGGAGACCAAAAGGACCACCAAAGATCAAAACATAAAGCAGAGCCCACCAGATATGACAAAGCCCAGTGTTGGAGCGGCTCTTTCATCTGCAGCTTCTTCTTAAAAATGCCTGGGGGTGGAGCTCCAGCTGCAGTGTCAACTGGCCCCGCCCCCTGGGCTCCACATGAAGCACACATAAAAAAATAAAAGAGGGACAATAAAACTAACAAAAAATATAAACATGAGATTAATAAAACAAAATATACATCAACACACCATACATACAACAACAAAATCAATACAATTTATAAAACAATTCATAAAAATAGCAAAAAGATAAAAGAAAAATCAGAAAGGCAAATTGAAACCCAAAATGAAACATCACAGCTGACTTCAGTCCTCAATGCTCTTCACCTTTTTGTGATGTCCATGAGTGTCACATTCACCATTTAATGTCCATCTTTATTAGTAACTGAACATCTTAGTAGTGTGTCGGTCAGGCTGGAGTGGGCATATGAGGGCACAGCGGACACACAGCGGACACACAGGGGCACACAGGACACATGACAAGGCACAGACACTCATATTTGAAATGGAGAGCACTGCTCAGGTCTAAATGATCGATTTTACTGCTAGACTTACAAATCAAATATTCAATCCAAATCAACATCTTATTTGTTACTCACCCCATTGTCTTGAGAATTAAAAGCATATTCTGATATTCTATTCTATTCTATTCATATTCTATTAAGAAATGGATCATCAATACGGAGTGTTATATCTTCAGATCAGACAACACAGGAGATGTGACCAGAGGTGGTGACAAGTCAGAAGGCCACAGATGAGCAGATTTTAACAATGTCAGTCATCCTTACTGTTTATTCACCAAACAGCATTGGGAGTTTATTATACAAAATTTAAATAATTATTAAATGTGTATTTTGTTAATACATAACTGTTATTATAAAGATTAATTAAAATAAATGTTCTTTTCCCATAGAGAATCTTCCATAACCTAACAAAGCTGCACTATCCTTAAAGCTAATGAGAATATTAAGAAATCTCCACTAAATATCCATTTGATCAAACCCAAATCTTTCCTCCCCCTCAGCCTTGCCATTCATTTAATATTGAGAGTGGCCACTAGAGGGGGCAGTTTGGCTACAGAAGAATCAGCTCGCCTGTCAGCTCTGAAGGTCATTAGAACATTAGAACATTCTAGACGAGAACAGGCCATTCAGCCCAACAAAGCTCGCCAGTCCTATCCACTTGTTTCCTCCAAGAAAACATCAAGTCGAGTTTTGAAAGTCCCTAACGTCTTACTGTCCACCACACTACTTGGTAGCTTATTCCAAGTGTCTATCGTTCTTTGTGTAAAGAAAAACTTCCTAATGTTTGTGCGAAATTTACCCTTAACAAGTTTCCAACTGTGTCCCCGTGTTCTTGATGAACTCATTTTAAAATACAAGTCTCGATCCACTGTACTAATTCCCTTCATAATTTTAAACACTTCAATCATGTCACCTCTTAATCTTCTTTTGCTTAAACTGTAAAGGCTCAGCTCTTTTAATCTTTCCTCACTAGAGGGCGCCACTGCACTTCAGTCCCACCCCTCAGTCCTCCTGTTAAAGTCTCCATTCATCTGACTCTCTGATTGTTTCTCATTCTCTCCTTTCATGTTTCACTGCTCAGGATTTCACTGAATGCCTTCTGCTTTTGTCTTTTAGATTTCCTTTTTGTAAAATTTAGAGTGGCCACAAGAGGCAGTAGTGTGGCTACTGACCAATCAGTGACCCCTTCTGTCCAACCCTGGATGGGGCGGCAGCTACACATGTGCACCAATGTCAAGTGTGTGGTAACTGACAAAGAAATAATTTTTTTAAAATGTTGGCTATGAATCAACAGTGACTCCTTCTGGTCAGACCACACCTAACTATGACACACACACTTGATTGGCTACTCAAACCCACATGCCACACTTGCCTCACATTCTCATCCACAAATTCACTTACAAAGGTGCTGCCCCCCAACCCACCCATCCTGTAAATTTAATTTCACCCCAAACTACAAACACAAAGAGTGCCTGCGCTTGTGGGGTCATCAAGAGACCAGTGGAGGGTACTTGTCAGTGGTCTCCTTGTGTCAGATGGCTTATTGTTACACTGGAGTAATCATTAAACCAAAACCCTGGACAGAGGGGCTCAGTGAAGGAGGTGTTGAACCTGTGCAGGAGGGTCATTGTGTGTGAGACGCTATAAAATGACAGAAAGCCAGCAGGCCAGTCCAGATACACACCTATTCTGGGGCTGTAGGTGGCACTGATTACACTTGTATTGTTATTGTGACGCACAAAGTACTTGGAATGAGAACAAAGCAAACTCCAGGACTTGTCGTTGTTTCCAAGGCTGCACTCCCAGTCCTCTCCTTTCCTGCTCAGTCCTTTATATGCGACTCCAATCTCCATGTAGTCTCCACTGCACTTCACCTCCCAGTAACAGCGAGTCCCAGTCAGAGCCTCTCTGCACAGAACTTGGACACAGTAGTCAAATCTGTCAGGATGATCAGGATATCCAGCTTTTGTCCCCTAAAATGTCACCTTCTTGTTCCCTTCAGACAGACGGAGGTCTCTGTGTGCCGTGTTGATGTCCAGTGTGAGAGGACAGAAGTCTGTAAAGAGAGAAAAGAAAACGAGTGAGGAAATCTGGGAGTGTGTAATGGAACTGGGGGCGGAGAACAACACAGACAATTAACAAGAACCAATCAGGAGCTGCGCTGATAAGACCCTAATAGTAAAGAGCTCATCTGATGGGACAGAAGCAGTGGGAATTTAACATAAAATTTTGGATATCACAATAAATCCAAATCTGAATCCCATTTATTCTTCGGTACTTCATGTGCAGGAATCTTACTTGGTAGATTTGGAGCTCCTTATAACGGAACACAACATCACAGACAAATAACAGAAATAGCTGAAGTTAAAAAGACAAACTTCAAACCAAGTCATAGAATAATCCAATTATAAAGGAGATGTGCCGACAGTGATGTGCCAGTGAGTGTGAGTGTGTAGTGTGTATTCCCATGTCACACACACATGTCCTCACACTGTACACAAACACACACCTTCACACAGTCTCTGACAGAACACATGAATACACACAGAAGATGGCTAAGTCACTGCTGGGAGAGGCTGTCACTCTGGCTAAGAAACTCTGGAGGTGTCTGTTAGTTTGAGTTTGAATTGACTGAAGCGTTTTGAATAAATAACAAAGTTTCTCTTCCATGGAGAAAATAATGGTTGTTCTCTTGCAATTTTGTCTGCTTTAACTTATTTCATATAAATTTGAGATTCTTTTTAAATCCAGTGCTTTAGGCTGTGTCTCTATATCCATATACTGTACATGTATATGTTAATGGTGGTGGACATTTTGTATTTTATGTGAATCACACTGAGCTGCTTTCATTGAAAGCCATGTGATGTATAAATGGTTTATTATTATTATCAGTATTGTAAGGGAATGACTGAGTGCAAAGAAAAAAAATAAGACAATAGAAAAAAGGACAAAGGACACTGGAGGTCAGACTATTGTTAGAGGTGGATATGGTGTAGTTGGCAGGATTTCATTTTTTATTTCCCATGAGTTCACTTGACACTTAAAAGACTCAAGTCCAATAGACTGCTTTGGTGCCTCCCTGTCTTGAATCTTAATATCCCATAATGCACCATTCACAGGATCCCCGTCACTTTCAGCTCATCAGCCCCACCACACTCACATAATTCTTTCATATCATAAGCCTGACCTGAGATATTAAAAGTGAAATGATGATAAATTCAATGAATTGACAGACTCACATTGTAAAAACTCCTGTCTGCTCTGAGGTTCAGTAGGCTGTAGGGTGAAGATTGGAGCTTCACGACCTGAAAATACAAAGAAAAGAGAAGAATGGACAATGATTAGGGCTGTCAGTAGATTGATTTTTCTAATTTCTTTTAATTGAAATTTGTTGATGCGATTAATTGTGATTAATCGCACATTACAGTGCATATTTCACAAAACAATTACAGATAAACTAGGTGTTATTACCTGTACGTACTGTGTAATACTCTGGTTAAGCACTTAATTGTAATAGTCATTCCACAATTAATATGTACACCTCCTTAGAAAAATTGTGGAATAACAATTACATACTTAATTAACTTAATTATAGTGTTACACTGTATTACACAGTAACTACAAAAAATAACACCCTGTAATTATGCAGATAATGAGATGGTAAGTACAGCGCAATTATAGACACTTAATCTAAAGTGATTCTGGTTAATTATTATATTCTATGAACTAAATCATCAGATCAGCTATAAATATAATAATGTCAGTATTGTGATATACTGGAAATAACTCTCAGAGGATTTCTGAAATTCCATTCATTTTCAGACTTGTGACAAACAACAGCCAGTATTTTGGACATGTCTATAATGTTGCTCAAGGCCACTGTCTCATTATTTTAACCTTCTTAACCAGTTGCTAAGGCACACAAGTTTGTTCACATTTTCAGATTCCAGAGTAGATCTCTTTTTGTGCACAATATGAAATAGAAAAAAGGCAGTTGCACAATGCAGCATCGAAAAGGAACATCAAAGACTGATTTTGAAATGCTTGCAAAAATAACACACCACCTGAGTCACAAAATCCTAATTCTATTGTCAAATTGTCTGCTAATAATTTTGCTTGTTTGTATTTATTAATATTTTGCTTCTATTATACAAAATAAATAACATTACTTGGCACAGCTTTGAGTTGCTTCGGTGATGACTCATCATGTTTAGTTTGAATGCTGACAGTTGCAGGAGCTCAAGAATGAATGTCTAGTAAAAGAAGGCCATTTGTTATCGAGGCAACTGTTGTTACATTACAGCTTTAGGTGCCACAGTGTTCTCAGCCTCTTTAATGTATGGTTTGAAGAAGTGATCACTTACATAAAATAACCCTACAAGCAGTAATTCGAATTCAGGAATTAAAAATCTCAGGATCTGATCTCCTTGCAAATAGTTCACATACAAAGAGCTGCCCTTTCTGTGTTCATAGTTAGCTTAATAACAAGACACTTTATCATCACTTCAACAATTACAAAAACAACAACACAACAATCCACTAGCAGACATCTGGAAGCTCATAACTCACCTGCACAGTTCCAGTGGTTTCTCCAGCCAGGTCAGTTTATTGAACTCTGCAGATGTTAACATGGCCAGCTCTTCATTGCTGTGTATGTGTGTACTACTTTGATTTTACACAGAGAGATGTCTGAAATATTAGTTTGAAAATGAAACTTCCTGCTGAGAAGAATCATAGGTGTCTCTTTCATTGTTACATTAACGACTTAATCCTACATGAATTGAGAAATGCAATGCTCCTGACCATGATATGTATGGGATAAACATTTGTATATAGCTTATAAGGTAAAATTCAGTTCAGTTCAGGACGTTGCAGCAGACTGCATGAGATGAGATGAGAGGAGAGCAGGAGATCAGATCAGTGCAGTTCAGATGAGAAAGGGGTGACCAGAGAAGGAACGAGGCGGTACATTATGGAATCTCGCTATAGCTTTGTGTTATTTTAAGGATCAAGGCTTTTAAATTAAGCTCAACCATTAATGTATTAATTCTGACAGCTCTAGTTAAGGTGCGCACACGTCTGAAAAGTTAACCCTCGTCACTTAACTTTTTGGTTTCCTCTCCTGTGTTGTCAGTTGGCCACAGCTCAGCAGTTCTGTTCATGGACAGACATTGTTAGGTTCCATTTATGTTCATCAGTGCTAAACTGCTTTAGCGTATAGATTTGTTTAAACACACAATATCATGATATGTAGACATTATATAGTTTATAATTTGTAAAGTCTGTTAATGTGTTTCACCTTTGAACTTGTTATGTGCACTCAGTGGAGTGTTCAGGTGGTCCTGAAGTGGTCAGGGTTCTAATGCACTCCTCTAATTTGCTTATCTTTTTTCACCAAAATATATGAAGAAATACTCTCGCTGTGTGAAACTCTCTTTAATGTCAGTGGGTGTAATGAGTCTGAGTATACGACACCACACTTAGAAAACACATGAGCCTGGGGAAGCATTGCAGAAAATGGATTAACGTGAACTTTTAATGAGGAGCCCATCTAATAAAATGTAAAGGACAGAGAAGACAGCAGAAGCTCATTCATATTTCATGATATTACAGAGCACTGAAGTTGATCCCAATTCAATTTCATTTATGTTGTCACTGCTTTCAAGTTCACAACACTTCATTTGTACACCGAGCTGGTCCTGCCAGTTTAGCACAACTTTCTGTTCCTTATTTTATGTTGGTTGTTATGCTGAGCAAATGAAAAGAATCACAATGTGAAATGAAAAAGTAGCTTTTAAGGGAGTAAAGAAAAATAAATTTCTCACCATATATAAACAATGAAATGTGTGAAATCTGGCACCTGAGTTAGGACATAAAGTCATCCAGTGTCCACTAGAGGGCATCAATGTCCAAGAAACAGAAGAAACGAGAAGAGCAAAGAAAGAGGAATGTAAGGACTGGCATGTCTGGTGCACTGAGGTTCATAAATGTACAGCGTATAGACGTACCATTGTAACATTAACGCTGTTTAAAAAACTGATGTCTCACTGTGCTAATAAAAAAAAACCCAAATATTTACCTTAAACATTCAAGAACTCTGTTTAATATGAGAGTGTAATATCACTCAGCTAGTCCATCTCAGTGTCCCTGTGATTGTCACCCTGGTCCTTCTAATGGAGTTCAATAAAACATGAACAAAACATGAAAATCACAGTACCTGGTGGAGTCCATGTCATGATGTCCCACTGGCTGATCTTCTGCAGACTCTTTTTTAGACTTGACAGCTCATTTTGCAGGACCTCAGAAGAAAAGTCAGCAGTGACAGTGAAGCTGAGCGAATCTCTATCAGCAGGAAGGACACAGCGAGATGAGAAAGTCTGCATAAGGAGAGAAGAGGGGACAAGAAGAAATAAAAAAGAACATTAATGAGAAGGACCTCCTCTTAACTAAATATCAATGTGGTGGACAGTCATCTTGGGTTTAGATAGAGAGATTACTTTTCATTCTTTTAATGTTTCATTATAATGGACCATTACATGTCATCATCCTTGACTTTCAAAAAGCTTACCACACAGAAGCCCATAAGAGGCGAGTCATCAGACTGTAGATAAGTGGACTGAGGGGGCAGAAGACAAGCAGAGGCAGATACAGTTAATTACATAGATAGATAGATAGATATTATATTATATTCGTCCCAAGGGGGAAATTTGGAGATTAAATTAAATCCAAAGATTTACACACATTATTTATTTTGTCAGGGATGCCAGGGGCGACGACCCAGCCGGGATGCCTTGAGGGACCGGAAGTGGGCGTGCGCCCATCTGGGATCATGTGGGGGCCGCCACCCTGGTTGCTTTGGGGACCACGGGTAGAGGGCTTGGAAGCCCAACCCTGTAGGGGCCCGTGGTCACCGCCAGGGGGCGCCCCGATGCCTTGGGAACCCTGGACCTCAGCACTTCCGCCACACCAGGAAGTGCTGAGGGGAAGAGAAGCAGGGACACCCGGAGAGCTTCCGGGAGAACAGCCGGCACTTCCGCCATACTGGGGCGTGTCAGCGGGAGATTGCCGGGGAGCACCTGGAGCTCATCTGGGTGCGGATAAAAGGGGTCGCCTCCCTTCATTCGGGGCGAAAGTTGGGAGCGGAGTGGACTGAGCCTACTGGAGGAGGCGGCCTGAAGAAAGAAGTAAGGCATTGTGGCCAGGACTTTGGGGGTTTTGTGGTGCACTTGTGACTTGATCTTGTAAATAAACGTGTTTGTGGGTGAAATGAACGTGTCCACCTGTCTGTGTCTGGGCCAGTCTCCACAATTATAATCTTATAGTAGAAGGCCTGCCACTAGAAAGTGTGTGACTTGTCAGAAAGACTTTGGAGCCTTTTGTGCTCATCACAGTTCTGTAGTCTGTCCTGTAAGACACACTTGTGGGACCACATCAGGAATATTGTGTGTTAGAGAAATGACAAAACAGCAGAAAATAAAGTCAAGAAAAAGAAGAGAGACCAGACTGGACTGTGGGGTTTGAGATGTGAGGAAATGCTGAAGGATTTGAATGTCATCAGTGAAAGGACAGAGTCATGAGGAGGTGACATGACAGAAGTATTTAAAGATATGAAGGATTTGGTGTCTTTTTTGTCGGGTGGTGTCATTTAAAATGACTCTTATTAAAAATAAATTTCATATAAATTTAATTCCTCAAACAAACAACTGTAGATTGATCTGCTTGTCATGTAGATTAGGTCACTAAGAACTTTGAGATTTTGCATATTTTTTGCAAATATTAGTCAAATATAAAATAGATCTGAATTGTCCGTTCTTACCATTTGTAAAAGTCCTCAGATATTTTGAATTTGACTATGAATGTTCTCAGGTCCCACACACTCCAGTCTCATCAGACTCCCTGTGAAGTGTCGCTCTCACCTGCAGGAAGTGGAGATGGTCCTTGGTCTCTGAAAGCCCGTTCAGCTCAGCGTCTTTTCTCTTCAGCTCCTTGATCTCCCTTTCCAGTTGCTCCATGACTCCTTCAGCCTTCTCCATTTCTCTCTTTTCTTGTTCTCTGATCTTCTCAGTCAGTTTCTTATAGGCTTCCTTAATGCAGCGAATCAGAGTAGTGAAGCTCTTGTCATGTTCCTCCATCTTTTGTTCCACAGAGATCTGATTGGATAGGAGAAAAATAATAATAAATGAATTGAGCCATCTAGTTAAAAAAGCACAAGGCACTTTTGTTGGTATTTAGATGTTGTAAACGAGAGTTTGAATTAGGAGAAAAGGTGTCTCGCTTGGTATGCTGGGTAGAAGCATCTTTTTAAGGCATCTGCAGGACTGTAGGGAATGTGCACTCTTAAAATTCAGCTCTGTAATATCTATTAGAGCCACTGGCAGGACAGCTGTATTGTCCTGAGAGGACTCTGGTAGTGTTATACAGATCTGCCTTTAAAAAGAGCTTCTCCTGGTCATGCTGGGATTGAGAGTGGGGGTGGGAAGAAAAACAAAAAGAAGAAGAAGAAGAATGGTT
>JANRMT010062807.1:23141933-23215975 GCA_026402145.1 Polypterus bichir lapradei
CAGTAGATAGATAGATAGATAGATAGATAGATAGATTTATATATTGTGGCGAGTGGCTGGGTTTGGTACACAGCTGGGACACCCAGGAAGACTGGATGAGGGCTTATGCCTCCTTCAGACCACGAGGGGGCGACCACCCTGGTTGACCAGAAGCTCAAGCCTATAGGGGCCCATAGTCACCGCCAGGGGGTGCCCCAATGCTTTAGGAGCCCTAACCCTCAGCACTTCTGCCACACCCAGAAGTGCTTGGGGGAAGAAGACTAGGGGTACCCGAAGTGCTTCAGGGTGCGTAGCCGGTACTTCCGCCACACTTGGGAGTGCCGGCGAAAGCTAATCGGGAGGCATCTGGAGCATGTCCGGGTATGTATAAAAGGGGCTGCCTCCCTCCATTGGGATGCTTGAATAGGGTGGAAGCAAGATGCAGCTCAGGAGGAGAGGAGTGGAGGCAGACCAGAGAAAGAGAGGCATTGTGAGGCCTGGACTTTGGGGGAGTTTTGGGGTTATGTGTGGCACTTTATTTGTTAATATTCTAAATAAACGTGTGTTGGGTGAACTAACGATGTCTGCCTGTCTGTGTCTGGGCCAGTTTCCACTATATATATATAACATAGGAAGGAGTTGGTTGTCCACTGCCGTGTCAATTACAAGTCCGCAGTCAAGTCATGTTGAGGAGCATGCACTGGTACATGGCACTGTTTGCCGCACCCACTACACAATGAAACAACTCTGGATTGTGGTTTGCAACCCCCAGGCAGACACGCAGTCAAGTCCCACCCTCCGGAAATGACCATCTATCAGCGGCAGCCAGGTGTTACGTGGGTGACACCTTGGCCTAGTCCAGCCACTCGGGTCCCCAACAATGAGGATCTTACGAGCTGGATCACCCTCGGGGAAATGCGCCACATGGCCGTAATGCAGTAACTGATGTTCCCTCACAATGCAGGTAATGTCCCTCATTCCTGACTCCATGAGCAACCACTCATTCGACACAAAGTCAAACCAATGGTACCCAAGGATCTTTCGGAGAGACACAGTACCAAAGGAGTCCAGCCTTCGTCTCAGGTCAATGGATAGTGTCCATGTCTCACAACCATATAGCAAGACAGGAAGCATCAGGACTCTAAAGACTTGGACCTTCGTCCTTTTGCATAGATATCAGGAGCGCCACACACGCCTTTCCAGCGATCTCATGACCCCCCATGCTCTCTGAATCCGTCTACTGACTTCAGACGAAGAGTCACCAGAGACATGAATGTCACTGCCAAGGTATGTAAACCTTTCTACAAGGTCAACACTCTCTCCGCAAACAGACACACTGCTGATAGCTGTGCTCCAGAGGTCATTAAAGGCCATGCTGTTGGTTTTTATCAGGACCCTTGCAAGTCCAGACACTCAGACTCCTCTCTCAGTCTCTCAAGCGCCCATATCAGAGCCTCCATAGACTCTGTGAAGATCACAGCATCGTCAGCAAAGTCAAGATCCCTGAACCTTTCTTCACCAACAGATTCCCCACAGCTGCTGGACCTAATGACCTTGCCCAACACCCAGTCCATTCAAGCATTGAACAGAGTAGGAGCAGAACACACCCCTGACAAACCCCTGAATCAACTGGGAAAAACGCAGAGGTTCTGTCTCCACTCTGCACAGCACTCACAATACCAGTGTACACGCCGGCCATGAAATCCAGCAACCTCGAGGGGATCTCGTGAATCCTCAGGATGTCCCACAGGGCAGCTCGATCAACTGAGTCGAATGTTTTACGAAAATCGACAAAGGCTGCAAAGAAACTCTGCTGATATTTGCGTCTGTGCTCTATGAGAACCCTCAGTTCCAGGATGTGGTCGAAGGTAGACTTCATAGGCGTAAAACCAGACTGTTCCGTAGGTGAGCAAGTGATCATGGATCCTATTGAGGACGACCCTAGCAAGGACCTTACCCGGCACCGAGAGCAGTGTTATCCCCATGTAGTTGCTGCAATCCAGGTGATCACCCTTCCCTTTCCAGATAGGGATGACAAGTCCCATTTTCCAGTCAGTTGGGATAATGCCAGTCTCCCAAATGGAAGCAAAGATTGCTTGCAATGCCAGGAGGACAGCTTTACCACCAGCCTGGAGAAGTTCAGCCCGGATACCACAGATCCCTACAGCCTTTTAGCCCATCAGCTGGTTCACCACCTGTGCAATCTCAGTGAGATTGGGTGGTTCACAGCTAATTGGAGGATCAGCCTCAAGAACCGTGGACCAGAGATATCCAATGTCCTAGCCAGACGGTCAGCTTTGAACAACTGCCAAAGTAGCCAGCCCAGTAGGTCACGACTGCAGTGTCATCCGTAAGGACCGTTCCATCAGCGGCCCTGACTGCGACACTCTGAGGAAAAGATTCAGATGTGCATAATGCTTCGACTCCTCTGTAAGCAGGACGTGGGTCGCTAGACCACAGATGGTGTGTGACTTGCTCACAGATTCCTCTAACAAACGCCTCTTTATCTGCCCTCAGATCCCTCGCAGCCGTCCTTCTCAGTTCCCGGTACAGACCAGAGTTGCCATTGAACTATGCGCTACGACTCCTCTCAATGATATCCAGGGTGCCCTGCGAGATGAAACACCTCCTTCTGGGAACACCGGTAACACCAACACAACCCTCAGCAATCTTAAGGGTCTTGTCACGGAAGGTCTCCCACATCACATCAGGATCGACAGTCGTACCCACATCTAAAAGTTCTTCACACAAACTGCATGCAAACTCATTAGCAACAGCCTGGTCTTGGAGTCTGGCCAAGTCCAGGCTCCTTTTCCTAGTTGGTGGTAACCTACTGGACCTAAGCTGGATCCAAACAGTAGCAACAACAAACCTGTGGTCAGAATTCACAAACTGGGTACTTCTGTAGACCCTGCAGCCTCCAGCATCTGCCCATGAGGATTTGATCAATCTCCTTCAATGCACCACCAGTATTGGAGTACCAAGTCCAACGATGCGGTTCGGGGCTTTGGGATCAGGATCCAGCGATTCACAGCCCCTGACCTTTTGCAAAGTCAAGGATCATAGAGCCACTTTCACCACGGTCACCAGACCCATGGGGACCGAGACAGTCCTCATAGCCAGCCCTGTCAGTGCCAGTGGCTGCACTGAAGTCACCCATGACCAGAGGAGTGTCACCTTGTGGGGACCCATCAACCACCGAGTGAAGCTGTGAATAAAATGTCTCCCTCTCCAAGGCATCACTCACTGCGGTCGAAGCATACACTGAGACAACAGACAAGGCACCCATGGAGTGCCGTAATCTGAGTCTCATAATATGCTCGTTGAAAGGAGTGACATCGGCCACCATTGGAAGACGCCAATCCGCTACAGCAACAGCTACTCTCTGAGTATGACAGTCATCAGATTGACCAGACCAATAAAAAGTGTACCCACCCTCAGAGATCTGGCCAGTCCCTGGTCTGCACACCTCAGAGAGTGCCTCCACTGAAATGCAGAGTTTACGCAGCTCGTCCAACAGCAGAGGAAGATGATCATCTTGCCGGAGAGACAAGATGTTCCATGTGCCCACCTGTATGGGCCGCTTCAAATTGGGACCCGAGTGCTGCTGTGCATCGGGCGATGCCTCAGCACCAAACCAGTTCCGATCCCCAACAGACCTGACCCTACTGGTTCTCCAATGGTTTCAACTCTTCCAGGGGATGGGGCTCCCGAGGTCTTTCCCCCATCCTCTTCATGATGCGACCAGACTTCCTATGGGCGGCTGCAGCAGAGCTACTCCAGCGGAGAGCAAAAAGAAGTCCTTTCTGTGGTTTCGGAGCTTTGTAAAGTTTTTTTATGGTGGCTGGAGTGCCAATCCTGCCACCAACCCCTATGATTTCCCTGCAAGTTGGGGGACCGCTTGCAGGGCCAGATGCAGTTTAACGTCATTCCCAGGACAAGTCCTCAGGCTCACTCTTCAATGTGTCAGTAGCTTTAAAACCGTTCACTAACCTGGCCTTGTGCTCATTTTCAGTCTTTTCCTCAAGGAAGACTATTTGCTCTTTTAATCTGAAGAAGAGAGCCAATGCAGGATGACGTCAGCGTCACAGTTTGCTTGCTCTGTGTTTTGAGTGCTGAACTGACAGCTTTGTTTGAAAATGATTACAATTGTTCCTGTCTTCATAACAATAAAGCAGATGTTTTTCGGCAACCTGGACTCACCTCCCTCTTTCTTGTACAAGTCTGTGACCCACATATCACTACATACTCTCTATATATTTTGTTTTTGGGCCAGAGACTTTTGTGTAATGGTTTTGTTCTGGTTTGGTGTGGGAGCTGTCACCATGTCAGTCTAATGAGATCAAGATATTAAACATGAGTGTTTACATGCTGGACAGGGGGTTTCTGATTTGATTGAGTTTCACAAACTGTTTGCTCATCAACCTTCACCCATCTCTTTTTAAACCAGGTTAATGTATTTTTATTTCCTTCATTTAACTTTTCATTATTATTAATAACTGCCATTGCAACAATGGCTCGTGCTAACATGGCTCACCTAGATGTCATTGGTGTGAGGGTTAGTGTGCAGGTGGGTCACTGTCAGTTGTAAGTGTAGGGTATGAGGTATACACTATCCAGGATCATCAACCCCAGAGCTGGAGGTGTTCATCTGTTTTCAGGGCCTTGCAGAGCTGGAAAGTCACTCTGATATCTTTGATATCTTCCTCCAAACACAGAGAGTTTCTGTATGATGTGTTGCCTTCTGGGTACTCAGGTACAAAGCCTCTGTGGACAGCCAGATAGGCTTGTGCCCAGAGCAGCAGAGGATCCAGATGTTATTATCAAGCATGTGCAGTTGCCATTGAAGAACTGAAATAAGTGGGTCAGCCTGCCAGTTCTGCAGGTCAAATTTAAAGACCTCAGTACAAAGTTGAGGAGCAGAACTGACAAAGTGATCATCTCAGGACTTCTGCCTGTGCCACAGCAGTTCTCATGATATTAGGAAGATTAGAAGGCTTAATGCACATCTGATAATTTTTGTTTGGGAAGAAGTTGGGATGGCTTATATTTCAACTGGAGGGGCACTAATGTAAGTTTAATATTGTATGTAGGACAAATAAATTAACGAAAGCAATTATTAGGAAATAATTTGAGAAACAAAGATCAAGAAGATGTGTGTCAGTGAGCAATCAGTGTGGGCTTCGACAGGGATTTCATGTTTCACTAATGTGCAGGAATTCTATAAGGTAATCAGAAAAGCATAAAAGTATAAACTCTGATGGAGGTCAGTCTGGCAGGAGGGCTCTCTGTCAGTCACTTGTTCATCCTTGACTGTCACTTCAGTGTCTTAATTGGACGGCACCACGATGACTGACACTTTGTGCCCCGCCCACTGTCTTTGAACAGAAGGACACATCCAGTTTTCTGGTCCTGCTGCATTTAGTACTTTAATACAAAAGATGGCACTAAGATAATTAATGTAAGTTCGTGCTAAATAAATCAGTTTGGAAAAGTTCAGTCAGTCCGGGCACAGAAATGTGTGTGAAGAGTTCATGATTTATCAAAAGAGAACATTCTCATAAATGAATCATAAAGAATAAGGCAAAAAAAAAAGAATCAACTCTGGACAGTGTACCAGTGAAAAATGTGGTGGGATCCTAAAGAAACTGACAATGGAAATCATAATGGGTCAATTTACAGCCTCTGTCAATGAACCAACCTGACATGATGTGGTAGGGGGGACTGGAATAGCTGGAGGAAACCCACAGAGAAACTGGAAGAAGTGGTAAACTCCACATGGACAATTAATGGTGATCTGGAAGGCAACAGAAGTGGCCACTGCACCTCCTTACTGTTTTTTGTCATAAAATATGAATGGTTAAATAAAACAGGTGGAGGTGCAGGTCATTTGCACTCAGCCAAGCAGCCTAACACCATGTTATGTTAACACCTATGGAGTCCGATAAAGCTGTGACATATCAAAATGAACAATAAAAGACCATTAGGGAAAGTGGTGCTGCCTAATCCAGTTCAGAACATCAATGGCAACCTTCATTAAGAGTTAATGTTAGGGGGAGTGAAATCACCTTTAAGAGGTGGAATGAGAAACCTGAGGACATTAGGGTCTAAATTTATAAAAAATAAAATACGAAATACTGTCTGCAGCAAAATTCTGTGAAGGACACAATAAAACATCTTCACAACTCTCACAACCCTTTTAGTTTTTATCCTCTCTTTGATATGAACTGTCATCTTAATTCCACTCACCTTCATCTTCTCCACTGTCCTCCTCATCGCCTTAAGTTTCTTCTCTTTCTCTTCAAGTCTCCTCCTAATTTCACTCCGTATCGCCGCCAGCTGTTTCTGTTTGGACACACAAGAGGACACATGGGGTTCCTATCAGAATTCTCTTCCACTTTCTGAGCTTGTGGTGTAATTTTGAGTGAGTAAATTTGTACAACACATTTGTTTCACATTCCATGACACAACTTACTGTTTCTGTCACACTTGTCTTCATATTGACACAGTAGGTGACACTCAAATTTAATGAAACAAATATGAATATCACATAAACATTCAAATAAAGGTTTAATTTAACACTTTAATTCAAGATGGAGTTTGGACTTGAAGAGAGCTACAAATAAAGGAGACAGTCTGAAGGCTCACTGGTGTACGAGTCAGTCCTTGAGATTGAGAGGACATCACATCGACAACCAGGATATCAGAGCTTCACACATTAAAACTGAAGAAACCTGCAAACCCAGGAGATCTCGAATGGCTAAGGACTGCAAGTGTAGGACCAACAAGGCCATTGTGGAGTTGAGACTTGTGAGAACTTTGTCAAATGTTTGGTCATTTTATGGAATCAAGTGAGATAAGTGAGGCCGAGAAGACATGAGTGAGTCTGAGGAGTTCAGGAAAAAGTTAAATCCGAAGAGAATTTTAATGAGCTCACATAAATCTGACAATAAATTGAATAAATAACTTGTGAAAATACTTTAAAAAAATCAGGAAATTGGACAACATTTAAAATTTAATTCTTTAAATGTTCATAGGCACCACCAGTGCAGCAGCAGACAGATGGGACTGTATCTGCAGGCACAGTGAGGTGAAGACTTTTGGAGGATGACCTCATGGAGGATGGTATCAAGAAGGGCAGCAAAGAAGCCAAGCAAAACATCAGGGACAGATTGATGTTCTGCAAAAGGTGTAGGTGCAGGGATCGGACTGCTGAAGTAAGGTCATTTTCTCTGATGAATCCCCCTTCTGACTGTTGGGGGCATCCAGAAAAAAGAAAAGGTGAGAGGCGCTACAATCAGTCCTGTGTCTGGCCAACAGTTAAGCAACCTGAGACCATTCATGTCATGTGGTGTTGCTTTTCAGCCAAGGCAGTGAGCTCACTCACAATTTTGCCCAAGAACACAGCCATGAATAAAGAATGGGACCAAAATATCCTCCGAGAGCAACTTTTCCCAACCATCCAAGAACAGTTTGGTGACCAACAACGATGGAGCACCAGGCCATAAGGCAAAAGTGAGAACTAAGTGGCTCTGAGAACAAAACATTGAAATTTGGGGTCCATGGCCAGGAAACTCCCCAGATCTTAATCCCATTGAGAACTTGTGGTCAATCTTCAAGAGGCAGGTGGACAAACAAAAACCCACCAATTCAGACAAACTCCAAGCATTGATTATGTTAAAATGGGCTGCCATCAGTCAGGATTTGGCCCAGAAGTTGATTAACAGCATGCCAGCGTGAATTGCAGAGGTCTTGAAAAAGAAAGATGGGCCAACACTGCAAATATTGGCTCCCCCCATAAACTTCATGTCATTGTCAATAAAAGCCTTTGAAAATTTTGAAATGCTTGTAATTCTACTTCAGAATACCGTAGAAACATCTGACAGAAAGATTTAAAAACACTGAAGCAGCAAACTTTGAGAAAACCAATACATGGGTCATTCTCAAAACTTTTGGCCACAACTGTAGATGTGTTTATGAAAGGCCAGGCTTAGACGTTCATGAAGTGGAACAAGCCACGATAACAATAAAAGGTAACTTAGAAATATCTAGCCTGCGGGGGATAAATCAAAATAAAATTGTCAATACATTGGAAACAGGAGAGCTAACAACTTCACAAGGTAATCATAAAGAAAACACATTAATGGCAGCTGTGTGGAGGAGCACATAAATATGATGTGACTGTGACAATGTGTTTTGAAGACTCATAAAATTAAAATGGCTGGAGACTTTAATTGTGTTTTAAATCCAGACCTAGGGCTTCATGCATAACGCCATGCACAGAATTCACAGTAAAACATGGCGAAGAGACAAAAGTGGAAATGTGCGTACACACAAAAAAATTCAGATGCACAAAACCCTGCGTAAGCCAACTTCCACGCACTTCAGCTCCATAAATCCCGGTCCACATGAAAAATAATGCACATGCACGGGCTTGTTGCCCATCCACGACTTCTCCCAGAGTTATGGCCCTTTGAACATGCAAATTAATTTAAATAGCCCCTTAAGTTCAAAGTTGTGTGAAGAGGCAATGGTAAAAACACAGGGAAAATAGAATAATTTCAGCAAATGCAAAGTGGAAGCAAAGAAAAACGTACTATTTGTTATCTTAAGCAGTAGTATAAACAACAACAGGAAGTTGATCGAGTGATACAGAGTGGCAGAGACACTCAAAAGTTCCAAGTTCAGAAAGTGGTACAGTGTCCGAAATAAAAAAATGATCAGATATCAAAGTCTCCATGAAAAGGTGAGTCATTGCCCACCGTGTGAGTATCATATGGAGAGTATTAGGGTACAGAAAAATGAAAAAAAGTAGGGACATAATGCAGGAAAAAAGGTCAAAATGTCAAGTTTAATCTGAAAATTTCCACTTTAATCTCGTAGTTTACTTTGTCAATAAAGTAGAACGTCGTAAACCTCATCTTGAAATTGATGTTTACTTTACTAGAGTTTCTCAAATCCCATCATTACTAAGTAGCACTTTAAATGCTTCATATTCTATGTGTTCTTCTATGTGCTACACGTGTGTGAATCACTACGTGCTTCTTAAACAAACTTTCTCTTATGCCAACAGGAGCATGCAGGCACTGATCTCCACACATAATGTATTACATTCATGATATTACAGCTCTCTGATCATTTTAGAATACTGTACTAAGATATCATTTTCATTATGAAATGCATTAAAGCATGTGTTAAACATGGGGGCACAGTGGCGCAGTGGTAGCAGTGAGCTGGCACCCCATCCAGGGATTGTTTCTGCCTCCCTCAATATGCTTGCTAGGATGTGTGTGACCCTTGATGAATTAAATTATTGCAGCAGCACTGTCTCTGTCAAACGTACCAACCCCCAATTCCTGTCCTTCCGTTTTTTTTTCTCCACATAACCAATCGCCACAATATAAGCTCTGTGATAAATATCAAACCATCTGTATGCTTAGAAAACTGATTCTCCAAAACTTTTAAGGAACATTGAAGAATCTTTGTGATGCGTGTTTAATTATTCCATCCATCTGTCCATCCAGGGATGCACCAGTCCCAACAAGCATCAAATTGAGGCAGGAACAATCCCTGAATGGGGCTCAAGCTCATCAGTACGGCTGCGCCACCGTGCCCTACATGTTTAATTATTATCAATATACATTATTTACATTTTTAAGGGATTTTTAAGAGGACTGATTATCTCATATCTCTAACACTAAAATAAATTGGAATCCAAGAAGGTATCAGAGTTAATCAGTGAAATTGCCAGAATAGATCAAGAACACGGCAAGTGTCCAAATGAGGCACTTTCTAGGAAAAAATTGGCTTTGCAATCCAAATTCAACCTCTTGACTACAAATGAGATGGAACAACCCATTTTTACATTGCGACATCATTACTATGAGCACGTAGAGAAGGATAAGAAGATTTTAGCTCAACAAATCCACAAGCAGGAAGTTCGCAATGCAATATCAGTAATTACACAGATAGAGATAAAATCATTGACCATAAAAATATAATGCACACATTTAGAGACTACTATAGGTCCTTATATTCTACTGAGTTTAAAGAAGACAAGACACAATCTAAGGAGTTTGTTGATGCAAACTAGATACTCTCAGGGCAGAGGAATTAGATAAACCTCTGGCACTATCAGAATTACTAGACACAATGAACTCACATCACAGTGAGAAAGTAGAAGGCCCTGATGGCTACCCTGTTGAATTTTATAAAAAAATATCAATTAAGTTAGCTCCCCTTTTATTAGCAACATTTATAAAAGCCAGAGACAGTAAAATTCTACCTCAGTCTTTTCAACAGGCATTAATTGCTGTCTTTCCTAAGAAAAATAAAGACTTGTTACAATGTACATCATGCAGACCAGTCTCACTACTGAATAGCGATGTTAAGATACTTTCCAAAGTTCTAGCCAGAAGGATTGAGAAAGTGCTTCCTTTTAGTAATATCACAAGACTAAAACAGATTTATTAAAGGTAGACACTTAACTTCCACTCTTCGATGCCTGTTTAACATAATAAATTCACTCATAAAGTCTAACACCCAGGAGATATTATTATCGTTGGATGCAGAAAAATCATTCAGTACAGTTTAATATTTGAGCATAGATCAAACTACTGTACATCAGACCAGAAGCTTCAGTTTGTATTAAAAACATTATTTCAGACTACTTCAAACTAGAAAGTGGTACTAGACAAGGATGCCCCTTGTCACCACTGCTATTTGCAATTGCCAATGAGCCATTGGCTGTTCACTTTTGAAATGCATCAGAGAAGGACTTGAACAGAAAATATCACTATATGCAGAATATATGATACTCTACTGTATATATCAGACCTTCAGTTTTCTGGGCCTGCAGTCTTAACAGTACTAGCAGAATTTCAAAAAATATCTGAACTCTCTAGAACACAACATTAGATTGGACACCTTCTCTTATATCATTGTAGATCAGTTCATATACAGTGGGTACGGAAAGTATTCAGACCCCCTTCAATTTTTCACTCTTTGTTATATTGCAGCCATTTGCTAAAATCATTTAAATTAATTTTTTCCCTCATTAATGTACACACAGCACCCCATATTGACAGACAAAAAAAAGAATTTTTGAAATTGTTGCAGATTTATTAAAAAAGAAAAACTGAAATATCACATGGTCCTAAGTATTCAGACCCTTTGCTGTGACACTCATATATTTATATTTGTGTGGAGTTTACATGTTCATCCTTGAGATCACCTTCATTTGAGTCCAGCTGTGTTTGATTATACTGATTAGACTTGATTAGGAAAGCCACACACCTGTCTATATAAGACCTTACAGCTCATAATGCATGTCAGAGCAAATGAGAATCATGAGGTCAAAGGAACTGCCTGAAGAGCTCAGAGACAGAATTGTGGCACGTCACAGATCTGGCCAAGGTTACAAAAACATTTCTGCTGCACTTAAGGTTCCCAAGAGCACAGTGGCCTCCATAATCCTTAAATGGAAGACGTTTAGGACGACCAGAACCCTTCCTAGAGATGGCCGTCCAGCCAAGCTGAGCTACCGGGGGAGAAGATCCTTGGTGAGAGAGGTAAAGAAGAACCCAAAGATCACTTTGGCTGAGCTCCAGAGATGCAGTCAGGAGATGGGAGAAAGTTGTAGAAAGTCAACCATCACTGCAGCCCTCCACCAGTCAGGGCTTTATGGCAGAGTGGCCTGTCGGAAGCCTCTCCTCAGTGCAAGACACATGACAGCCCGCATGGAGTTTGCTAAAAGACACCTGAAGATTCTCTGGTCTGATGAGACCAAGATAGAACTTTTTGGCCTTAATTCTAAGCGGTATGTGTGGAGACAACCAGGCACTGCTCATCACTTGTCCAATACAGTCCCCACAGTGAAGCATGGCGGTGGCAGCATCATGCTGTGGGGGTGTTTTTCAGCTGCAGGGACAGGACGACTGGTTGCAATCGAGGGAAAGATGAATGCGGCCAAGTACAGGGATATTCTGGACAAAAACCTTCTCCAGAGTGCTAAGGACCTCAGACTGGGCCGAAAGTTTACCTTCCAACAAGACAATGACCCTAAGCACACAGCTAAAATAACGAAGGAGTGGCTTCACAACAACTCTGTGACTGTTCTTGAAAGGCCCAGCCAGAGCCCTGACTTAAACCCAATTGAGCATCTCTGGAGAGACCTAAAAATGGCTGTCCACCAACGTTTACCACCCAACCTGACAGAACTGGAGAGGATCTGCAAGGAGGAATGCAGAGGATCCCCAAATCCAGGTGTGAAAAACTTGTTGCATCTTTCCCAAGAAGACTCATTGCTGTATTAGCTCAAAAGGGTGCTTCTACTAAATACTGAGCAAAGGGTCTGAATACTTAGGACCAGGTGATATTTCAGTTTTTCTTTTTTAATAAATCTGCAACAATTTCAAAAATTCTTTTTTTGTCTGTCAATATGGGGTGCTGTGTGTAAATTAATGAGGAAAAAAAATAAATTTAAATGATTTTAGCAAATGGCTGCAATATAACAAAGAGTGAAAAATTGAAGGGGGTCTGAATACTTTCCGTACCCACTGCACCAAGGGGTAAGCATTACAAGTTAATTTAAAGCCCTTTTTTAACAAAATTTTGCTTTCTGCATTGAAAAACTTTAAGAAGATGTGCATAGATGGTCTGCCCTCCATCTCACTTTAGCTGGGAGAATTAACACTGTTAAGATGAATATCCTCCCTAAGCTTCTGTTTCTATTTCAAAGCATCCCGCTATTAACAAATAATTTTTAAGAAATTAGACTCAATCATATCCTCATTTATTTGGAATTCTAAACATCAATGTATCCAAAGGGCGACCCTACAACGACCTAACGCAGAAGATGGCATTGCTCTACCTAACTTTAAATTTTATTACTGAGCGGCACATATACAAGCTATTAAAACCTGGATATGGACACAAACAGATGAACACACACAAGCTTGGTCTGCAATAGAAATAAAATCCTAAAGTACTTCTTTATATTCCTTGCTTTGTGCCCCAATAAATACAAGCTATTGTCAATATACTAACAACCCAATTGTCCTACTTTAACTCAGAATATGGAACCAAGGTAGGAAGCACTTCTTGATGGAGAAGCTTTTATCTGTGGCACCACGACACAATAACCACCTCTTTCCACCTTCTCAAACTTACACACTTTTTAATTTTTTGGAAAATGTACGGGATTAAATCATTTAGAGATTTGTATATAGATAATGTCTTTGCATTCTACAAAAATTTTACACTTAGAGTTTAGCTTCCCTTCAACATAATTTGTGCACTATTTCCAAATTAGAAACTTTGTTAAATGGAATCTGCCCAATTTTCCTCACATCCCACCCGTTTTTTATTCCAGAAGAAATATTGATCAGTCTTGAAGACTCAGAAAGAATTTCATTAATATATAAAAATATTTGAAAGTCGCATCCTTTCAAAGATTCCAGGGTACAGTGGAAAAAAAAAAATCTCTTACTCAACATTTCAGAAATGGAGTGGAAGGCAGCCATGCACAGAATTCACTCGAGCTCCATATGCACAAAGCATACAATTATTCAACCTAAAATTATATTTCAAGCACATCTGTCTCATTTAAAATTGTCCAAAATATTCCCAGGGTAAGATCCAACCTGCAAACGCTGCAATCAAGTTCCAGCCTCATTGGGTCACATGTTTTGGGCCTGCACCAAATTAACTTCATTCTGGACAAAAATCTTTAAATGCTTCTAAGACAGCCTTGGGTTCACAATTCCTCCTGATTCACTAATAGCTGTGTTTGGTGGGCTCACTGAAGGGCTTAAAGTGGAGAAGAAGAAACAAATTGTAATTGCCTTTACTTCACTACTAACATGTAGACCTATCCAGGAAGAGTCCCAGCCCACCTCAGTGGTAACTGATATCTCTATATATAATCTTCATTTGGATATTGATCTTTGTTTGTCCACGAATGAATTAGAAAAAGAAGCACTAGATGGCAGTAGAGAAACAGCTAAAACATAGGCATTGCATTAAGAATCTCCTCCATGTTTATACTACTGAAGACTGTAGTACGCCAGTCACACCTCAAAACACAGACATTCAAACTAAACAAATTGTTGTGCTTTAAATTAACTAAAGAGATCTTCATTTAGATCTTGATCTTTGTTTGTCCACGTATTCCACGCATGCGTAGACCACCTTCCAGTTTAGTACGTTGTTGTTACTCACGGATGTCAACAACATGCCGGAATAACAAAAGGGGTGGTGGACAGTGTTACGCTGGTTAGCTCCTGAGGCCTGGTTAGAGATTGCCGAAGATAAAAGGTACGTGCCTATGTAACATATGAATGAAAGAAAGTCAGTGGGTAAAATGAATGACAATGTAACAGCACGTTCCGGAAATTATTATTGTTACGTTGTAGCTGGCGAGTGTTGCGCATCTCACAGTTGCACCGTGGCTTGCTCACATGTCAGTGAAGTGATCCCTATTTATGCTTTAAAGAGCCTGGATACCTATGTGTCCCCCTTTTATAACCATTGCTCCGTGTATATTGCCTTACTCTTTGGATTGCCACAAAGCAACCTGCAAGATTAGAGAAAGGTTGAGAAGAGATCGTGAGAGGAAACGACAGCATCGTGAAAACGAGACGGACTGTGAACGGACAGAAGCAGACATTCTCCTACACCACCACATAATTACGATTTGGACGGTGATTCCGAGTAGGCCGTTCCTATTGAATCAATATCCAAGGGTTTTCTTTTGTAATTTTGTTCTCCTTATAAAAAATCATAATGCTGTGCGACGAACGTCCCAGTTCACGACTGGCAGCCGCGTTTAAACAGGGAGCCCTTCACAGACAACTTTAACACACGCAACGTAGTTGGGCGCACATGGCTAGTTACAGTATATACTATTTGAAATTGGAAAAAAACAAATTCTCACTTAGAAGATCTGTTCAAAAACATGGCAGGATCTGATCAATAGCATTTTAGAATAAGCTTTTTATATTGGGGAAAAGGATTCTCTTCCCATTTTTCTACTCTTGTTTTTAGTCTGGCTGTTGGCCTTCCTTTCTTTCTTTTTGGTGGGGGTTTAATTTAATTTAGTTTTGTTAAGCTTGACTTGATTGTATGGAATGCTGCATGCTTTTAATAAAACCAATAAAAAAAAGAAATGACAATGTGTGTTGGTAGTGTGGCATTTCATTAATAACCGACTGCTTCAAATCTGAACTTATAGTGGGGCTACAGGGATTTGACCGGAAAGCATCGAGGGTACAGGCCTGACATTAGGAATGTGTTACAGACCACCAAATACAGATGAGATGTCAACAGGCATATACAGCTTTAAATGGCTGAGGCCCCACTTATTTCACATATCTGCACTTATTTAACACACCAGAGTGCACATTAAGGTCTCAAGATGTCAGTTTACTAAACAGTCCAAGCATTAATAAAACAACTGAGGGAGGCTGAGCTTCTAGCTGCAGGGCCCCAAAGTTGTGGACTCCTCTTCCTGCTCATATATGAGAGGCCTCTTCACACTAAGGCTGAAGACTCACCACTTTAGTCTGACATACTTATCTGATTAGGGCTGACTGTTAGTTGTGCTTATTACATCTCTGTTTGTTAGGCTTTTGGATGACAATTTAAGTAGTATAATAATTATGAACTCTTACTAAACCTTCTCTATTCTCTTTCTCTCCTCATTTTGGTAGTTTGCTGTTCCACTTCTCTACTGTCAAGCTTTTTAGTAGCCCATGACTAAGAACCCTGAGGTATTGGAAGCCTTGAGATTGAAGAGTTAAAGGACTGATTAGCCTGTCCAGCACAGACGTGTACGGTAGAAGGACCAGCAGGAGGTGGGTGCCCAGTACACTAAATTTCAGACATATGAAGGTGTCTTTTTCTGCTCTAAATTGCCGTTGACTCCCCAGAGGTTTATTTCCTCCAGGGTTGCTGATGATTATAGTGTTTGTTTCTTTTCCTCTTTTGTCAATGGGGGAATCCTGTTTGATCCTTTTGTGTTGCTCAGTTGAAGTTGCTTTGTTTTATGTGTGTTTAAACTAATCTTTATTTTTATGTGCGTACATGTTGTAATTTGTAAAGTCTGTAATGGTATTTTAGCTGTCAAATTGTCTCCAGTGCTGTGGGCCTGCTGTGATGAATACAATACAAAAAAATACTGCAAATTGAAAAAAACACCCCCAAGTTTTTAATAATTTACAGGGGATTTGATAGTAATGGTGGAGTTTAATTATCCAAATATTAACTGAGAAACCCTATAAAAAATGACGCGCACATTGGAGTTGGGCGGCACGGTGGCGCAGTGGGTAGTGCTGCTGCCTCGCAGTTAGGAGACCCGGGTTCGCTTCCTGGGTCCTCCCTGCGTGGAGTTTGCGTGTTCTCCCTGTGTCTGCATGGGTTTTTTTCCGGTTTCCTCCCACAGTCCAAAGACATGCAGGTTAGGTGCATTAGTGATTCTAAATTGACCCTAGTGTGTATATGTGGGCGCCCTGCATGGGATTTTTTTCCTGCCTTGTGCCCTGTGTTGGCTGGGATTGGCTCCCGTGCCCCTGTAGTTAGGATATAGCAGGTTGCTGGATGGATGGACATCGGAGTTGATCATTTAATTCCAGGCTGGTATAAAAGGTATAAAAGCAGGTCATACAAGGTGGGAAAGGTCTGCAAACCTGGGAGCATTATGGACTTTTAAAAGAGCTGTAATGTGGATCAACAATGTCGGGTATGGATCTGAGGTAGAGTGCACCATGTCAGCATGAAGACATTATTTTTCAACACCTTTCCATATGATTCCTTATATCTCTAACTACTTCTGGAAATGAACAGTTAAGGGTTCAATAGCAACTAAAAAAAGCAATGGTGATAATGTACATCCCCGTCTGGTTCCACAGTCTAAAATGAAAGAGTCACAATGGATCTTATTTACACAAACCAAGACTTGTGAACTACCGTACAGTAACTTAATCCGTGTATAACCACAGAGTCCAAATCATATTCAAGTAAAACATAAAGAAAAACAGAGGAAAGCAACGAGGCGCATCTCAGGAGTTAAGGACATGTCCTACTGTGACAGACACAGAGAATTAAATTCATTTATTCTCAACTAGAGGACCTAATCCAGGATCCTCAAAGACATTGATAAAGTAGATCCTGCAACATTCTTTTACCTTAACGGTGAATTACATTCTCAAAGTCATCAGTGGAAATTAAGGGGAAGTGCAACTGAAGATAGGAAGCTCTTCTTTAGACAAACAGTTGTGGGACTCTGGAACAAACTACCGACACATGGAGTTGAGCCAGAAACCTTGAGAACCTTTAAGAAGAATCTGAGTGAGATATCAGGGCACCTTAGGTATTAGCTAAACAAATGGGCTTGATGGACTGAATTGTCTCTTGCCGTTTGTCAAATTTGTTATGTTCTGCTGTTCTCCTGCTAATTTTCAGACCTTCTAGGCTGTATTCCCAATTCACAACTGAATTTACTTGTGTTTTGTCTGACCTCACTGTATGATGATCATGTAGTGTAGATGGTGGATTATTATCTTCACATATATTTGGAAATAGATACATTTAGTAAATATTTTACAGAACTGCTAAGCTTGGTGGGATTCTTTCCAGGTTGTTAAAGGTCAGAGTCTATCTCACAATCATACAATGTGATTATCACTTAAGGAGCTGACTAAATGAAATCATGTCTGATCAATAATTAGGTGCAGAATTACATAATAACTTAATTAAGTGAGAATATCTATATTACAAAGCCACTTAAAAATCTATGCATATTATAAGAATTTTAGATCTAATCCCAGACATCAATATTAACTGACATGTGAGTGTAATGTGTCTCTTAGAGAGGCCTGAGGTACTCGAGACACAAGTGATCAGAACACAAAGAACCTCCGCTCAGTTTAATGAGAGCACTCAGCTCACTCGACTGTCCATGGATCACACTGTGTATCTCATCCTGGATTGTTTCATGTCTTCCACCCAGTCTCACCAGAATAGGCTCCTGGGTCCTATACAAGCAAACTGAGACTCCTCAACATGAAGGAATAGATTTCTCTGACAAGCTACAGTGGTGTGAAAAACTATTTGCCCCCTTCCTGATTTCTTATTCTTTTGCATGTTTGTTACACAAAATGTTTCTGATCATCAAACACATTTAACCATTAGTCAAATATAACACAAGTAAACACAAAATGCAGTTTTTAAATGATGGTTTTTATTATTTAGGGAGAAAAAAAAATCCAAACCCACATGGCCCTGTGTGAAAAAGTAATTGCCCCCTGAACCTAATAACTGGTTGGGCCACCCTTAGCAGCAATAACTGCAATCAAGCGTTTGCGATAACTTGCAATGAGTCTTTTGCAGCGCTCTGGAGGAATTTTGGCCCACTCATCTTTGCAGAATTGTTGTAATTCAGCTTTATTTGAGGGTTTTCTAGCATGAACCGCCTTTTTAAGGTCATGCCATAGCATCTCAATTGGATTCAGGTCAGGACTTTGACTAGGCCACTCCAAAGTCTTCATTTTGTTTTTCTTCAGCCATTCAGAGGTGGATTTGCTGGTGTGTTTTGGGTCATTGTCCTGTTGCAGCACCCAAGATCGCTTCAGCTTGAGTTGACGAACAGATGGCCAGACATTCTCCTTCAGGATTTTTTGGTAGACAGTAGAATTCATGGTTCCATCTATCACAGCAAGCCTTCCAGGTCCTGAAGCAGCAAAACAACCCCAGACCATCACACTACCACCACCATATTTTACTGTTGGTATGATGTTCTTTTTCTGAAATGCTGTGTTCCTTTTACGCCAGATGTAACGGGACATTTGCTTTCCAAAAAGTTCAACTTTTGTCTCATCAGTCCACAAGGTATTTTCCCAAAAGTCTTGGCAATCATTGAGATGTTTCTTAGCAAAATTGAGACGAGCCCTAATGTTCTTTTTGCTTAACAGTGGTTTGCGTCTTGGAAATCTGCCATGCAGGCCGTTTTTGCCCAGTCTCTTTCTTATGGTGGAGTCGTGAACACTGACCTTAATTGAGGCAAGTGAGGCCTGCAGTTCTTTAGACGTTGTCCTGGGGTCTTTTGTGACCTCTCGGATGAGTCGTCTCTGCGCTCTTGGGGTAATTTTGGTCGGCCGGCCACTCCTGGGAAGGTTCACCACTGTTCCATGTTTTTGCCATTTGTGGATAATGGCTCTCACTGTGGTTCGCTGGAGTCCCAAAGCTTTAGAAATGGCTTTATAACCTTTACCAGACTGATAGATCTCAATTACTTCTGTTCTCATTTGTTCCTGAATTTCTTTGGATCTTGGCATGATGTCTAGCTTTTGAGGTGCTTTTGGGCTACTTCTCTGTGTCAGGCAGCTCCTATTTAAGTGATTTCTTGATTGAAACAGGTGTGGCAGTAATCAGGCCTGGGGGTGGCTACGGAAATTGAACTCAGGTGTGATACACCACAGTTAGGTTATTTTTTAACAAGGGGGCAATTACTTTTTCACACAGGGCCATGTAGGTTTGGATTTTTTTTTTCTCCCTAAATAATAAAAACCATCATTTAAAAACTGCATTTTGTGTTTACTTGTGTTATATTTGACTAATGGTTACATGTGTTTGATGATCAGAAACATTTTGTGTGACAAACATGCAAAAGAATAAGAAATCAGGAAGGGGGCAAATAGTTTTTCACACCACTGTACATTTGTGTATCACTTAACTCCCTTTTTTATTTTGCTTCCATTAAACACTAAACTCCACTCACCTGTTTTCCTTCTCTTTCCGTCTCCAGCTTGACCTTTTCATGACCATAATGTTCAGTCACCGCACACATCACACAGATACATGTCTCATCAGTTTTACAAAACATCTCCAGACTTTTCTGATGTCTCACACAGAGTTTCTCCTTCAGATTTCTATCGGGATCAACCAGCTTGTGTCCCTTCCAGGCTGCTATTTCATGGTGAGGCTGCAGGTGAGCCTGACAGAAAGAGGCCAAACAGGTCAGACAGGACTTCACCGCTCTGAACTTCTTTTCAGTACAGAAGTCACACTCCATGTCTCCAAGACTGGTATAATTCTGAGACAAATGAGGAGCGAGTCTTGGTCTCTTAAATTTCTTGATGACTTTATTCAGCAGAGTGTTTATTTGCAGAGCAGGCCTCGTGGTGAAGTTCTCTCTGCAATGAGGACAGCTGCACACATGGCTGTGATCCCAGTAGTCGGTGAGGCACTTCAGACAGAAATTGTGACCACAGGGGATGGTGGCGGGGTCAGTTAGAGTTTCCTGACAAATCAAGCAGGTGAACTCGTCCTGTGATACAAACAGGTGGGCTTTAGCCATCGTCAGTCTGAGGAGAGGCAGGCAGAGAGAATCAGTCAGACAAACAAGGAAGTGACTTGTGAAGAAATGAAAGTGAAAGTTTGTCTGAGCTCAGTGAGGAGGAGATTTAAAGAGAAAGCTGAGAGCTCACAGAGAGGACATCTGAGGAGACACTGAGGGTGAACAGTTAATGAGGAGCCCAGAGAGTGAAGATGTACAGTGAGGAAAGAGATGACCTGTCATAAGGGATCTGCTAAAGATTAATTTGAGTCAGTATTTCTTATTTATTTATTACACACTGCAGTCCACATTAGACACACTCAGAGCTCAGTGCACATTTACAAATGGAATAAAATGAAAATAAAACACAACACATCAGTCAGTAGAGTCAGATTTGTATGTGATGGCCAGGCAGCCCTCAGCAGACCAAGACAGCGAGCTGTTAAACTGAGGATTCATTCTACTCATGCTGGTGCTCTTTATTAATCCAGTTGTCCAACACATAGTAAGTTCTCTTCTCTAACTTATCAAAGTTGTAGGAATGTTAAGAGGAGAAAAAGCAAATATCAGTGTATCAAATAACTCATAATCAGTTGTAGTTTTGTCAATGCCTGTAATTCATTTTATTATTCAGTAAAGCCCCCACTTAATTTTCTTTACTTTTCCCTGTAGTTGAAATTCAAGGCTATTAGACTTCCATCAACACAACTGAAGCCCACTCAATTTAAGAAACAGAATAATCCATTCATCCATCCATCCATCCATTCATCCATTCATCCATCCATCTATTTTCAAACGTATTTGTATTGAGCAGGATTCTGGGGAAATTGGAGCCTCAGTAACCATTGGTGTGTAGGCAGGAACACCCCCTGGACAGGGTGCCAGTCCAACACATGGTGAACACACACACACACATACACACCTGACGCCATCTGAGCCATTTACAGTATGTCAATATTTAATCAGGGTCCTACCTACATAATCCTTGTGTTTATAATAAACTGTACATTGGCCAGAGACTTTGTGTGTGTGTGTGTGTGTGTGTGAGTGGGCCCTGCCAAGGATAAGCTTCCTTTTCAGAGTTGGTTGCTGTCTTGCATATTCGGCTGCCATGGTGGGCTCCTCATGACCCTGTACTTCAATAATTACTAATTATCATCCTGTTTACAATCATGTCAATCAGTCCTTATTATATAACGCCATCCCCTTGCTGACCAAACATAAGCCACTTTAATAAGCAAACTCATAAACGTGTTAATGTTCAGCCCAGCTCCATCACTGTGTGGTATGGGAAATGTAGGCATGCGGATCGCAAGATACTTCAGAGGATTTTTAAGCCAGCTGAGGACAGACTTCATCGGTGTGTATCTCCCCTTCTCCCCTCGATACAAAACACCTACAGCACGCAGAACCTCCTCAGGGCATCCAGCATTTTGACTGACCCCTCACACCTATCATGTGGGCTTTTTGAGCTCTTGCCGTCTAGCAGACAGAATCACAGCATCCGAGTCGTTCAGACCGTGACAGTTTCTCCCCCATGCTGTCTGACTCCATAATGCTTTAGCACCTCTCACTACTTGATGTTGAACTATGAACTTTGCACTATTTACACATTTGAAAACTGTCTAAATCAAATGCACAAATTTCACTTTATTAGTGGTGAACATTTACTTCATTCCAGATGTAAATTTGTTATTTGCTTACATTGCTAATCATGTGATGACCTGTTTGACAATCAGTTGCCTCATGCAATATGTTGTGCGCAGAATTCAAACTAAAACATAGCATATGGGTAAAAACAGAAATGTGCATATGCACAAAATAATCCAGATGCATAAATCTGTGCGTACACCAACTTTTACGTTCTTCTGCTACATAAATCCCGGTCAACGCAAAAAGTAACGCAAGTAACTCCTCCCTGAATTATGCCTCCTTGAATATTTAAATCCATATAAATAGCCCCTTATGGCAGGAACAAATCCCCATGCAGGGTGCCAGCCCACCGTAGTCATCTTAAAATCATTTAATTTAACAGTTTCTCAAATCTCATCGTAACTAAATTAGCATGTTAAATGCTTTGTATTCTATGTACTCTTACGTGTGTGAATCAGTATGTGCTTCTGAAACGGGCTTTCTCTTACGCCCACAAGACACAGAATCCATCTCATTCATGATTTTACACCTCTCTGAACAGTTTAACTACTAAGATGTATACTTGATATTATTTTCATGATGATAGAAATTAAAGCATGCATAAAACATTGAGGCATGTTAGCGTAATGGTAGTGATGAGCTGGCTCCCAGTCCAGAGTTTGTTCCTGTCTCCCGCAAGATTCCTGCTGTGCCATGAGCAACTTCGATGAAATAATTTACTGCAGCAGTACTGTCTCTTTCAAACATACTAACCCCTGATTCCTGACCTTCCTTTTCTTTCTCCAAAAAGCCAATTGCCATACAATTAGCTCTTTAATAAATGTCAAGCCATCTGTAAGCTTTGAATGCAAATTCTTCAAAACCTTTAATGAACATTGAAATATCTTCATAGTACAAGTTTAATTATTCCATCCATCTATCCATCCAGGGTTGCGTCAGCCCCAGCAAAAATACAGAGCGAGGCAGGAACAATCCCTGAATGGGGCGCCAGCTCATCGCTGCTGCTGCACCACAAAGTCCTATTTAATCATTAACAATATACATTATCTATGTATATTACATTATTTATACATTATTATGTATTTGTATAATGATATATATACTTTAATGCATTTCATCTTTAAAATGATATCAAGAGCTCCACAAAGATAGCACCTCAAAATCTAAATCGACTTTGAAGCCAGTTATCATCATCTGTAAATAAGCGCTTTCTTCTATTGAATTGAATTGAATTCTTTTATTGTTATTGTATGGTACAATGAGATTCAATATGCAAATTCTCCATAAACTTATTTTCGTATAAAACGGTAAAATAACAACAACAATAATAGTAATAGGATGAAAACCAGTGACAAATCTATAATATGAAAGCACAAGTGGCTCAGGTTGTGTAATATTACAACTGTAATGCAAGTTTACAGTGAGGTCATTGTACTTATAAATACAAACAGTTCTACAATATAGATTATTTTAATGAAGTTTAAAACTTATCTGTATAATGTAATAAACATGCTTTACTGCATTCCATCTTAAAAAAGATATCAAGAGCTCCAAGAAGATATCACTTGGAAATCTTATTCGACTTAGAAGCCAGTCGTCATCATATGTAAATACACGCTTTATAATGTGGCTCAGGTTGTGCAATATTATAACTGCAGTTCAAGTTTACAGTGATGTCATTGTACTTATAAGTACAAACAGTTCTACCAGGAGCACTTGATGGACTGATTGCGTGCGTTTAGAGCTCTTGGGATGAAACTGTTTCTGAACCATGAGGTCCGTACAGGAAAGGCTCTGAAGCATTTGCCGAATGGGATAAGTTCAAATAGACTGTGCACATGGCTGAGACAGTCTATGCTAGAAGCTCTATCCCAATATTTCTCCCCGCTCTTGATACAATCTGTCGTAGAGTATTCTGATCAGCTACTTTAGCGCTGTGATTCCACACTCAGATGCAGTGGGTTAAATACTCTGAGTGTTGCATTGACAGTGACAATGCTAAAGCAGCTATAGTATTTGGAATAGTTTGGCCATTCTGTGCACCATTGTATGGTTACAGGTTGATTACAATCAGATGCCTTAAACTAATAAACGACATGCAGTTAATTACAGTGCATTTGATAAAGCCTTGTCAGGGATGTGAATCTAAAATATAAAGGAAAACCACACTGGAACAGTAGCACTGAGTTGAGGCTGGGTGTTGCCAGTTTGCAAAACCGAGTGGAGAACTTGCATATGCATGGGGGTTGCTGGCGTGAGAATGTGCGCGGCTTAATGCCAAATTTAGTTTTTATACATCGTAATGTGCGCGTGGGAATGGATGTACACAACATTTTTGTGCTTACGCACTGTTTATACATGAGGCCCCAGGTGTTTAAGGAATTAGACATCTGTCACACATCGAGACACAGATTTAATCAAGATGGAATGCAATCTGTGATTACAGGATGGCTATCAAATTGTGACAAGTCAAAGAAGAAAAAGTCAGACAGGATGAACAAATCTCAATTATTTATTTATCACGTTATGTGACAACAGCACAGACACACAAGCAGCACGCCCGCTTGACTCAATCAGCCCATTGAGGTTGTTCATCTTGCCCTTTATCCTTCTGACACTTCTCTTTCACTATCACCCCTCACTCCTTCTGTACTTTCTCCAAATCCCTTTAATCCCTTCAGGCTCCAAAAAGGTGACAGATTTAGAACTCACAGTCGCCACCTGCTGCCACGGCCTGTAATGAAGGATGGAGTGTCTCTCTACTTGAACCTTTATCTACCTATTTATACAGGCAGATGTCAGTTAACATGCAACATATAGGAATTGTTAATTAATTATTGGAATGTGTGTGTCAGTGGAAAGATAAAAGCATTCACAAGTATCAATTGTGATTGGCACTTTAAATGTTGAAAGTGATGGTGAAGTTAGTCAGGTTTGGGTGACTTTGACAAACATGAAGCAGGGAGGATGAGGTGCAGTTTAATGCCTGACGTGATATCAAGTGCCTCAGTAAAACACTAAACCCAATCAGTATGGCCAGTGACTGACAAACCGGTGATTCCTCATCTTCAGATATTCACAGACAATTTAATCTTGAGTGACCAGTGACCCCTTTTGTGTCTATCCCCAATGGAGGAACACAAAAATGTCTTTTGAGAGGACAGCAGTCTAGATACTTTTGTCACTTTGCTCACACATAAAGCCATCTGTCAATAGCACTCTATAGTTAGCCTTTCACTTGTGCTGCTCCAGCAGGTCCACATTTGTCCTACTTAACAAGTGACATTCACGGGACACAGCAGGTGTTGGGGTCTCGGGCTGTAATATATGTACTGTTGCTAGAAAAAGTAAGTGACCCCTTTGGAATTACCTGGAATTGATTCCTACTAAAATGCGATCTGATCTTCATCTAAGTCACAATTCAAGGCACACACTCTCTGACTACATTAATGACACAAAGACTGTTCTACTTTCCATGTTGTTATTAAGCACATTGAGTTACCGTATAGGGTGGAAACACTAACTGAGCCCTTGATTTGAATATCCTGTCGATCCTCCTTTATCAGCCACAACCTCCACCAAACGTTTACTGTTGCTGCTTATTAAACCTGCACAGTGGTGAGGATGACTTATGGACCATTTCTTTAGTAGTTTTAACAACTGAAGGCAGAAGAGACAAAGCCTTTATGAAAGATTTCTTAATTATGTCCAGTAGTGGTTCTGTAGCAACAACTGGTGAGCTTTACAAAAAATGAGTTGGTAGTGTTGGTCTAAACAACTGATTAAAAGTTTCATTTCAGAAATTAAATCTAAAATCTTTTCAATTTAAACTTATTAAAGTGAACAAATGCAAGGCCTGACCTGATCTGATCCAATGTCTTTAAAGCTGGAGGCTTAATGTTAACTTCTACGCTATTGAGTTTATTATTAAAAATATTTATACAGTCATTGCTACTAGGTTCCTTGTGGAATTGCCAGGCAGTTCTGATTTCTTATTTTTAGATCAACTATTAAACTTGTACTTTTCTAAGTACAACTACAGAGATATTTTATATTTTCATCTATTTTTTTGTAGCAGTAATGATCCTCTTTTTTATTCAGATCTTTCTTATGCCAGTCAATTCTCTCAGTCCCTGCACACCAGAAAGCCTCTAATTTTGGAGATCTCCATTTGCACCCTAATTCACCACTGTCTAAATTGAGACAGTGTGTATTATCATTAAATATCGACAAATTCAGTTTTGTTAGAGAAAACCAGCTTTCTCTAAATCCATGGCAGCTGTTACGTTTGATTTTTTTTTCTCCATATTCAGGTTTGAGTTTCTAAAGATGTCACCAAACCTTGAAGTGTGACTGTTATCTGGACACCTCATAGCTGTGTTTCCAAACTGAGTGTTTATCGACAAAGGAAGGAGATCAGAAATAATTGAAATGATCTACAATGGCTTTTTAAACAGGAGAGAGAATCACCGTATGTTCTTAATTTTAACCAAACCTAAATTACATTTTTGTGAATATCAGCTGTCATAATTGCTGTAGTTGATATATTTAAATAAGAATATGGAGTAATGTCTACAAGATACTGTTATGTTTGATACTACATGTAAATGTCTCAAAGCCCAACATGGCTGTCCAATAACATGAAACCGTCACACAGAAATCATTAAGAAGTCATAACCTGATCATCAAAGGTGGTGATCCCTGAGGTGTGGAGACCTTCAGACAGGCAGGATAAAAGAGGAATGGACGCAGCCCAGTGTAATAAGTTTATATGTCACTGTGCTCTGTACAAATATTTTATAAATTTACTTTTCTTTTTACTGACATGCACAGCTAATACAAAGCCAGATTTAGCACAGGGGCTCATCATTTAGAACTGCTAGGCAAGCATTAGAAGACAAGACAGGGACAACTGCGAAATAGGCATTGTATGCTATTTTTGTGTCTCAAAGTCAGCATGAAACTGTATCCTCTTTACCTTGTTTGGAATGGCATGATTTACCTAAGTGAGGGCCTGCACATGACGAAAGAGTATAAAGCCTTGGCATATTGCCCGGCACATGGGAGATAACGTCATCCGATCCGGAAAATCCTTCCAAAGCAGCGACGGAAATGGCAGACTCTACACATCGGGCCATCACTCCCAAACTGGGTTCTTGTCATGGCTTCCTTTGTCTGTTTTGCAGTGTAAATCATCATTAAAGAAAACTAAGTTATTTCTACTATGTGATTTCTTACCGCCGTATCACTAAGGGAGCGGTATCACCTTTTTATATTATATCTGTATAAATTTGGGTTATGTTACATGCTGCAATTACAAAGAAATCATTTCGACATCTAAATTGTCCCTAGTGTGTGCTTGGTGTGTGTGTGTGTATGCCCTGAGGTGGGCTGGTGCCCTGCCCGGGTTTTGTATTCTGCCTTGAGCCCTGTGTTGGCTGGGATTGGCTCCAGCAGACCCCCATGACCCTGTAGTTAGGATATAGCGGGTTGGATAATGGATGGATGGATCAGTCCAACAAGAGAGCTAGCGCCCCCTGCTGGATACAGACGTCCCAGAGCATTTGTTTTTCCTCCTACTTGTCTCAAAGTACAATTAGAATCATACCAAGCTGAACTGAATCAATGATCCAGTAACTCAAGCATTCAAGAAACCATGTTTTTTTTTTTAATTTCTTAGGACTATTCACAAGGCCTCCCATTCTATATATTTTAAATGTCGCAGCGTTTTCACTAAATGGATAGAGTTTTATATAGGAACTCTTTCATTTCCTGCCGCAGCAGGCCCAAAGAATACTGAGAGTGATGTGGACGGATATAAAACAGTCATCACGAGAACAGTGGAAATACTTTCTGAAGAGGTTTTGATGTCATTATCCTTTTTACAAATCATATTTCTCTAAAATTCAGATTGTTGTCACACATGACTGATAAAATGGGAATGGAGCTGCAGTGTGAATTGGGACTTTTTTGTTTTCAAATGCCATGTTGTGCCCGGTGGTTTATCAACGGTGGAGTTGTCCTCAACAACATGGAGACGTTCATGAATCAGAAATAAAAATAACAATAATAATTAATCATAATAAATGGTATAAAGTAGAACACTTCAAACTGCACAACTATTAATGATATAAAATAACTGTATTGAACCCTGAACATACCAAACCCAGACCTGGACTAACAGAGGCCTAAGAAATTCTTGACAATTTGGGACTCACAGAAAATAATAAACTGCAATAGGAAGGAAAGACAAAAAGAATTTGCTCCAAAATGAAAGGTCCTGAAGGGTTTAGATGGGATGGAGTTTGAATAATGTGATGGAATTCTGGGAGAACACAACAAAAGCAGATGGCTGACGAGGTGCCAATGAGGTTATTGATGTGAATTTCTACTTACTGTGGCTTGAACAAAGCATGGCGCTCATCCTGCTTTTATAACGTGTGTGAGCTCAGAAGAAATGGATTACGTCCTACTGGGAGAAATGGAGCAGTGAGGGTAAAGGGGCCAGCAGTCTGTGTGCGTCTGTAATCCAAAGAAAGGCAGGCATGTGAGTATTGTAATTGTGTCCGTTAATATCTGTTAATAAAGTGGTAAAGTGGGCCCCGTGACCGATGAAGACTCACCAGACAGCATTCCTGTCGGTTACTTTATTCACAAACCTTCACTTCCTGGTTACAGTGTGTTTGTAATGTAGAAGAGCAGCTGGAGAGCTGACAGACACACCGAGTCCTGCTGCAGTCTCAGGTTTGGCCTCACGACGCCTGCTGAAGTCGGGGGGCCGCAGTGGCATATTGAATAAAGTCACATCGTCACTTCACCGGACATCAGAGACATAAACAGGTAAGGAGAGCAGAACTAAAAAACTGCTCAGTGTAATGGGTGATATTCAAGTCAAGCAGGACCCTGGAGGGGTAGCAGGTGACTTTCAGAATCTCGTATTTGACTGTTGGTAACAAAGACGTTAAATTATACTGAGCTGATGGAGCAGGACAGAATTACCTGGCCTGGAGATCTTAAACAACATTGAGCACAGTTCCACACCTATGTGTGTGCTTTACAAAGAGCAACAGAAAAATGAAAGTTATTATGAAGCCCCTCCTGAACACATCTACAGTGTGTTTCTCTGTCAAAGGATTGAAAACTGATAGCTTTGTCACAAATTCCCAAAGTGGCCCATAATAATCAGAGTACCTGAGAAGTCCCTACTTGTCACTTGAGGTGCAGCCATGTGTTTCCTGTAAATCCCGTTTTTCTGGTCTTACTTGAGTGCAGTTCTCACAGATCATGCGGTTTCACCTGCACGGCGCTCGCAGGCCCTGCGCCAGTTCATCGCTCATTGTATCTCAAGGCAGGCAGTTTTTTGTTGTTATTGGTCTTGTTTGGTCTTTTCACAAACCCATCAAACATGCTGTGGGGTCAAAAGTCAATATTAGTTTTGTTTCTTTTTACTTCATGTCACTTGTAAAATGATCCTCTTAGATTAAAGTTGATGTTTCCCAGCTTTCTTCTCTGTCGGCCTCAATTAGGCTTTAAGCTGATTGCTCTACATGAGGGTCAAATGGCTTGTTTAGTTGACATCACCTGGAAATGACTCAGGTGAAGCTAGGAGTGAACTTGTCAGAGCGTCCAAGCTTAGTGTCCATCTGCCAGTGAAGTGAACAGTCAAACAAGTGAGTTTCTCCAAGTCTGCTCTTCACCTCTCTATTTGTAACGCTGTGTACTTTTGACAATGAAATCTCAAGAGTCCACCGGTTTCAAAACCCCCTTTAGCAGTTTTGTGTGAGTCATGTGAGGAGCCCCCATTGAGAGAGTGGACACAGACAGATGTCAATAGCAGGCATTAAATAAGATGGCCACAAGGATCGCCTGACTCAGGACCAGACAAGCTCTCTGACCGTTCCGTGTTAATCAATAGCTCTGTGGTTCATCTTGCAGAACAGCACTTCTTTCTCAACAATTTCCAAATCCCTCAGTACCTCCTTAGTAGTCCCTGTTACTGCTCTGAGGTTATCCACTTGCTCACTTGTGAAACCTCAGAAAAATTTATGTTTAGGGCATCTGCTATTTCATTTTCTGTATCTTTTAATTCCCTTTTACTATTTCTGATGCACTTCACCTCCTCCTTGACTGTTCTTTTACTACTAAAATACTGAAAGAATCTCTTGGGGTCATCTTTTGCCTTATCTGCTATATTCCCCGCCACCTCTCTTTTAGCCTCCCTGATATCCTTTTTAATGGTTGCTCTCATGTTCTCATACGCTCTACGATTCATCTTGCAGTCATTAGTCTTATTTGCCTTATAAAGCAGTTTTTTCCTTTACAACTTCTTTTTTAAATCTTTATTAATCTACCGTGGAGTTTTTTTTTTTTTAATTTCCAATGAATTCCAAATGTAGGTGTGTATCTGTCCTGCATTACATGTAAAACCTTTTTAAAATTGTTCCACTGCTCCTCGATTGTCTACACACTTAAAAGCTTATCCCAGTCCATCCTACTTAGACTTTGCTGCATCTGCTCAAAATTTGTTCTGCCAAACTTAAACTTGACAGTTTTATTCTTTGCATTTGCACTCTTACAAATACTGAGAACTGTATTATAATATAGTCACCTGACCCTACTGCTCCAATCACCTCTACACCCTCAATTCTATCCTGATTATTACTAAATACTAAATCCAGAAAGGCTTAACCCCGTGTTGGTGCTTTACCATAATGAGTTAAAAAAAACAATCACTGATTACTTCTAAAAACTCCTGCTCTTGTGATTCTCCATCTGCAAGGTTATCCCAGTTATTATTTGGATAATTAAAGTCCCCCATGACTATAATATCTCCCTGTAAACTTGCCTTTTTGATATTACCTAAAAGATGTGTGTTGAAATTGTTGTCTAAATTGGGTGGTCTATAACAAACTCCTAAATAAGACCTCTTTCCCTAATATTTTCCAGGTGAAGCCAGATGTCCTCACTAAGATGGGGCTAATCGTACAACTGAAGAGGACTACCCCTGGGGCCTCATGCAAAACACCATTGTGAAAGAAAAAATAACTGCTTGCAAGCCGCTTAGGGTTAATAGCTGACAAAGCAATTTTGCTATAACAGCAGGTTATTCATACAGGCGTCTGTCATAAGACAGGGTCCAGCAAGCTGACCAAAGACAATTTCCAGTTTCTCAGGAATGCATCTATTTGACACAGGAAAGATGACCTTTCCTTCTTAGGATCTATCTGACACATAGAAAAAATAAATAAGAACAGATGGCCCATTACCATACTAAAACAAAATGCTTAAGTAAACAATATTATGTTTATTTTTAAGAAATAAGGGGAAAGGGAGGAAGAAGAAATTATAAAAAAACAATAGAAAAAAATGTAACTGCTCTTCTGACTTGCGACGTAGAATCCATGTACTCATCTGTGACTGAATAAAAATCTAATTGATTGAACTTATCCTGTCTTCCTTGGGGAAGTTTTTAATTTTTTTACTTCCACACCGTAGGTAAAATTCACACTAAATCATGGTGTACGGACAAAAGCAGAAATGCGTGTATGCACAAAAAAATCCAGATGCATAAATCTGTGTGTACTTCTACGTTCTTCCACTCCATAAATCCCGGTCAGTGTGAAAAGTAACACTCGTGCACGCCCCTGTTGCCACTCCCAAACTCCCTACAGAATTTGAATATGCAAATTAATATAAATAGCCCTTAAGCTTAGTTTTCTGTGAAAAGACAACGGCAAATGGAAAACAGAAGGATTTCAGTGAATACTAAGTGGAAGCAAAGAAAAACGTACAATTTGTTGGTTTAAACAGTGGTATAAACAACAAAAGGAAGTTGATCGAGTGACAGAGTGTGTCGAAGAAACTCGAAAGCTCAAGTTCACAAAGTCGCACAATGCCCAAAATAAAAAAAAGAGTTGTTAGATATCAAGGTCACTGTGAAAAGGTGAGTTGTAGCCCAACATCTAAGAGTAATATGGGATTTTTAGGGATACAGAAAAGAAAAAAAAATAGGCACACAGTGGGAAAAAAGCTTGAAATGTCAACTTTAATCTTGAAATTTCCAATTTAATCCCATAATTTATTTTATCATTAAAGTAGAATATCAAAAACTTCATCTTAAAATGATTTAATTTACTAGTTTCTCAAATACCATCGTAACTAAAGTACAACGTTAAATGCTTTGTTTTGTATTTGATCTTCTATGTGCTCTATGTGTGTGAATCACTACACGCTTCCGGGCTTTCTCTTCCTCCGACAGGACACAAAATCCATTACATTCGTGATATTACAGCTCTCTGAATAATTTAAATACTGAGATGTATACTTGATATCCTTTTCATGATGATAGGAGTTAAAGCGTGTTATTAAACATGGGAACACAGTGGCACAGTGATAGTGATGAGCTGGCACCTCATCCACAGATTGTTCCTGCCTCACGCAAGATGCTTTCCTTGCTGTGCTCAACCTTCAATGAAATAATTTATTGCAGCAGTACTGTCTCTTTCAAACGTACTAACGCCCAATTCCTTTCCTTCCTTTTCTTTCTCCAAGTACCCTCTCGCCACACAATCAGCTCTGTAATACATGTTAAGCCATCTGTAAGCTTACAATTACGATTCTTCAAAACTTTTAAGGAACTTTGAAATATCTTTGTAGTACATGTTTAATTATTCTATCTATCTATCCTTCCAGTGTCGTGCCAGTCATAGCTAGAAAACAGCGTGAGGTAGGAACAATCTCTGAATGTGGTGCCAGCTCATCACTAGCACTGCAACACCGTGTCCTCACATGTTTAATTATTAACAATATAGATTATTTAAATGATGTTAACATGTTATCTGTATAATATAATAAACAAGGGTGGCACGATGGCACTGCTGCCTCGCAGTAAGGAGACCTGGGTTCGCTTCCTGGTCGTCCCTGCGTGGAGTTTGCATGTTCTCCCCATGTCTGCATGGGTTTCTTCTGGATACTCCGGTTTCCTCTCACAGTCCAAAGACATGCAGGTTAGGTGCATTGGTGATCCTAAATTGTCCTTGGTGTGTGTATGGGTGTGTGTGTGTGTGTGTGTGGTGCTCCTGGTGCCCTGCACGGGGTTTGTTCCTGCCATGTTGGCTGGGATTGGCTCCAGCAGACCCCCATGACTTGTGTTAGGATATAGCAGGTTGGATAATGACTGACTGACTGAAAATAATAAACATATTTTGCTGCATTTCAAATAAAATGATATCATCATCATATGTAAATACGTGCTTTATAAGTGGCTCAGGTTGTGCCATATTATAACTGTATCGCAAGTTTACAGTCAGGTGATTGTACTAATAAGTACAAACAGTTCTATAAGGAGCACTTGATGGACTGATTGAGTGCGTTTAGAGTTCTTGGGGTGAAACTGTTTGTAAACTGCGAGGTCCATACAGGAAAGGCTTTGACTCATATGAGAGCAGTTCAAATAGACAGCATGGCTGAGGCAGCATGTGCTTGATGCTGTATACCGATAACTCTCTTTCCAATCAGCTGCTGTAGAGCTGTGATTCCACACTCAGATACAGTGGGATAAATACTCTGAGTGGTGCAGTGAGAGAAACAATGCTAAAGCAGCTATGGTATTTGGAATAGTTTGGCCATTCCATTGACCTTTGTATTGTTACAGGTTAATTACAATCAGATGCCTTAAACTAATAAACAATATGCAGTTAATTTCAGCATATCTGATAAAGCAGTGTCGGGGATGTGCATCTAAAAAAGAAAGGGGAACCACACTGGAACAAAAGCACTGCTTTGACGCTGGGTGCCGCCAGTTTGCAAATCCGAGTGGAGAACTTGCTTACACCAGAGATTGAGCTACCGTGAAAATGTGCGTGGCTTTACGCCAAGTTTACTTTTTATACATCGCAATGTGAGCATACACAACATTTGTGTGTGTACGAACCATTTATACATGAGACCCCTGGTCTTTTAGAAGGTTAGATGGATCAGTTCTTAGCAACTTATCAAGTTTCTAGTGGCTGCATTGTCACGGCGGTTTGAATTTGTTCATATGTTGCTTGTGTTCATTTCCAGCTCCCTGGTATATCTGTGTGTATGTGTGTGTGTGTAATGCTGCTCTAAACGTATACAGCCCAGTTTACTTTTCTCAATGAATTTATGAAGAGACCCTTACAACAGCTAAAGTCTTCTCCTTCACACAGTTATGCTGATGCCAATTACCAGAATTCATCCACTGGCTTTATCTTAACTACCAAGTTACAGTCAGAAGTTCTCAGACTCCGAGCAGGTGAACTCCTGACTTAGTTTATGGTCACTCAGGTGGAGGTAATGCTTTGTCCAGATTGTTGCATGGAGAGCTTCCTCTGGGACACATGGAAGAACTTTCAGTTTGCTTCTTGCCCCTTGTGGCTGAGGGCTAAACTTCAGTTTAAGTTTTTGAGGTTGGACACTTGCAAACCCTCTTTAGCTGGCACAGAAATCTGCAGGGTCATTTGTGATCTCCTGACTCTCTCCTTCAGTAATTCTACAGAGAGGTTGTATGTGGGGTCTCTCCTGCTTGTGCAACTTGCTTTCATTTAGAAGGCAGGACTGAATGTGACACCCACGTCCATCTCCATTACAGATGGTCTTCAGTTCTTACAGTCTGCCAGTACGTTACCCTTTGGAGTAGAAGAGATCATTTAGCCTTTGTGATGGCCACAATAAAGGTCTTACTACAGGCCAGAAGCTAATCCAGTGGTGGAGATCAGAGTTCTAGTGCTTACAAAGGGTTATAAAGGAAGGAGTGGACTTGCTGCTGTAGGTGTTTTGGATGTGCAGAAATCCAACCTTTTTACTGATAATTGCTGCTAAGTGTTGAGTCCATCAGGTTGAGTTTTGGCTCCTTCTTCAGTCACAAAGTGATAAAGTGTGCCATACTGAGATATCGCTGGGTGTCATTTGCCTGTGGTTGATCAGACTGATCAGTGGACACCCAAAACTACACGTCAAGGAGAGTCCTAGTGAAGTGAACTGACATCTGAGCTGAAGTTACGAGTCACTAAAAGTGACAGGCTGTGGCAGCTTAAGAAAATGAGCTTCTGACCAAGTAATGTGAGTCTGTCCTATAAGTGGATGTCTGTCTTCAGAGCCATCTGAGGAATTGATTTATGTTAAACAATGTGATAGCCAAATAATAAAAAAATTAAATAGACCAAGAATTAAGTGCCAGTATTAGTGATCTGATTCATATTAAATTGAAAATAATAAGGCCACTTCATAGACTTCATTGTTTTTTAAGAAGTTGGTTTCTTAACATTTGTCTGTGAACATAAGAATGTGGCAGCACTACAAAGTGTCTCTGTTCATGTGTCCAAACCTGGTGTTGTGTTATGTTTTGGACGACACTCCATGGTGACTTACTATGCTTACACCAGCCAACTGTAAAATCATCTTATTAAGAACACCTCAGCAGGGTCAGAATGTTAGATGTTTCTTTCTATGAGTAGCCCACATGATGATCACACCCCTGCCAGTGGTTCTGGTCTGCAGGCTGTAGTTTGAACTTCACTGCTTTAGATACTCAAAAAAAAAAAAACTGATTAAAGAACAAAGAAAGTCAACTCAGTTTAATGAGAGCACTCAGCTGACTTGACTGTCCATGGATAACATCGGGTGTCTCATCCTGGGCTGTTTCATGCCTTCCACCCAGTCTCACCAGGACAGGCTCCAGCTCCCTGCTATCTGTCTTTGAAATCTGAGGGTTTTAAGACGGATGAATGGATTACACTAAATTGCAAATCCCTTTACGTGGAGTGGTGGCTCTGAGGCTAGGGATCTGCATTGGCAATTGGAAGGTTGCAGGTTCGAATCCCATAAATGCCAAAAGGGACTCTGCTCTGTTGGGCTCTTGAGCAAGGCCCTTAACCTGCAATTGCTGAGCGCTTTGAGTAGTTAGAAAAGCGCTATATAAATGCAAAGAATTACGAACTCCTGTCATTCAATTTCTATCCATTTAACATTCAACTTCCATCACCTCTTTATCTTCTCTTTCTGTCTCTAGCTCAGCCATTTTATGCCCATTATGTCCAGTCAGCACACACATCATACAGATACCCGCCTCATCAGTTTTACAGCATATCTCCAAAATCTTCTGATGTTTCTCACAGAGTTTCTCCTTCAGATTTCTATCAGGATCAACCAGCTTGTGGTGCTTCAGGGTGTCTCCTTCATTGTGAGGCTGCAGGTCAGTCTGACAGTAGGAGGCCAAGCAGGTTAAACAGGACTTCACCACTCTGAACTTCTTCCTAGTACAGAAGTCACACTCCACATCTCCAGGGCCAGCATTATTCTGAGATGGAGGAGGACTGAATCCTGTCTTCTTTCATTTCTTGATGACTTCATTCAGCAGATTGTTTCTGTTCAGCTCAGGCCTTGTGGTGAAGGTGTGTCTGCACTGAGGACAGCTGCATTCTTGGCTCTGATCCCAGCAGTCTTTGAGGCACTTCAGACAGAAACTGTGACCACAGGGGATGGTGACGGGGTGTCCAGACACATTGAGCAGGTGAACTCGTCCTGTGATACAAACAGCTGGGCTTCAGCCATTGTCAGTCTGAGGAGAGGCAGGCAGAGAGAATCAGTCAGACAAACAAGCAAGTGACTTGTGAAGAAACAAAAGTGAAAGTTTGTGGTCAGGGAGGAGGAGGAGGAGATTTAAAGAGAAAGCTGAGAGCTCACTGAGAGAACATCTGAGGAGACACCGAGGGTGAACAGTTAATTGACTGATTGAAGTTAATCCATCAAGTGATTATTTTTTGTTGTTTTCTTTGTCCATGTCAGAAATTTATCCGATTTTTCAGTGAAGCCCTCAGCTGTTAGACTTCATTAAGGTAACTGAAGCCACTTAGTTTAAAAAACTTTGCACTTGCCGTGGCTATGCAGCTGGCCTGCGTCCATTCCTCTTTTATCCTGCCTGTATGAAGGTCTCCACACCTCAGGAATCGGCACGTTTGATAATCAGGTTATGACTTCTTGATGATGTCTGTGTGTCAGTTTCATGTTATTGGACAGCCATGTTGGGCTTTGAGACATTTACATGTAGTATCAAACATAACAGTATCTTGTAGACATTACTACATATTCTTTTTTAAATATATCAACTACAGCAATTATGACAAATGATATTCACAAAAATGTGGAACTGAACACCATACACAAATTTCGATGTTTATTTTTTATGGTTTCTTTATATTTTTATTGTCACTACGCTCTGTAATTTAGGTTTGGTTAACATTAAGAACGTATGGTTATTCTCTCTCCTGTTAATAAAGCCATTGAAGATCATACAGATTATTTCTGATCTCCTTCCTTTGTCAATAAACACTCAGTTAGGAAACACAGCTATGAGGTGTCCAGATAATAGTCATACTTCAAGGATTAGTGACATCTTTACAAACTTAAACCCGAATATGGAGAAAAAAAATCAAACGTAACAGCTGCCATGGATTTAGAGAAAGCTGGTATTCCCTAACAAAACTGAATTGATGTGAAAAGGAATTTGTCGATAATGATAATACAAGCTTTCTTAAATTAGAAAGTGGTGAATTAGGGCACAAATGTCAAAGTTGGAGGCTTTCTGGTGTGCATGGACTGGGAGAATCGACTGGCATAAGAAAGATCTGAATATGAAAGAGGATCATTACTACTACAAAAATAGATTAAGATATAAAATATCTCTGGAGTTGTATTTAAAAAAGTGCCTGGCAATTCCACAAGAAACCTAGTTAGTAGCAAGGACTGTATAAATGTTTTTAATTATAAAATCATAACATAAAACATAAAAGTTAATATTCAGCCTCCAGCTTTAATGACATTGGATCAGATCAGGTCAGTCCTTGTATTTGTCACTTTAATAAGTGACAAATTAATCAGATTGCATGTTATTAGGAATCAGTTCCAGGGGATTCCAAAGAGGGGTTATTTACTTTTTCTTGTAACAGTACATATATTACAGCCCGAGACCCCAACAACTGCTGTGTCCCGTGAATGTCACTTGTTAGGTAGGACAAACATGAGGACCTGCTGGAGCAACACAAGTGAAAGGCTGAGTATAAAGTGCTATTGACAGATGGCTTTATGTATGAGCACAAAGTGACAAAAGTATCTAGACTGCTGTCCTCTCAAAAGACATTTTTGTGTTCCTCCATTGGGGATGGACACAAAAGGGGTCATTGGTAACTCAAGGGGTCTGTCGCCTCTGACTAAATTGTCTGTGAATATCTGAAGATGAGGAATCATCGGTTTGTCAGTCACCGGCCATACTGATGGGATTTGGTGTTTTACTGAGGCACTTGATATAACGTCAGATATTAAACTGCACCTCCTCCTTTCTGTTTTCATGTTTGTCAAAGTCACTCAAACCTGACTAACTTCACCATCACTGTCAACGTTTAAAGTGACAATCACAAATGATACCCGTGAACACTTTTATATTTCCATTGACACACACATTCCAAAGATTATTTAACAATTCCTAAATGTTGCATGACAACTGAAATCAGCCTGTAAAAATAGGCAGATAAAGGTTCAAGTAGAGAGACACTCCTTCCTGCATTACAGGCTCGGCAGCAGATGGCAACTGTGAGCTCTAAATCTGTCACCTTCTTGGAGTCTGAAGGGATTAAAAGGATGTGGAGAAAATGCAGAAGGAGTGAGGGGTGATAGTGAGAGAGAAGGGTGTCAGGGGGAGAAAGGGCAAGATGAAAAAACTCAAGGGGCAGAGTGAGTCAATCGGGCATGCAGCTTGTATGTCTGTGCTGTTGTCATATAACGAGATAAATACATTTAGAGAAATTATTATTTAAAGAAATAATTCAAATTTGTTTATCCTGTCTGACTTTTTCTTCTCTGACTTGTTACAATCTGAAAGCCGTCCTGTGATCACAGATTGCATTCCTCGTTGATCAAATCTGTGTCCTGATGTGTGACTGACATCTAATTCTTTAAACACCTGGTCGTCAGACAGGCCATCACATGATCAGCAATATAAGCAGATAACAAATGAACATCTGGAATGAAGTAACTGTTTAGCACTAAAAAACTGCAATTTGTGCATTTGATTTAGACAGTTTTCAAATGTGTAAATAGTGTAAAGTTCATAGTTCAACATCAAGTAGTGAGAGGTGTTAAGGCATTGAGGAGTCAGACCGCATGGAGGAAGAGAAACTGTCACAGTCTGAACGACTCGGATGCTGTGATTCTGTCTGTTAAATGGCAAGAGCTCAAAAAGCCAATATGAAGGGCATGGGGGTCAGCCACAATGCTGGATGTCTTGTGAAGGTTGTGTGTTGTAGGTGTCTTGTATGGACTGCAGAGACAGAGAAATGAAGTCCGTCCTCAGCTGTCTCAGCAGTCCTCTGTAGTAACTTGTGATCCACAGCACTACAGTGTCCATACCACACCATGATGGAGCTGATCAGCACATTAACACATTCATGTGTGTGCTTAGTAAAGTGGCTTATGTTTGGTCAGTGAATGGATGGCGCTATATAATAAGGACTGATTGGCAAGACTTTGAACAGGATGATAATTAGCAATTATTATAATTAGGGTCAGGAGAGGCCAACCATGGTAGCCGAATATGAAAGACAGCAATCAGCTTTGAAAAGGAAACTTATCCTTGGCAGGGCCCACTTACACACACACACACACATACACACACTGATGCCATCTGAGCTAATTACAGTATGTCAATATTTAAACATGGTCATACTTACATAATCTCTCTGTTTATAATAAACTGCAAATTGGCAATAGAGTGTATGTGTGTGTGTGTGTGTGTGTGTGTGTGTGTGTGTGTGTGTGTGTGTGTATGTTCACCTTGTGATGAACTGGCAGCCTGTCCTGGGGTTGCTCCTGCCTACACTTCAATGGTTACTGAGGCTCCAGTTTCCCCATAGCCCTGCTCAGTACAAACACATTTGAAAATGGATGGATGGGTGGAAGGGTGGGTGGATTATTCTGTTTTTTATAATGAGTGGGCTTCAGTTACTTTGATGGACATCTAATAGCAGGGAACTTCAACTGCAGAGAAAGTTAAGGAAAATGAAGTGGGGTCTTTACTGAATAATAAAATGAATTAATGGCATTCACAAAAGGAACAACTGATCAATTATTTCATAAATTGACATTTGATTCTTCTCCTCCTAACATTCCTACAACTTTGATGTGTTAGAGAAGAGAACTTATTATGGGATGGACAACTGGATTAATAAACAGCACCGACATGAGTAGAGTGAATCCTCAGTTTAACAGCTCGCTGTCTTGGTCTGCTGAGGGCTGCCTGGCCATCACATTACAAATCTGTTTATGGTGATTTATGTGTTGTGTCTTCTTTTTGCTTTACTGTACTCCATTTGTAAATGTTTATTGAGTTCTGAGTCTGTCGTAAGCAGACTGCAGTGTGTAATAAATAAATAAGAAATACTGACATGAATTACACTTTAGCAGACCCCCTGTGACAGGTCATCTCTTCTCTTACTGTACGTCTTCACTCTCTGAGCTCCTGTCTCACATTAACTGTTGATCCTCAGTGTCTCCTCAGATGTTCTCTCTGTCAGCTTTCAGGTTTCTCTTTAAATCTCCTCCTCTTCCTCCTCCTCCTCACTGACCACAAACTTTCACTTTCATTTCTTCACAAGTCACTTCCTTGTTTGTCTGACTGATTCTCTCTGCCTGCTTCTCTTCAGACTGACGATGGCTGAAACCCAGCTGTGTGGATTACAGGACGAGTTCACCTGCTCGGTGTGTCTGGACACCCTGACTGATCCCGTCATCTTCCCCTGTGGACATAATTTCTGTCTGAAGTGCCTCACGGACTACTGGGATCAGAGCCAAGAGTGCAGCTGTCCTCATTGCGCAAGGCCTGAGCTGAACAGAAACACTCTGCTGAACGAAGTCATTAAGAAGATTAAGAGACCAAGACTTAGTCCTCATCCGTCTCAGAGTTATGCCGGCTCTGGAGATGTGGAGTGTGACTTCTGTACTGGGAAGAAGTTGAGAGCAGTGAAGTCCTGTCTAACCTGCATGGCCTCCTACTGTCAGACTCACCTGCAGCCTCACTATGAAGTAGCGGTCCTGAAGCACCACAAGCTGGTTGATTCTGATGGAAATCTAAAGGAAAAACTCTGTGGGAAACATTGGAAAAGTCTGGAGCTGTTTTGCAGAACCGAGGAGACATGCATCTGCATGATGTGTGGAATGACTGAACACAACAGTCATGAAAAGGTTGAGCTGGAGACAGAAAGAGAAGAAAAAGAGGTGAGTTGGGTTTAGTGATTAATGGAAGCAAATTAAAAAAAAGGAGTTAAGTGATACACAAATGTAACTTGGCAGACCAATAATCCCTCCAATCGGTGGGTATTCCTCCCACTCCGAGTGGTCCTACGCCATGACAGCCTTGGACCATGGGGTGGGGGTCAGCTGAACCCCTTCTACCTGGTCAGGTCCAGGGTGCCCGGAGACACAATTTCTCTGGCACCTGGAGATGAGAGCGTAGATCCCGCACCCTCCCTGCGGGGCACCTGGGTGCTGCCTTTCCTAGCAACAGGCCTGGTCTCGGAAACTCCCGCCTGGGAGGTATGACAAAGAAAGATGACCTCCGTTGGAGGAGCTTTCCTCGCTAGCCTTTCCTGGTTGATCCTGCCAGTAATATATGCTTGTCTCAGAGATTAAGCCATGCATGTCTAAGTGCAAACGGAAGTGACAGTGAAACTGCGAATGGCACATTACATCAGTTATGGTCTCTTTGATCACTCCATGTTACTTAGATAACTGTGGTAATTCTAGAGCTAATACATGCAAACAAGCGCTGACTCCTGTCCTGGAAAGGATGCATGCATTTATCAGGCCAAAAACCCACCCGAGTCCCCATTCCCAGCCAGCTTTGGCGACTCTACATAACATTGGGCAGATTGCGGGCCCCCAGGGGTGTCAACGACTCTTTCGAATGTCTGCCCTATCAACTGTCAATGGTACTTTCTGTGCCCACAATGGTGACCACGGGTAACAGGGAATCAGTGTTCAAATCAGGAAAAGGAGCCTGAGAATCGGCTACCACATCCAAGGCAGGCAGCATAAAAATAACAATGCAGGCCTCTTTGAACCCTGTAACTGGAATGAGTATACTTTTACATACTTGCAAGAGGATCCATTGGAGGGAAAGTCTGGTAAAGTCTAGTGCCAGCAGCTGCGGTAATTCCAGCTCCAATAGCATATATTAAAGTTGCTGCAGTTACAAAACTCGTAGTTAGATCTTGGGATCGAGCTGGCGGTCCGCCATGAGGCGAGCAACTGCTTGGCCCAGCCCCTACTTCTCAGTGTCCCCTCGATGCTTTTGACTGAGTGTCTCGCAGGGTCCGAAGCGTTTACTTTGAAAAAATTAGAGTGTTACAATCACAGTGAGGAAAAATGGAATAGGACTCTGTTTCTATTTTGTGGGTTTACTGAACCGGAGCCATGATTAAGAGGGACTGCCAGGGGCATTCGTATTGTGTCACTAAAGATGAAATTCTTGGACTGGAGCTAGAAGAGCAAGAGTGAAGGCATTTGTCAAGAATGTTTTCATTAATCAAGAACGAAAGGCTGAGGATGGAAGATGATCAGATACCATAGTAGTTCAGACCATAAACAATGCCAACTGGTGATCTGGCGATGTTCTTTCCTGAGACCCATCGGGCAACCAACCGGGAAACCAAAGTCTTTGAGTTCTGGGGGTAGTATGGCTACAAAGCAGAAACTTAAAGGAATTGACAGAAGGGCACCACCAGGAGTGGAGCCTGTGGCTTAATTTGACTCAACACTGGAAACCTCATCTGGCCCGAACACGGAGAGGATTGACAGACTGATAGGTCTTTCTTGATTCTGTGGGTGGTGGTGCGATTTGTCTGGTTAATTCCAATAATGAACGAGACTCCCTTCTGCTAAATAGTTATGTGACCCCCGAGTGGTCAGCGTCCAACTTCTTAGAGGGACAAGTGGCTTTCAGCCATGTGAGATTGAGCAATAACAGGTCTGTGATGCCCTTAGATGTCTGGGGCTGCATGTGTGATACACTGAATGGATCAACATGTGTGGGTAAACCGTTGAACCCAATTTGTGATGGGGACTGGGGCTTATAATTGTTCCCCACCAATGAGAATCACGCCAGGATCAGGTCTTCTCAGAGTCTCGTTATTTGGGAATGCAGTACAAAGTGGGTAGTAAACTCCATCCAAGGCTAACATGAGCACGAGACCGATAGCCAACAAGTAGTGTAAGGGAAAGTTGTAAAGAACTACGAAGTGAGAGTTCAAGAGGGCGTGAACCGACCAAGAGGTAAACAGGTGGGGTTTGTGCCATCCACATAGAGGATTAAACCCAGCAGGACATCTGGGTTGGCCATCCCGGTGTTGGTGGATTCTTCAGCCTCCATTCCCTTTTGGGTGGAGCATGGCACTGCTGCCCAGTTGGGCTTGGCCTCCGCTGGGCGCAGTTACTCTGCACTGGTGCGACTGGCACTGAGTCAGCATGGAAGGGCCGGGGTAGAAGGTGGCCGCCAGCACCCCCTGCTGGTGTTACAGCTCCCCCTATCCGTGAGTTTGCAGCTTCCCAAGTGCTGAGGGATTGACCTGCCTGCTGCACCCTGCCCGGCTGCCCTTTCCCCCCATTCTCTGGGGTGGGGAGGGGTGTTCAGGGGAGAACAGGGCCCCCTGTTCTCTCCAACGTGGATGTCTCTCTGGGGACGGACTGGGGTGTACCCATGTACCTTGTGGCGCCAGAGGTCAGTGGCAAAGTCAGCTCCCCCCCGACCTGTCTTGAAACATGGACCATGGAGTCTAAAACATGCACGAGTCAGAGGGTCTTGCTCAACAACAACAACAACATTTATTTATATAGCACATTTTCACACAAAAAAATGTAGCTCAAAGTGCTTTACATAATGAAGAATGGAAAAATAAAAAACACATTAAGACAATAAAATAAGTCAACATTAATTAACATAGAATAAGAGTAAGGTCCGATGGCCAGGGTGGACAGAAAAAACAAAAAAACTCCAGACGGCTGGAGAAAAAAATAAAATCTGTAGGGATTCCAGACCATGAGACCGCCCAGTCCCCTCTGGAACAATGAAAGTGAATGGTGGAGCACCAGTCACCTGGATGGTGCCACCGAGGCGGGATCCTTCACCCCCCGAGGCCCGGGCGCACTGCCGGATCTTCTTGCCCTCCACACCAGGGTGGTGGAGCTAGAACATACATGATAGGAACCAAAAGATGGTGAACTATGCCTGGGCAGGGCGAAGCCAGAGGAAACTCTGGTGGAGGTGCGCAGCGGTCCTGATGTGCAAATAGGTCAGCCGACCTAGGTATAGGGACAAAGACTAATCGAACCATCTAGTACCTGGTTCCCTCCAAAGTTTCCCTCGGGATACCTATCACTCGCCAAACACAATTCAAACTTTAAATGGGTAAGAAGCCTGGCTCTCTGGTGTGGAGCTGCAGCGAGGAATGCAGAGTTGTCAGGGGCTTGGTACCATTGCATGGCCTCAGCCGGCTAGTAGCAGCTGGCTTAGAACTGGTCTAGGGGAATCTGACTGTTTAATTTAAACAAAGCCTCATATGGCCACCTGTCCTTCTTGGCAAATAAATCAAGCTTTGCCAAGGATTTACTCTTCTCCATCCACCCAACTGGAGAGTAAGACTTGAAACTCCTGGTAGATGTCCTACATATACAACTAGCAGAATGTCGTCCACGACTCTGATCCGGTTCGTGATTGTAATGCTTGGAAGTCAAAGAGACTCATTTCAATGTTGTGAGTATCAGGCATTCTGTGCTAGGGGACCTCACCTCCATGATTCTGTTCCAGGGGTTCACGGGTGTATGTCTGGACGAAAGAGGTCTGTCCCAACACGCACTGCTGGTGGTATCTCAAAATATCCTCTATGGTTTCAGCTCAAAAGGCAGTGGTTGTAAGGAGTGGCTTAAAAGGCACAATGGGGTATATTCAACTCAGCTTAATATGAAGTCAAAACAGAATGAATTATTAGTTTTGAATCACATTTGACTTTAAATTAGTACAAGCAGCAATGAATCTTGGTCTGAATGCTCTTATGTAGTAAAGACAGTGGAATGCATATTTTCTTAGACAATGGCTATTCTTAATAGAATAACTTGTCTTATGTATTAAAACAGGAGGAGTGAATATTTTCTTAATTTTAATGCGCTCATTAAATTATTACATGCAAAGAGCCCGCATTTCACCCCCCCCCCCCAAAAAAAAGGAGGAATGCATATTTAATATTTTGAATCTGGGAAATGCTCTTTAATTTAATAATACATAGTCTTCTTCGGGATGTTTGAATAATAAACAAATGAAACAAGCATTTGAGGTTTAAGTGAAATCTTACAGCTTTAATAGCTATATGTCTGTTCATTAGGAGAATTTTTTAATCTAATAATAAGTCTTGCAATTTTAATAATTTACCATGGGTGGGGGGAGGCTTAAATTTCTGTAGCGCTTTGTGACTGTATGGTTTTTAACAGCTGCGGACTTAACTCAAAAAAAGAATCGGCTTTCATAACAGCTGTAGGTGATTTCCTAGGGTTTGATATTCCATAACGATTTGTGACTGTTTGCTTTTTAACAACTGCAGGCTTAGCTGAAGATCTGTATTTTAGTTTAAAATCATTAATTGAGCCCTTGATCTCATTATCAACAAAAAGGAGGTGTGCATATTAGGATTCTCAATAAATACTTTCTTTAATATTACTAGCGCTGATTCTCACTTGCTTGGCTATGTAATACAAGCGTGACAAGTGTATATTTTTAATGAGGTTCTATTATTTTATATTTAGTTTTGAATGAAGTCACATGTGAAGGGCGGCATAAGTTTCATAATTGATCATTTCTGGTGGGTCTAATGCTGTCAATTGATCATTCTTCTCTCCCTTTTTGACAGTTCTAGTCTGATAGTATTCCTTATTAACTTGGTCTGTAGCGATAATTAACTATTGATCTATCCTAAAACTGAATGAAAGAGCACAAGATAGGAAGCAATAAAATACACTGGTTTAATGAAACAGCCCAAAAAGTCCTACTACACTGGTTATCTAACCAATGTTGGAAGAAGAGAGGGGACAGACAAAGAAAATCAAAAGGAGAAGATGGAATTAAACTTTAAAAAGCAATTAACTCCTGAATCTCGCGGTTCGTTTTCAACTTACAAAAGCCTAGATCACACATATTGCAAAAATCATGAATCTTTGCCCTAAGATTCATCAATTCATGCTTAAGAGCACCATCAAATCCTCCTTCCGACACTCATCCCAATCACCCTATTACTTACATCCTTAAATATGGGACACCGTTGACGAGCAACGTTAAAAATTGGAATAGGCCTGGTAACAGGCTCCAAACTAGCCACATACCGAGTCATCTAATTAGTGATGCACATGAATGGTTAAACGAGATTCCCACTGTCCCTACCTACTATTTAGTGAAACCACAGCCAAGGGAATGGGCTTAGTAGAATCAGCGGAGGAAGAAGACCCTGCTGACCTTGACTCTAGTTTGGCACTGTGATGAGACATTAGAGGTGTTGAAGAAATGGGATACCCCCGGGCTCGCCCAGGGTGTCGCCAGTGAAATTCCACTACTCTTACCATGTTTTCACTCACCCAGTGAGGCAGGAGGGGGAGATGGAGTCAAGCACCGAGCCACCATGAAGCGTGACCCGCTTCGGGGACAGTGGCAGGTGGGGAGTTTGACTGGAACGGTACACCTTTCAAAATGTAGTGGAGGTGTCAGGGACGCCAGAAACCTCCCGTGGAGCAGAAGGTCAAGAGCTCGCTTGATCTTGATTTTCAGTATGAGTACAGACCGTGAAAGCGGGGCCTCGGGATCCTTCTGGCTTTTAAGCAGGAGGTGTCAGAAAAGTTACCACAGGGATAACTGGCTTGTGGAGGCCAAATGTTCATAGGAACGTCAATGTCGGCTCTTTCTATCATTGAGAAGCAGAATTCACCAAGCGTTGGATTGTTCACCCACTAATATGGAATGTGAGCTGGGTTTAGACCGTTGTGAGACAGGTTAGTTTTACCCTATTGATGATGGTGTTGTCGCAATAGCAATCCTGCTCAGTACGAGAGGAACTGTAGGTTCAGACATTTGGTGTATGTGCTTGGCTGAGGAGCCAATGGTGCAAAGCTACCATCTGTGGAATTATGGCTGAACACCTCGAAGTCAGAAACCTTCCTAAATGTGACGATACCCTAGAGCCTCCGTAGGTCAGGGATAGCTGGAAGCCACGCTCCCCTATGGGGGTCGGAATGGTGCTGAGGGCCATCTGAAACAGGGCCAGGGAGTGGCCCTGATGAGCAGCCACTCCCTCTTCATCTTTCATAGAGCATGTTCATGGAGAATCCGATGCTAAATCATTCATAGACAACCTGATTCTGGGTTGGGGTGTCGTATGTACCAGAGAAGCTCCCTTGCTGCAATCTATTGAAAGTTAGCCCTCAAGACAAGATGTTGTCTCCTTCCCCTTCCCCACCCACAACACTTACATGCCCAGAAGATGATCCGGGAACTTTGTACACGCGACTGGCTGGGTACATGACCAAATGTCCGTTTGCCTCTGGCCCAGGACTGTGAAGTCCCTGAACTCTGAATTAAAGGCGGTGGTGGGGTTTAATAGTCAAAAAGGCAGAGGGTCATGTAACTTAACCCTTAAACCACCAGAACCAGCTATATTCAGTACCCAATGCGATTTGCCAGCACGCCGGAGCCGAGTATATTCGGCAAAGAACATTCATTGAACGCCGCAGCCAGCTAAAGTCGGTTTGCAGTGTAATTTGGGAGCATGACATGGGGCCGAGTATATTCAGTGACGTACATTCATTGAACTCTGCAACTGGCTAAAGTTGTTTCCCAGTACATTTTGCCAGCACGCTGGAGCCAAGTATATTTGGCAATGTAAATTCATTGAATGCTGCAACTGGCCATAGTCGTTTCCCAAAGCAATTTGCCAGCATGCCGGAGTTGATCAGTCAGTGCTCTACATTCATTATGCAGCCAGCTCATGACCACTGCTGGCCTCGGCAGATCTGCAGCATCACTGTCCCTGGAATTGAGCCACTGCACTAGATGAGCCTGTAAGCATCAGCGTTGGCCTCTTTGTGTTTGCGTACAGCCAGTTCAAGCGCAGTTGGCTTTGTGATTTACTGAATTTCATTAACGGCATCAGTTACATATTGTACATATAATAATGGATTGTTGCAGTAGGAGGGCAATGGGAAATGCCAGCTGGGAGGCAGATGGTCATGTAACTGAGGTGAGCAAAGGGTCATGTAGTTTGCAACAGGGGCTGGAAAATATTCAAAGTCCCCTCAGGTGCAGAGGGTCAGGCAGGTTCAGAGACAGAAGGTCATGTAGTATGCAAGGCAGATGTAAACCTGCTTCTGCCCACCTGTCCTGGCTACATGACCCTCTTCCTCTGAGTTCACATTACCCTCTGCAGGGTTGGCAAAAGTAGGTTTACAATTGTTCGCAAGAAAAAAGACATGCAGGTCATGATTATTCCAGCAAACTCACAACTGTAAACCTACTTTTGCGCACCCCTGTATATAGTACCATATATTCTGCTTATAGTGATGTTTTCTGTCACTCTCTGAAAATCCCCTTTATCTCAGACACATTTAAAAACTGAACAATGGCTCAATTGCAGTTGCAAATAGCAGTGGAGACCGGGAGCATCCTTGTCTAGTACCGCGTTCTAGTCTGAACTAGTCTGAAATAATATTAATATATTCTGAAGCTTCTGGTCAGGCATACAGTAGTTTGATCCCTGCACATATGTTAGGGCAAAACCCAAATTTGTGTAATATGGTACATAGGTAGTCCCATTCAACCATATCCAATGCTTTTTCTGCATCCAAAGACAATAAGATCTCCAGGGTGTTTGATTTTGTTGGTGAATATATTACATTAAACAGGCGTTGAAGATTGGAAGCTAAGAGTCCGCCTTTAATAATTCCAGTTTGGTCTTGTGATATTACCGAAGGAAGCACTTTCTCAATCCTTCTAGTTATGGCTTTGGAGAGTATCTTAATATCATTATTCAGAAGTGAAATTGGTCTCTATGATGCACATTGTAATAAGTGCTTATTTTTCTTAGGAAAGATGGTAATTAATGCTTATCAAAGTTTGAGGAAGATTTTATTGTCAGTGGCTTTTAAGAATGTTGCTAATAAAAGGGGAGCTAACTTAATTGAATTTGTTTTATAAAATTCAGCAGGGTAACCTTCAGGGCCTGCTGCATTCCTATGCTCAAGTTAGTTCACAGTGTCTAGTAATTCTGTGAGTGTCAGAGGTTTATCTAGTTCCTCTGCACTGACAATATTTAGCTGTAGTATCTGTAATACATCAAAAAACTCCTTAGATTATGTCTTGTCTTCTTTAAACTGAGTAGAATATAAGGACTTATAGTAGTCTCTAAATGTGTGCATTATATTTCTATGGTCAATAATTTTATCTGTCTGTGTTGATAATTACTGATATTGTATTCTGAACTTCCTGCTTGTGGATTTCTTGAGCTAAGATCTTATTATCCTTCTCTCCATGGTCATAGTAATGATGTCGCTATTTAAAAATGAGTTGTTCCATTTCATTTGTTGTCAAGAGGTTGAATTAGGATTGCAAAGCCTGTCTTTTCCTATAAAGTGCCTCATTTGGAGACCTTCCATGTTCTTTATCTATTCTAGTAATTTCACTGATTAACTCTGACACCTTCTTGGTTTCCGATCTATTTTTGTGGAAGAGATTTGAGACAATCTATCCATTTAAAAATGCCTTCAGAGTTTCTCAGAGTATTCCTGCAAAGACCTCTGAGGATGCACTTGTCTCTAAAAAAATCAATTTGCTTGGATATAAATTTTATGAAGTTCTCGTCAGCTAATAACAGGGGGTTAAGATGCCAGCTTCAAAATGAGTATGTGGGGCACAGTGATTTCAGCCCATGATCAGAGAGGCATGGTGGGAGATAACAATAGAGTCATACTTACAAGATTTAATTGTGGGCAAAAAATTTTTATCTATAAAGAAATAATCAATTCTTGAGTAACAATGATGTACTGGTGAGAAGAAGGAATATGCTCTTGAGTTTGGATTTAGAAATCTCCAGGGGTCTGATAAGTTGTGATCAGTTACAAACTGTGTAATTGTCTTTACAGTGTTAGATGTTATCGCCCCTGTAGTTGAAGACTCATGCAGGTCTGGATTTAAAACACAATTAAAATCTCCAACCATTTAAATTTTATGAGTGTTCAAATCTCATTGTCACAGTCACATCACATTTATGTGCTCCTCCACATAACTGCCATTAATGTGTTTTCTTTATGATTACCTTGTGTGGTTGTTAGCTCTCCTGTTTCCAATGTATTGACGGTTTTATTTTGAATTCTCCCCTGTAGATTAGACATTTCAAAGTTACCTTTTATATTTTTTATTATTATCATGGCCTGTTCTTCTTCATGAACTTCTAAGCCTGGCTTTTCATGAACACATCTATAGGGTCAAGCTCATGTTATTTTTGGTCATTTTCACTATCATTGTGATATTTCACTCTTTTCTAACTTACTATTATGATTATAATCTTTTAATTTATTAGTTTTATGTTTTTATTTTCCATTCAATAGTTTGATTATATTGTCAAGTATTCCTTCTGTGCTGCTTTGGTGACAGTAAAAAGTATGAGGTGAAGCCCACCCATCACCATTCATTTCTCATCATTCATTAAGTTATTCTCTTTTATTTGCTTTTCAGACTCTTTTTTCTTTAGTTCTTGTTTCACTTTTCCATTTTCCACGTCACACATTATTATTTTGGTTGTGATTTTTACCGCTTTAAGAACAGCTATGTAGTTCTCATCACTTCTTATTATTTATTTTTTTCTTAGAAAACTAGGTTAATTTATCTGAAGAAAGTTTTTGCGCACTTGAAACAGGCTGACTGTGTTTTTTGAAGCATTAGATATTTAGGTTTGTTGACTTAATAAAAGCCATTGACCACTGATACAGACATTAAGTAAGTGGATCAATCTGCCCAAACTGACTCAACGGTCTTTTCTTATATTTTGAGACTTGTTTTGTCTTGTTCTGCAGTTTTATTCCAGCCTCTTGTCTAACTGATTATACGCTCAGATGCTCACTACTTTAAACAATTTAGAATTTGTTATGACTCTGTAGTTCACTGGCTCATTATCACCGTATTGATGTTATTTTGGGTGGCACGGTGGCGCAGTGATAGTGCTGCTACCTCGCAGTTAGGAGACTCAGGTTTGCTTCTTGGGTCCTACCTGTGTGGAGTTTGCATGTTGTCTGCGTGGGTTTCCTCTGGGTACTCCAGTTTCCTTCTATAGTCCAAAAACATGCAGGTTAGGTGCACTGGCAATCCTAAATTGTCTCTAGTGTGGGTGTGTGTGTGTGCGCTCCCTGCGGTGGGCTGGTGCCCTACCCGGGGTTTGTTTCCTGCCTTGCGCCCTGTGTTGGCTGGGATTGGCTCCAGCAGACCCTCGTGACCCTATAGTTAGGATATAGCGGGTTGGATAATGAATGGATAGATGATGTCATTTTGATATTTGATCTATATATATATACTATTCTGATTGTTTCTGTTATTTTTGTTCATATTATATTTACATATTTCTCTTTAAAGTTTATGACTCTTTTTGTATTAGTATATATTTTTGACTTTGTTGATATTAATATTCAGTTTAAAACTTAATTAATTTTACTGCCTGTCCTGTTCATGAGTGTCTAAACCTGGACTTTTCTAAACATGTGAAAAGTCCACGACTGACTTCCTTGTTTGTTTTCCCATGTTACCCATGCCAGGGGTGCCGCTGCCATCTGCTGTAAAAATCACCCTGTGCCCCTCCATCTTAAACCCAATGTGAGTCTCATGTTAAACTCTCTGATCTTTCCAGTCCTCCCAGGAGTGTCTTGTGTCACAGACAGCACTTCTGATAAGATCACCGTGTGTCTTCTACTCCTAATCTCAGCTCCTCACAAGTTTCTTACACAATTTCCAGCCTTTTCTTCTTTTTGTCACTTCCTCTGACGTTGACAATGACAACTGGACCTGTTCCACTTTGAAAAATAGCCAATCCACATGCCCTCTAAGCCTTAAAGCAGCCCACTGTGTAGCAACTCGTTTGCTCTTCTCCATAATAAACAACAACAACATTTATTTCTATGGCACATTTTCATACAAATGATATAGCTCAAAATGCTTTTCATGATGAAGAAAGAAAAGGATAAAAATATAAAAATACAGCTAGGTAATACTAAATGTGGCGGAGGTTAATATGCCACCGCCTTGTGGGGGGAAATATTAAACTCTTAACTAAGGAAGACTGAGTGAGTAACAGGATCTTAGTCCCCACACCCAATGCTTTAGGTCTCTGTATAGCAAGTAGCTATATGTTGTCGCCTATTGTGTCGCTTTATACTGCTACAGATAAGGTGAGGTGGGCTCCAGGATTTTGTTTGTACACGGTGTCACCTGGAGTGTGTGTGTGAGCGTGCAAATAACTTTGATAATTAAGCTTTTAACTATGCTACCCACACTCCCCTTAATCTAACAGAATAGGTGAGACGCCCCCACTCCTTAGTATGAGATACTTAACTCAACCTACACCGTTTCAATAAAACTAAACAGAAAACTTGAGATAAAAAGTCGTAATCAAGAGACAAGTTAAATGAGTTATAACTTCTTTCTCTTCTTTTGTTTCTTTACTGGAAAATGAAAGTATTTCGAACCCATTCAATTTGAAATTGAATTACAGATTGACAATAAAAATATAAAAAAAAAAGAAACCAACAATGTGTGTCTTTCTCCGTTGTACCTTAAACAACAATCAGTGTTCCTCCATTACAGCACTGAAAAGAGTAACATTTACAATATGGATTAAATCAGTTCAGTTCAAATGTTAATCAATTCACTTCACAAGTCCAGTGCAAGGATACTATGTCTATAAAAAAAAATTTCAGAAATGTTCATACACTTGCAAAAAAGTATGTGAATAACTCTGTAGATGAATTCACATGTCACTGGTCCACGTATGAGAGATTTCCTTTACAGCACAGTTCAGTCTTTACACTCACTGAAAGAAAAGACTACTTGCTTACCAGCATTCAGTGGAAAATGAAGAAACTAAAGTACATCACCACACTGGGGTCTTGGACGGAGCGCTGAAAGGTGTCCAGATAGGCAGGGTAATGTTCCTTTCACTCTATGATCTCCAACAGTTGTCCCCGTGATCCTAAAAGCTATAGCTCGATCCAACAAGGCCGTAATCATGTCCACTGGAGATCAGTCCGAGAGCGCGAACAAACAGGATCCTACCTAACGAATCAGCTGGTTCTTCTCACAAAAAAAAAAATGAGCAACAACATCCACCACGTTTTGAATTCGTTCGAACTGACAAAAATCGGATGCAAAACAGACAAAAATAAACGGGAGTGTTCAACTTCACCACCATATAACCTTCTAAAACTCTGACAGCCCTGTTCTCTGCTCCACGCACGAGCCCGGCAGCTAAACTTGCTACGTCACTACTAATGACAGGCTCGTTAAAACAAACAGAGGTTTAGAAGCATCGTCTTGCAGCTCTAATGTATGTCGCTGGACTAAACTTAAATTTTAACTTAATAAAAGTTCCAAAAATCGGCACCTTCCCTTTCAACGCACAGTCACTCCTCTCTCAACTGTCCCTCTCTTCCTTTTTTTTCCCGCTCGCACTGGGGCCACAAAATGTCGGCGTTCGCGTCTAAATGTCAAAATAAAAGCTCATACGAACGTCTAAATGTCAAAATAAAAGCTCATACGAAATCCAACTTGTAGGTACCCTACATAAATAACAAAGAATAAAGGACAGAAAAAAAAACTCCAGAGGCATGGAAAAAAAAACAAAATCTGCAGGGGCTCCATCCCCCACTAGGCATTCTACCCAACATCAATGAGTTACAATCTGAGTACGTTAGCTTTCATGTATCTTCTTATTTATAGAATTAAATTAGAAATGTTGGCCAATTTCTGGATGTTCTGTTTAAGTATTTCCTCAATTTACTGTCAGATTTCTTTGAGCTCATTAAACTCCTCTTCAGATTTAACTTTTTCCTAAACTCCTCAGACTCACTCGTGTCTTCTCAGCCTCAGTTATCTCACTTGACTCCATAAAATGACCAAACACTTGACAAAGTTCTCACAAGTCTCAACTCCACAATGGCCTTGTTGGCCCTACAATTGTAGTCCTTAGCTATCCGAGGTCTCCTGGGTTTGCAGGTTTCTTGAGTTTTTATGTGTGAAGCTCTGATATCCTGGTTGTCGATGTGATGTCCTCTAAATCTCAAGGACTGACGCATACACCAGTGAGCCTTCAGACTGTCTCCTTTATTTGTAGCTCTCTTCAAGCTAATTCCATCTTGAATTGAAGTGTTACATTAAACCTTCATTTGAATGTTTGTGTGATATTCATATTTGTTTAATTAAATCTCTGAGTGTCACCTACTGTGTCAATATGAGGACAAGTGTAACAGAAACAGTAAGTTGTGTCATGGAATTTGAAACAAATATATTGCGCATATTTAAGCACTCAGAATGACACCAAAAGTGGAAGTGAATTCTGGTGAGACCCCCATGTGTCCTCTTGTGTGTCCAAACAGAAACAGCTGGGGGCGACACAGAGTGAAATTGGGAAGAGACTTGAGGAGAAAGAGAAGAAACTGAGGGAGACGAGGAGGACAGTGGAGGAGATGAAGGTGAGTGGAATTAAGACAACACTTCGTATCAAAGAGAGGAGAAAAAAAATCAAAGAGTTGTTAGATTTTCTGGTAATTATGTGTATGGGTAGGAGATGGAGAAGGAGAGAAGATGTTTTATTGTGTCCTTCATGACATTTTGCTGCTGATGGCATTTAATTTTTTATTCATTAAAAATTCAGACAACAAGACCCTAATGTCCTCAGGTTTCTCATTCCTCCTCTTAAAGGTGATTTCACTCCCCCTGACAATAACTCATAATGAAGATTGGCACTGATGTTCTGAACTGGATTAGGCAGCACCACTTTCCCTAATGGTCTTTTCTTGCTCTTTTTGATATGTCCCAGCTTTATTAGACTCCATAGGTGTTAACATAACATGGTGTTAGGCTGCTTGACTGAGTGCTGATAACCTGCATCTCCACCTGTTTATTTAACCATTCATATTTTATGACAAAGGACAGTAAGGAGGTGCAGTGGCCACTTGTCTTGCCTTCCAGATCACCATTAGTTGTTCATGTGGAGTTTACCACTTCTTCCAGTTTCTCTGTGGGTTCCCTCCAGCTACTCTAGTCCCCCCTACCACATCCTCACATGTCAGGCTGGTTCATTGGCAGAGACTGTAAATTGCCCCATTAGGATTTCCAGTGTGGGTTTCTTTAGGACTTTGACACATTTTTCACTGGTACACTGTCCAGAGTTGCTCCTTGTTTTATGCCCTATTCTTCTAGGATTACTTTATGTGAATGTTCTCTTCTGATAAAGGATGAATTCGTCACACACATTTCTGTGCCTGGACTGGCTGAACTTTTCCAAATTGATTTATTTAGCATGAACTTACATTAATGGGCTTAGTGCCATCTGTTGTATTAAAGTACTAAATGCAGCAGGACCAGAAAACAGGGTTTGTCCTTCTGCTCAGAGACAGTGGGCGGGGCACAAAGTGTCATTCATTGTGGCACAGTCCAATAAAGACACAAAAGTGACAGTCAAGGATGAACAAGTGACTGACAGAGAGCCCTCCTGCCAGACTGACCTCCATCAGAGTTTATACTTTTATGCTTTTCTGATAACCTAATAGAATTCCTGCACGTTAGTGAAACATGAAATCCCTGTCTATGCCCAATCTGACTGCTCACTGACACTCCTCTTCTTGATCTTTGTCACTCAAATTATTTTGTAATAATTGCTTTCATTCATTTATTTGTGCTACATATTAAACTTACATTAGTGCCCCTCCAGTTAAAATGTAAGCCATCCCTATTTCTTCCAACACTAAAATTATCAGATGTGCATTAAGCCTTCTAATCTTCCTAATCTCATGAGAACTGCTGTGGCACAGGTAGAAGGCCTGAGATGACCACTTGTCAGTTCTGCTCCTCTACTTTGTACGAACTCTTTAAATTTGTCCTGCAGAACTGGCAGTCCGACCCATCTATTTCAGTTGTGCAATGGCAACTGCACATGTTTCATAATGACATCTGGTACTCTGCTGCTCTGGCCACGAGCCTATCTGGCTGTCCACAGAGGTTTTGTACCGGAGTACCCAGAAAGCAACAAGTCGTACAGAAACTCTCTGTGTTTGGAAAAAGATGTCAAAGATATCAGAATGACTGTCCAGCTCTGCAAAGCCCTGAAAACAGATGAACACCTCCAGCTCTGGGGTTGATGATCTTGGACAGTGTGCACCTCATACCCCACACTTACAACTGATGGTGACCCACCTGCACACTAAACCTCACACCAATGACATCTGAGTGAGCCATATAAGTACGAGCTATCGTTGAAATGGCAATTATTAGTAATAATGAAAAGTTAAATGAAGGAAATAAAAATACATCAACCTGTCATATAAAGTCTTACAAATCTGAGGTTGATAATGTAAAACAGATGGTTGAAGGTTGATGAGCAAAGAGTTCATGAAATTAAATGAAATCGGAAACCCCTTGACCAGCATCTAGACAATCATGTTTAATGTCTTGATCTCGTTAGTTTGACATGGTGACAGCTCACACACCAAACCAGAACAAAACCATTACACACAAGTCTCTGACCCAAAAGAAATATATATAGAGAGTATGTAGTGATATTTGGGTCACAGAGTTGTACTAGAATGAGGGAGGTGAGTCCAGTTTGCTGGTAAACATCTGCTTTATTGTTGTGAAGACAGCAGCAATTGTCATCATTTTCAAACAGAAGCTGTCAGTTCAGCACTCAAAACACACAGCAAGCAAACTTCTTCTTCTTCTCCTTCTTTTTCTTCTTCCAGCTCCACTCTCAATCCCAGCATGACCAGGAGAAGCTCATTTTTAAAGGCAGGTCTATGTAACAATAGAGCTGTCCTGCCAATGGCTCTCGTACATATGACAGAGCCATTTATTAAGAGTGCATCTTCCCTACAGTCTTGCAGATGCCTTAAGAAGATGCTGTTACCCAGCATACCAAGGGAAACTATTGTCTGCGAGACTAGGAGATGGTCTGAAACTGATTTTCTCCTAATTCAGACTTTCCTTTATGACATCAAAATACCAACAAAGGTGTCTTATGCTTTTTTTAAGTAGATGACTCAATTCAGTATTTTTCTCCCATTCAATCAGATCTCTGTGAAACAAAAGATGGAAGAACATGACAAGAGCTTCACTGATCTGATTCAATGCATTGAGGAAGCCCATAAGAAACTGAGTGAGAAGTTCAGAGAACAAGAAAAGAGAAATGTTGAGAAGGCTAAAGAAGTCATGGAGCAACTGGAGAAGGAGATCAAGGAGCTGAAGAGAAAAGACGCTGAGCTGAAGGAGCTTTCAAAAATGAAGGACCATGTCCACTTCCTGCAGGTGAGAGCGACACTTCACAGTGAGACAAGTCTTGCTTCCTGAAAAGACTTTGCTGATTGTGACAGGTACCTTCTTGGTATGCTCAAATATGTTTTGGTTTTACTGCGTCACATAGGAACTCTGAGAAATACACATTTTTATGTTTACTGACAATAACATATTTAGTCCCGTTTATGTTTCGCATAAGCTATTAAATTCAACAGAATTGAAAGTGCTTTGCTCCTGATTTTCTTTTGTATTCAATGTCGGGTGCATCACATTGCAGTGTCCAACAGTAGTCAGCAAGCATTGATTGATTCCACTTGCCCTGGTATCGTTTCTCCATCGTAGCAATGTCCTGGTGAAACCTTGCACCGTGTTCGTCACTGACAGCACCGAGATTTGCAGGGAAGAAGTCCAAGTGTGAGTGGAGGAAATGAATCTTGAGTGACATGTTGCACTTCATTATCTTGTATGCTTTGAGAAGTTTGTCTACCAGCTGAATGTAGTTTGGGGCTCTGTAATTGCCCAGAAAATTGTCAACAATGTCTTTGAAGGCTTTCCAGACAATTTTTTTCCGGTCCAACTAACAGATCTTCAAACCGCTTGTCACTCATAACATGTCTGATCTGGGGGCAAACAAAAATGCCCTCTTTGATCTTGGCATCAGTTATTCTTGGGAACATCTGTCTTAAATAACGAAAACCTTTGCCTTCCTTGTTCAGTGCTTTCACGAAATTCTTCATCAGTTCCAGTTTTACGTGAAGAGGAGGCAAAAATATCTTTGCCGGGTCAACAAGCGATTCATGTGCCACATTTTTCTATCCTGGAACTAACTTTTTACGGAGTGGCCAGTTCTGTCGAGAATAGTGCGACTCTTTAGCACGGCTGTCCCATTCACAGTACTTTGTATAGCCGAGCTGCTGTCCTAGTAACACAGCAACAACTTTAAGATCTCCACAGATATTCCAGTTGTACCTGCTATACTGGACGAGCTTCAGCAACAGTTCTATATTCTCATACGTTTCTTTCATGTGTGCTGCATAGCCAACAGGTACTGAAGGATAAACGTTGCCATTGTGTAGCAGAACAGCTTTCAGGCTTAATGTTGACGAATCAATGAAGAGACGCCACTCTTACAGGTTGTGATCACAACCCAAGGTGAGAACAATCCTTCAATGTCACAACAGAAACATATATCATGATGTGGGCCTCGAAACACATAAAATGCAGTCTCAAACCCAGCAGCTCAGCTTTTGCTTTTGACAGACCCAAATCTCTGACCAAATCTTTCAATTCGGACTGTGCTATCAGATGTGGATCGCTTGATGAGTACGATTCAAAATCCGGGTCAATGTCACTGTCAGTACCCTGCATTGCAGTTTCTTCATGTGGTTCGTCTAAAGTCCAATCCTGTGCTGGTTACGGAATTGGAAGACTGTCGTCATGTGGCACGGGTCTCATTGCTGAAGGCAGATGAGGATATTCAATTGACTTCTTGTTTTTGGCAGAGAAACCAGACACATTAGTCAAACAGAAGTAACAGTCCGTCACATGGTCTTTCTGGTCTCGCCATATCATCGGAACAGCAGATGGCATCGTCTTTCGAGTGCCTCTGAGCCAGGATCTCAGACTGACAGCGCATGTTGCACAGCAAATGTGAGGCATCCATTCCTTGTCTTGATCACCAGCCAAACTACAGATGATAAGCTTTCTTCACAAAAGCAGTCATCCAACGTCTCTGAGGCGCAAGTGTATATTCACCACAGATATAGCAGAATGTACTGCGGCTGTTATAACATTGACGAGACATATAGCCCGACACCAAAACGTCTATAGCTTCAAGCTTACTTATTGTTCTATTGTTAGAGATACTATACTTTACTATACTGATACTATCCATACACACTGACTATCTATATTAACCAAAGGAGCAGGATTGGTGTATGCAAGCCACCTTTATAGCACGCTGAGACAGCATCAAGCTTGTTCAGACCTGCCCAGGATGTCAACTTCCACAGAACAGCTCCTAACCTGGCCTGATGCCATACCTGGACATGACCAGGCTGCACAAACCGTTGTTGACAAGTCACTTATGGGAGAAAAAATGTTTGGATACAAATATAAGAAAAAATCATGACAAAACTGAAATGGTATGTGATGGGTACATGTAAATATGATATCCGTGATCAGCACCCAAAACTCTATAAGAAACATCCAACAGGGTTCAAAAAGCAAAACCTTTGTTGTGCAGTGTATTCAAAGTCAAATTCAAAAGATCTGAGGAGTTTATACAAATGGCAAGAACAGGCCATTCAGTTCAATTTCTTATTTGACTAATATTTCTTATATTTATGGAAAAAAAAATTCAAAGTTCCTGCCTTTATCTACAGTACATGACAGGCAGGTCAGTCTATAGTTGTCTGTTTGAGAAATTAAATCTGTATGAAATTTATTCTTAATAAGAGTCATTTTAAATGACACCACCTGACAAAAAAGACACCAACTCCTTCATATCTTTAAACACTCCTGTCATGTCACCTCCTCATGTCTTTGTCCTTCAACTGATGACATTCAAATCCTTCAGCATTTCCTCACAGCTCAAACCCCACAGTCCAGTCTGGTCTCTCTTCTTCTTCATGACTTTCTTTTGTGCTGTTGTGTCGTTTCTCTAACACACAATATTCCTGATGTGGTCTCACAGGTGTGTTCTACAGGGCAGATTACAGATCTGTGATGAGGACAAAAGGCTCCCAAGTCTTTCTGAAAAGTCAAACACTTTCTAGCTGTGGACCTTCTAGTGTAGGATTATACTGAATAGTGTGCGTAAGTCTTTGGATTTAATTTAATTGCAAAATTCCCCCCTTTGGACAAATGTACAATCAATCAATCAATCTATCTATCTATCTATCTATCTATCTATCTATCTATCTATCTATCTATCTATCTATCTATCTATCTATCTATCTATCTAATTACCTTTATCTGCCCCTGCCTGTCTGTTGCCCCCTCAGTCCACTTATCTACATTCCTATGACTGATCTCTTATGGACTTCTGTGTGAAAAGCTTTTTCAACATCAAGGCCAATGACATTTAATGGTCCATTATAATGAAACAGTCTTGTAAAAATAAATAGTAAATGAATGAAAAGTATTCTCTCTATCTAAACCCAAGATGACTGTCCACCACACTGATGTTTAGTTAAGTGTAGGTCCTTCTTATTAATGTTACTTTTTCTTTCTCCTTGTTCCCTCTTCTCTCCGGATGCAGACTTTTTCATCTCGCTGTGTCCTTCCCCCTAATAGAGACTCACTCAGCTTCACTGTCATAGCTGACTTTTCTTCTGAGGACCTGCTAAAAGAGCTGTCAGGTCTAAAAAAGAGTCTGGAGAAGATCAGCAAGTGGGACATCCCGATATGGACTCCACCAGGTACTGTTCCTGTTCATGTTTTGTTAAACTCCATTAGGAGGACCAGAGTGACAATAAAAGGGACACTGAGATGCATAAAGAAGGCCTGCTCTTTTACATTTATCTCTAAGCCTTTACTGTTAAGACTGTTTTACTGTTTCTTACAGTGACTAGCTGAGTGATATCACACTCTCATATTGAACAGAGTTCTTGAATGTTTAAAGTAAATATTTGATTTCTTATTTACACAGTGAAACACACATTTTTTTAAAAAAGGTAAATATTACAATGGTATATCTATCTGTTTTGATCATGATGTAGATTTATGTGTACCTGACATGCTAGCCGTTACATTCCTCTTTCTTTGTGCTTTTTTGTTTCTTCTGTTCCTTGGACATTGCCACACTCTAATGGACACTGGATGACATAATACCCTGGCACAGATGCTGGACACCAGACTTTCCATTACTTTAAAATGAACAAAATGAGCCTCTGTTCAGAGGGGTTTCATTTCATTCAGTTTCAGTCTCTCAGTCGCGATCATGATCTTAACCCTCCCACCCCCACCATCTGACACTGTTGTTTTCACATAAAGACGCACTATAGCTCTGCACTCTGTAGGAAGTAAGTAAACAAATCCAAATAAATAACATCTGGACAGTGTATGTGCCCTAAAAAGAAGTCTGACTGCATTCTCGTACCAATGCTTGCGAACTGAAGTGTCTACGTGCACTTTTTGTGGCATTACTCATGTATTTTTTGAGCATGCCCATGTCACTCAAACACAGCAAGCTCTGCAGTGTACTTGTGAGTTTCTTTTTTCTTCGGTTATAGTCTTTAATAAAAGTGCACTTGTTTTGTTATACTTGTACATCAACATTTATATATTACTTACATAAAAGCCAGATTGAATGTTATTTATTTGGATTTATTTGCTTACTACCTACAGAGTTCAGAGCTATAGCGTGTCTTTATGTGAAAACAACAGTGTCAGATGGGGAGGGGGGCTAGGGTAGGATCGTGAACACGACTGAGAGAATGAAACTGAATAATAAAAAAAAAAAAAAAACAAAGCTAACCTTTACAAGTACAGTATCATACATTTACACCGGCTGTTACTGACTGAAATCAAATGTATGTTTTTATTCTAAAATTGTAAGAATAAAAGCAGCTGACTTCTCATAACAGACTCATCGGGGATCAAACCCGTGAAGTTTTGATTACCAGTCAACAGTTGATCACGTTGCACCACCAAAGCAGTCATAGTAAATGTGTTTCAATGTCGCACACTAACGCGTGTTGTTTTTCTGCAGGTATATTTTTGAATAAAAGCGTACTTGTTCTGTTATATTTGTACCTTTTGTGAAAGTGTTTCTTTGATATTTGGACTTCAGGCTTCACACATTATAAACTTCATGTCTACATTTTGTCAATTATTACTTAAACATGAAAAACGTTTCTTTTTTAACGATGTGTTTACATAGATCGTTGTAGACATGGAACACACATGAAATGTAAGTGTTCCAAATAACGATATAGTATTTATAAAAGGTGTCATTTTGCTTGACTTCTCATTCTATACAACTCCAAGCAACTGACACACAGGTAAACAGACTTGAGCTGAGAAAATTGTGCCTCGGTGGGGGATGTGATAGCAGGCTGCTTGCTGCTTATCAACACATTTACAGGACAAAAGACGCTGACAGAGAGGTGAGAAGCGATTTAAGGTGGGACGGATCTACAAGTTTTTTCGTAGGTTCTGGTAATTCTAGTGTTAAAAAGCCTGAGGACGCTGTGGTGCTTAAAGCTGTAATGTAACAACAGTTGCCTCGATAACAAAGGGCCTTCGTATACTAGACATTTATTCTAGAGCTCCTGCAACTGTAAGTATTCAAAATAAACACAATGAGTAATCACAGAAGCAACTCTATGTTGTACCAAGTAATGCAATTTATTTAATAAAATAGCTACAAAATATTAATAAATACAAACAAGCAAAAAAATTGAATTACAACCTAACAATAAAATTAGGAGGTTGTGACTCAGGTGGTTTATTATTTCATTTCAAAATCAGTCTTTGATGCTCTTGTTCGATGCTACATTGTGCAGCTGCCTTTTTACTTTTTCATATTGCGCACAAAAAGAGATCTACTTTGGAATTTAAAAATGTGAACAAACTTGTGTGCCTTAGCAATTGGTTAAGAAGGTAAAATAATGATGACAGTGGCCTTGAGCAATGTTACAGACATGCCCAAAATACTGTCTGTTGTTTGTAATAACCTTGACAATGAATGAAATTCCTCAAATTCTCTGACAATTATTTCCAGTATATAAGAATACTAAAATTATTATATTTATAGCTGATCTGATGATGTAGTTCATATGATATAATAATAAACCATAATCACTTTAAATTAAGTGTCCATAATTATGCTGTACGTACCATTGAATTTATTTGTATAATTACAGAGTAACTGGGTGTTTTTACCTAGTACTTACCTTGTAATACAGTGTAACACTATAATTAAGTACTAAATTGTAATTCTTATTCCACAATTTTTCTAAGGATGTATGCACAGCATTACACAATAAGTACCAGGTAATAACACCTAGTTACTCTATAATAATTCTATGAAATATGAAATTAGAAATAATTTCATCATAGTTCAAAAGAATGCAATTTAAAAATTATTCTACTGACAGCCTTAATCTTAACATTCTCCATTCTTTCTCGTTTCTTTGTATTTTCAGGTCGTGAAGCTCCAATCTTCACTCTACAGCCACCTGAACCTCAGAGCAGAGAGGAATTTTTACAATGTGAGTCTGTCAATTCATTGAATTTATCATCATTTCACTTTTAATATCTCAGGTCACGCTTATGATATGAAAGTGTAGCCATCAGAAAGTATTATGTGAGTGTGTTGTGACTGAAAAGCTCAAAGCGATAAGGGTCCTGTGACTGGTGCATTATGGGATATTGAGATTCAGGACAGGGAAGCACCAAAGCAGTCTGTTAGACTGGAGTCTCTTAAGTGGCAAGTGAACTCATGGGAAATAAAAATGAAATCCTGCCGACTATGCCATATCCACCTCTAACAATACTCTGACCTCCAGTGTCCTTTGTCCTTTTTCTGTTCTCTTATTTTTTTCTTTGCACTTCCAGCTCTTTTCTCTTTCTATATTCCAGTGTCTCCTTTCTGATGCTTTTCAACTTCAGTCATTCCCTTATAATTTTGATAATAATAATCAATTTATACATCACATGGCATTAAACGAAATCAGCTTAGTGTGTTTCACATAAAAAACACAATGTCCACCACCATTAACATATACATTAACAATACGGGCAGTCCCCAGGCTTTGTACGAGACAGGGACTGTCGGTTTGTACTTAAGTTAAATTTGTATGTAAGTTGGAACAGGTACATTATTTTAACAAATGCTATTCAACAATAGCATCACTAAGAAGGCACAACAGTGATTGGACTTCTTACACCAGATAAAGAAATTAAATATTTCACAACCAATCCTTAATCAGTTTCACAAAGCTGTAATTGAAAGTGTAATCACAGTCTCCATTGGTGTCTGGTTTGACTCTCCGACGGCACACTCCATAAATAAATGACAGCGTGTGGTGAGGTCTGCTGTGCTCCTCATCTGTGCAGACCTGTAGACATCCTGTGTCACTAACCGTGTCATAAGGACCACCACGGACTCATCTCAGCAGCTCATCACTTCTTCACACAAACTCCCAAATGCTTCAGTCAATTCAAACTCAAACTAACAGACACCTCCAGAGTTTCTTAGCCAGAGCGACAGCCTCTCCCAGCAGTGACTTGGCCGTCTTCTGTGTGTATTCATGTGTTCTGTCAGAGACTGTGTGAAGGTGTGTGTGTGTACAGTGTGAGGACATGTGTGTGTGTGAGCATGGGAATACACACTACACACTCACACTGGCACATCACTATCGGCACATCTCCTTTATAATTGGATTATTCTACAACTTGGTTTGAAGTTTGTCTTTTTAACTTCAGCTATTTCTTTTATTTGTCTGTGATGTTGTGTTCCGTTATAAGGAGCTCCAAATCTACCAAGTCAGATTCCTGCACATGAAGTACTGGAGAATAAATGGGATTCAGATTTATTGTGATTCTAGAATTTTATTTTAAATCCCCACAGATTCTGTCCTATCAGAACCCAGCCACAGGGGATGCACAAACCAGTGTGTTTCTTTGTGCCGATCCCAAGCCCAGATAAATGGGGAGGGTTATGTCAGGAAGGGCATCCGGTGTAAAATTTTGCCAAATCAATATGCGGACAACATAACAAATTTCTATACCAGATCGGTCGAGCCCCAAGTTAACAATGACCGCCACCAGTACTGTTAGCCAACAGGGTGCTAGCGGAAATTGGGTAACTGTTGGCCGAAGAAGAATAAGATGGTGGAGACATATCCGGAGGCAGGAGGAGAGGTGGAAAGTAAAGGGAGTGGAACTGAGGGTAGGAACTTTGAATGCTGGCAGTATGACTGTAAAGGGAGAGAGTTAGCAGATATGATGGAGAGAAGGAAGGTTGATATATTATATGTGCAAGAGACTAAATGGAAGGGGAGTAAGACCAGGTGGATCGGAGGTGGATTCAAATTGTTCTATCATGGTGTGGATGGGAGGAGAAATGGAGTAGGGGTTATTCTGAAGGAGCAGTATGTCAAGAGTGTTCTGGAGGTGAAGAGAGTATCAGACAGAGTAATGATTACAAAGCTGGAAATTGGAGGTGTGATAATGAATGTTGTTCGTGCATATGCACCGCAAGTTGGGTGTGCAATGGATGAGAAAGAAGATTTTTTGAGTGAGTTGGATGAAGTGATGAACAGTTTACCCAAGGGACAAAAAGTGGTGATTGGAGCAGATTTCAATGGGCGTGTTGGTGAAGGGAACAGAGGAGACGAGGAGGTGATGGGTAGGTATGGAGGAATGAAGGACAGGAATGAAGAAGGTCAGAAGATAGTGAATTTTGCCAAAATGATGGACATGGCTGTGGTGAATAAATATTTTAAGAAGAGTGAGAAACATAAGGTGATTTACAAGAGTGGAGGAAGATGCACACAGGTAGATTACATCCTAAGAAAAGGAATTGATCTGAAGGAGATTGAAGACTGCAAAGTGGTGACAGGGGAGATCAAGAAGAGGAGAAGAGTGAGGGCAGAGCCAAGGATCAAATGGTGGAAACTGAAAAAGGAAGACTGCAAGTTGGAGTTTAGGGAGGAGGTGAGACAGGCACTGGGTGGCAGGGAAGAAATACCAGACAGCTGGGAAACTACAGCAGATGTAGTAAGGGTGACAGCAAGAAGGGTGCTTGGTGTGACATCTGGACAGAGGAAGGAGGAAAAGGAAACCTCGTTGTGGGATGGGGAAGTACAGGAGAGTATACAGAGGAATAGAATGGCAAAGAAGAAGTGGAATAGTCAGTGAGATGCAGAAAGTAGACAAGAGTACAAGGAGATAAGGTGCAAGGTGAAGAGAGAGGTGGTAAATGCTAAATAAAAGCATATGATGAGTTGTATGAGAGATTAGACTTTAAGGAGGGAGAAAAGGACCGGTGGGCTAGACAGAGGGACTTGAGCTTGAAAAGATGTGCAGCAGGTTAGTGTGATAAAGGATGAAGATGGAAACATACTCACAAGTGAGGAGAGTGTGTTAAGCAGATGGAAAGAGTACTTTGAGAGGTTGATAAATGATGAGAACGAGAGAGAGAGAAGAGGTTAGATGATCTGGAGATAGTGAATCAGGAAGTACAATGGATTAGCAGGGAGGAAGTAAGGACAGCTATGAAAAGGATGAAAAATGGAAAGGCCGTTGGTCCAGATGACATACCTGTGGAAGCATGGAGGTGTTTAGGAGAGATGGCAGTGGAGATTTTAACCAGATTGTTTAATGGAATCTTGGAAATTGAGAGGATGTTGAGGAGTGGAGAAGAAATGTACTAGTGCCGATATTTAAGAATAAGGAAGATGTGCAGGACTGCAGTAACTACAGGTGAATAAAATTGATGAGCCACAGCATGAAGTTATGGGAAATAGTAGTGGAATCTCAGTTACGAAGTGAGGTGATGATTAATGAGCAGCAGTATGGTTTCAGGCCAAGAAACAGCACCACAGATGCAATGTTTGCTCTGAGGATGTTGATGGAGAAGTTTAGAGAAGGCCTGAAGAAGTTGCATTGCGTCTTTGTGGACCTGGAGAAAGCCTCGAGAGGAGCTGTGGTATTGTATGAGGAAGTCTGGAGTGGCAGAGAAGTACATAAGAGTTGTACAGGATATTTACGAGGGAAGTGTGACTGTGGTGAGGTCTGCGGTAGGAGTGAAGGATGCATTCAAGGTGGAGGTGGGATTACATCAGGGATCAGCTCTGAGCCCTTTCTTATTTGCAATGGTGATGGACACGTTGACAGACAAGATTAGACAGGAATCCCCGTGGACTCAATCCCCGTACTCTGTGTGGCACAATAACAAGCGGACTCTAATCAGCGCCCGCTACAGCCCCAGAATAGGTGTGTATCTGGACTGGCCTGCTGGCTCTCTGTCATTTTATAGCGTCTCACACACAATGACCCTCCTGCACAGGTTCAACACCTCCTTCACTGAGCCCCTCTATCCAGGGTTTGGGTTTGGTCATAACTCCAGTGTAACAATCTGTCATCTGACACCAGGTGACCACTGATCAGTACCCTCCACCGGTCACTTGATATCCCCACAAGAGCAGGTCCTCTTTGTGTTTGTAGTTTGGTGTGAAATTAAATTTATAAGATGGGTGGGTTGGTATCATCACCTTTGTTATTGAATTTGTGGATGAGAATGAGGGGCGAGTGTGGCTGTCAGGGTCTCCATTATTATTGGGTTTGAGTAGCCAATCAGGTGTGTGTGTCATAGTGTCATAGACACCTCAGACCTACAAATACCAGTCTGACTAGTAGCAGGGGTCACTGTTGATTCACAGCCATATGTCCTTCAGGCTGATGCCCCAACAACTACTGAGGCCCCCAAGTGTCAGTGAATGTCGCCTGTTAAGTAGGACAGGCATGTGGTCCTGCTGAATCAGCACAACTGAAAGGCGCTATACAGACTCAGTATGGAGAGATCTTGAATAGTGACTATATGTAGGAGCAGAGAGTGACAGATGGGACTGGAGTGTTGTCCACTCACCAGACATTCTGTGCCCCTCCATTGGTCACTCAAAGGGTCCTTCACTTCAGAATGAATTCACTGTGAATGTCTGAAGACGAGGACTCACTGGTCAGTTAGATGTCAGCCATACTGACAGAGTTTGGTGTTTTAGTTGATGTCACATTAAACTTTAAACTGCACCTCCTCCTTGTCTCCAGATTTGTCACTCTTGTTACCCTGAAAGCTCCAACATCTTCAAAAATGAATTCTTGGTCAGTTGGCACACACTTGACATGGGTGCACATGTGTGGTTTTGCAGTGGACTGGCACCCCGTCCAAGGTTGGCCCACCTTGTCAGCGCTGTAAAAGTCAGAATATGCTTTTTAATTCTCAAGACAATGTAGTGAATAACAAATAAGATGTTGATTTGGATTGAATATTTGATTTGTAAGTCTAGCAGTGAAATCGATCATTTAGACCTGAGCAGTGCTCTCCATTCCACATCTGAGTGTCTGCGCTCTGTCATGTGTCCCGTGTGCCCCTGTGTGTCCGCTGTGTCCTCGTATGCCCACTCCAGCCTGACCCCACACAGTTCTGAGATGTTCAGTTATTAATAAAGATGGACATTAAATGGTGAATTTGACACTCATGGACACCACAAGAAGTTGAAGTGCATTGAGGACTGAAGTCCGCTGTGATGTTTCATTTTGGGTTTCATTTCTGCCTTAAATAAGTTTCTTTTTACTTTAATCTTTTTGTTATTTATATTAATTGTTTTGTAAATGGCATTGTTTTTGGTGTTGTATGTATGGTGAGTTGATGTATATTTTGTTTTATTATTCTCATGTTTATGTATTTTGTTAGTTTTGTTGTCCTTCATTTTCTTTTGTGTGTTTCATGTGGAGCCCAGGAGGGCGGGGCCACTTGACACTGTAGCTGCAGATGAAAGAGCCCCTCCAACACTGTGCTCTGTCCTGTCTGGTGGGCTCTGCTTTTCAGTTTGATGTTTGGTGGCCCTTTTGGTCTCCTGCTCTGGTTTTGGTTTGTTGGACTTTGGTATCTTGAGGTTTTTGTTTTATTATGCCTGCCTTTTATTTTTTTTTTTTGTAAGTGTATTTTACTCCTTTCTTTGTTTTTTATCATTTAAATGGTAAGCTCTGTTTAAGATATTTTAGCTTTTCTATGTTTTCATTTACTCACTTAGCAGACTCTTTCATCGAAAAGACATTAAAATTAATTTCTTTCTTCATCACAGCGGTGCTGATGTTTTCTTGCTCGAGATCTTTAATTGCTTCACGTTGCTCTCTTTCAGCTCCAATGACGTTTGTCCCGTTATCTGAGCGTGTCATTCTAACTTGTCCTCTTCTACACGTGAATCGGCGTGTGGCGTTGATATAAGAATCACAGTCTAAACTGAGTGCCGTCTCTGTGTGTGCAGCTCTGATTGTCAGACATGTGAAGATTACTCCGCACCTCCTGACCTGACTTCATCATCTTTTAACTTGTGAATGACCAAAACAATCAACTCCAACATTGGAGAAAGGCGGCTGGTCAGGAAACAAATGATCTTCAGCAAATCTACCATTTTAGTTCCCCTGCTTTCTTATTGTATCTTCTCATGTTGGACACTTTGAAATGATTTATCTGTTAGTTGACTTTACTTGAGGTATCCCGTGTTTCTGGTGTAGCTGTGCCCAGTATATAGTTGTGCTCACAATGGCCGATTTCTTTATCAATGTGCTACAATATAAGGAGGTCAATATTTGAATATTTGTATAGAATTGCAGGATGTTCAGCTTCATCTGGCATTGCAGCTTTGCTGAGTCTTTCTCCAGATCTCACTACTCCATTTTGTATGACTCGCTCCAGTTTGAAGATCTGACTGTTCTTTATCACACAAGCCCTTTTCTTTAAAGCCTTTAATTCTTCTGGAAGTTCTTGTCATTGACCAAGGCGGACAAGTTCTGTTTCAGCTTTAGCCAAGTCTTCTGGTGACATCAGGTTTGGTGTTACCATCAGTTTACACCTCTTCATGTGCTCGACGGAGAGTGTTTCTTGTTCTTCTGGGTTACCTTTAGACTGGATGACTTCTACTTGAAATGTTTTCTTTCATTTTAAGTCTTTAAACTTGGCACAGCACAGCACTGCTGCATTTCAACAATCCTCACATCCACCCTGATTATTATAGACCGTCACATTGTGACAATCGCTCCTTGTTGGTGTGTTAAAAATCAGCCACTGGTTACGTCCACAAACTCCTGTTCTTCTGCTCCACTCTTTGTCAGGTTAGTTCAGTTCAAATTTGGGCAATTGTTTGTTTCTTTTCCTGCTTTTTGTTCTTCATTGATATTTTGTCTCTATCTGTTTATTTTTGTGTTGAGGTCTTTTATTCTGAGGAAGGTCAGAATGTCCTCCTCAGGGGGTGTCCATTTTCAGGATTTGAATTTGAAAAGCTCTCCTGAAAACCTGGAGTGAAGCTAATGCCAGAAGCGACCTCCTGTTCTCTAGTAGACGGTGTGTTAGCTGTGGGGAATGTGGCGGGCTGGGAATGTTCGTTCAGCCTCACCAGTGACCAGTGCACTGCTTGTGTTTGTTGTTACAGCAGATTTTGTCCATAGATTGGTAGATCATGGAGTTGTTATCAGGGAAACTTTAAATCCTGTAATGTCTCTTATTACTCCACCAACAAAGATCTCCTTATCTAATGTCCCTCCTTTTCTCTCTAATGAGACCCTCTAAAGAGAGCTGTCTCGCTATGGACCATTAATCTCGCAGATTAAATTAATACCTTTAGGGTTTAAAGCTCCCCCAGTGGAAACATGTGATGTCTTTAAGGAGGCAAGTTTGAATGATATTAAAAATACAGCGGAGGAGTTCAACGTGGCATTGAGGTGCTGGTCACGAGTATGTTATCTTTGTCAGCTCAGGACCATGAAATGCTTTAAATGTGTCAAAGCTGCTCATGTAGCCAGAGACTGCACAGACATTGATGAGGCTACAGATAAAGGTTAACTACTGACCCCAAATGTGACCCCCGGCCCCCCTGGAGATCAGACAGATACGTCAGAGAAGGCGTCTGCAGTTAATAACACCACAGGGAGTAGCAGAGAGGCTGCTGTTGATCAGAATGAAGATGCCGCTAGCGATCAGACTGCATTGGTAAAAAATGATCAGCGAATCGCTTAATGCTGACCCCAAACTGATTAAGGATAATGACAGTCAGGACCCCCGGTATCAGAGCCAGCAGACACTGTTAGTGAGTGAGGGGTCTTGGAGTCCTCGGGCTCTGTTAATGAATCGGTGGTCCCAAGTATATGTGGTGATACGGACATGGAGTGTATCTGCTCCGCTAGTCCTCTCAAAATACCAAAGGCCGTAAAGAGACACGGTGGGGCAGATGAACAAGTTGCTTTTAAAAAGAGGAGCTTTGAAGAGGCTGAGGGTGCGGGAGAGATGGAAGTGTCCTCTGTTTGAGACTACAGGGAGGACGGCAGTCTGAAATATGCAGATACCCCTGAGGGATACACTTAGGGGGGCAAGAGTGTGCCGGCCCACTTGGGGCAGTCTGTACAGACCACCATTAAATAACAGGACTGGCCATCTGCAATGGAGAACTGGACACGGCATTGTGGGGCTCATTCTGTGTTGTCTTTAATTAACCCGACGTCTCAGAGACGAGTCCTTTGTAACAGCAGAGAGAGACTGAGCTTCACTCTTTATTGGATTGGTGAGGAGCCAACCTCTTTGAGTTGAACTTGGTGGGGTCTGGAAGAGTTTGGGGGTCTGTGTTAATGATTAGGTTTGGAACTATGGTGCTGCAAAAAAGAATTTAGGAGGTTAGCAAAAGTTTTATTGAGTCAGAAGAAGGTGGCAATTTACAGTTAGGTCAATAAATATTTGGACAGAGACAACTTTTTTCTAATTTTGGTTCTGTACATTACCACAATACCACGGTTTAAATCAACAAATAGTATGTTTTTCCTTTGCCTCCACTTGGTATTCGCTGAAATTCTTATATTCTCCCCCGTGCTCTTCCTATTGTCTTTTTACAGAAGGCTGCGCTTAAGGGCGATTTATATTGATTTGCATATTCAAAGAGGCGTAATTCCGGGAGGAGTTGGGGCGTTACAAAAAGTGCGTGCACGAGCGTTAGTTTTCACGCTGATCGGGATTTATGTAGCGGAAGAACATGGAAGTTGGAGTACGCACAGATTCTTGCATCTGGATTTTTCTGTGCGTAAGCACATTTTGGCTTTTGTGCTTACGTCATATTATAGTGTGAATTCTATGCACGCCGTTATGCATGAGGCTCCTGGACGTCCACGGAAGACAACAGCGGTGGATGATCGCAGAATCATTTTCATGGTGAAGAGAAACCCCTTCACAGCAGCCAACCAAGTGAACAACACTCTCCAGGGCTTGGTCGGCGTATCGATATCCAAGTCTACCATAAAGAGAAGACTGCATGAAAGTAAATACAGAGGGTGCACTGCAAGGTACAAGCCACTCATAAGCCTCAAGAATAGAAAGGCTAGGCTGGACTTTGCTAAAGACCATCTAAAAAAGCCAGCACAGTTCTGCAAAAACATTCTTTGGGCAGAAGAAACCAAGATCAACCTCTACCAGAATGATGGCAAGAAAAAAGTATGGAGAAGATGTGGAACAGCTCATTATCCAAAGCATAGCACATCATCTGTAAAACACGGTGGAGTCAGGCAGTGTGATGGCTTGGGCGTGCATGGCTGCCAGTGGCACTGGGACACTAGTGTTTATTGATGATGTGACACAGGACAGAAGCAGCCAAATGAATTCTGATGTGTTCAGAAACAAACTGTCTGCTCAAATCCAGCTAAATGCACTCAAATATATTGGGCGGCGTTTCATGATACAGATGGACAATGACCCAAAACATACAGTCAAAGCCGCCCAGGAGTTTATTAAAGCAAAGAAGTGGTAAATTCTTGAATGGCCAAGTCAGTCACCTGATCTTAACCCAACTGAGCAGGCATTTCACTTGTTGAAGACTAAACTTTGGACAGAAAAGCCCACAAACAAACAGCAACTGAAAGCTGCTGCAGTAAAGGCCTGGCAGAGCATTAAAAGGGAGGAAACCCAGCATCTGGTGATGTCCATGAGTTCAAGACTTCAGGCTGGCATTGGTTTTCAACCAAGTATTAGAAATGAACATTTTATTTCCAGTTATTTCATTTGTCCAATTACTTTTGAGCCCCTGAAATGAAGGGATTGTGTTAAACAAATGCTTTAGTTGCCTCACATTTTTATGCAATCGTTTTGTTCAACCCACTGAATTAAAGATGAAAGTCTGCACTTCAACTGCATCTGAGTTGTTTCATTTAAAATTCATTGTGGTAATGTACAGGACCAAAATGAGAAAAAAGTTGTCTCTGTCCAAATATTTATGGACCTAACTGTATGTGACTAGGAAGGAGAAGATGAAGAGAAACAGAGAGTCTGACTTGGGGGGCTTCTGTAGGGCACACTGAGAATTCTGGGAGATTATAAGATTTACAAGATGATCCACAATTTGAAAACTTTTATAGAACAGTGAAGTGTAATGAAGGCAAGTTTAAAATTGGGAATGAGGATTTGGTTTTCCTGTTGTGACTTAATGACTGTATGATACTAGAGGTTACAGAAGGATTTGTCTCTTTTGATGTTTTCTGGTTTGATGGTCTTTGTAATGATTGTTGATGTTTAATAAAAGGTAGATTTATAACTCAAAAAAACCAATCTTTCTTTCTTTCTTATTTATCATTCTGATCATGTTTTGCCTGTTTACCACTCAATCTTTATTTTATATAGTGTCTTTATTTTACTAATTTTAGTTTGGACTTACCGAAACGTATTAGGGC
>JANRMT010062807.1:23220975-23241373 GCA_026402145.1 Polypterus bichir lapradei
CACAAAAACTAATATGAAAAATGGGGCACACATGGTAAAAGGTTTAGAAACACTAATATAAGAAAATGTTATACGAGCCCTTATGTGTCTCAGAGACATCTGTACATTTGTTATTGTTGGTGACAGCGAGTCCAAGTGTGGGACACTGAGAAGTGACAGGCTGGAGGGGTCACTCTTATGTACTTAAGTGGAATGAGTCTGAGGTGGGCTATTACAGAGGGACTGGCAGAATGGAATCATCATCATCATCATCCTCAATATGCCACACTGACAGCCAATACGATGAAATGCCGCCATTGCTTTTTGTGTTTGGCAGCTTCAAGTGATGATCCGAGGAAAGCCAAATCCACTTGTATGATGTCATCCCTGCGGGTTTGTGGTCTGCCTGGTTTCTTCCTCCTGTGTGTTCTTTTGTGACTAGGATCTGTGTGTGTTAATCGTAGGGTGCGAGAGTAGACCGGCCTACCGAACAGACTTGGTTAAGTCTCCCAAATCCTGTGATAATACGGCTTCTGTAACCAAAAAAATGTAGAAAACCTGTGAAGGAGCTGAGAGCACCGAGCACCTGTGATGTGTTACGTGTCTGTCTGTCTTGTCTTGTGTCCCGTCTGTTATGTCGCTTTATAAGTTTTCAGATTTCTACAATCCTTGAGTTTTTTAATAATATCAAATTATTCTGTTAAACTAAGTGGGCTTCAGTTATCTTGATAGAGTCTAACAGCTCGGAATGTACAGAATAATCTGAGAAGAGTCAAGCAAAATGACACCTTTTATTGGCTAACTAAAAAGATTACAATATGCAAGCTTTTGAGGCAACTCAGGCCCCTTCTTCAGGCAAGCTCTTCTCTACATTCATAATGTCTAACACGGTACAACATCCTAGTACTACAGAATAATCTGATAAATTACTGACAAATAAAACTCATTATTTGATGGATTAACATCCATCAGTCAATTCTCCTCACCCACACCATTGACACATCTCTGATGATTAACAGTCAAGGACTTACTATGTAGATGGACAATTTGAATAAAAAAAGGACCAGCATGGCAACATGCAAATCTGTTTCTTCTGACTGATGTGTTTTATTTTCATTTTATTCCATTTGTAAATGTGCACTGAGTCTGTCTCAGGTGGACTGTAGTATATGAAAAACAAATAAGAAATACTGACATGAATTACACTTTAGCAGGCCTCTTGTGACAGGTCATCTCTTCTCTAACTATATGTCTGTTCACCCTCAGTGTCTCCTCAGATGTTCTCTCTGTGAGATCTCTGCTTTCTCTTTAAATCTCCTCCTCCTCATCATCATTAGTGAGCTCAGACAAACTTTCACTTTTGTTTCTTCACAAGTCACTTCCTTGTTTGTCTGACTGATTCTCTCTGCCTGACTCTCCTTAGACTGATAATGGCTGAAGCCCAGCTATTTGGATTACAGGATGAGTTCACCTGCTCGGCGTGTCTGGACACCCTGACTGACCCCGTCGCTATGCCCTGTGGTCACAGTTTCTGTCTGAAGTGCCTCATGGACTACTGGGAAAAGAGCCAAGTGTGCAGCTCTCCTCAGTGCAGAGAAAACTTCAGCACAAGGCCTGAGCTGAACAGAAACACTCTGCTGAATGAAGTCATCACGAAATTAAAGAAGGCGGCACTCAGTTCTCCTCCATCTCAGAATTATGCCGGCCCTGGAGATGTGGAGTGCGACTTCTGTACTGGGAAAAAGTTCAGAGCAGTGAAATCCTGTCTAACCTGCATGGCCTCCTACTGTCAGATTCACCTGAAGCCTCACTGTGAAATGGCAGCCTGGAAGGACCACAAGCTGGTTGATCCTGATAGAAACCTAAAGGAGAAACTCTGTGTGAAACATCAGAAAAGTCTGGAAATATTTTGCAAAACTGATGATTCCTGTATCTGCATGAAGTGTGTGGTGACTGGACATAATGGCCATAAAATGGTCGAGCTGGAGACGGAGAGGGAAGAAAAACAGGTGAGTGGCGTTTAGTGTTTAATGAAATCTATTTGGACAACTTTGGGTTAAGGAATTTCTGGCAGCTTATTTTGCAGCTTCAAGAGGTGATCCGAGGAAAGCCAAATCCACTTGTATGACATCATCACATTGAGTACGTAATCTGCTTGGTTTCTTCCTGCAATACATTGTTGTGTGACTAGGATCTGTGTGTGTGTGTGTGTGTGTGGGTGTGTGTTTGTGTGTGTGTTAATCATAGGGTGCGAGAGTAGACCGGCCTACTGAGCAGACTTAGTTGAGTCTCCCAAATTCTGTGATAATACGGTTTATATAACCGAGAATATGTAGAAAACCTGTGAAGGAGCTGAGAGCAGCAATGACCTGCTGTGTGTTACGTGTCTGTCTGTTAGTCTTACAAAGATATTTATCCATCTGTCTCATGAACCTGAATTCTGAGCCTGTCCTGGTGAGACTTGGTGCAAGGCATGAAACAGTCCAGGATGAGATCCCCAATATTGTCCATGAACACCTGAGTGCCCTCATTACACCCAGTGGAGTTTCTTTGTGCTCCAATCAGATTTTCTTTTTAACATCTAAGGCAGTGGTGGTCTAACTACAGCCTGCAGACCGGAACTGGCCACTGACAGGGGTGCAAGTGTCACATGGGCTGCTGTTGAAAATATCAAACATTCTGATAGTAATAAGGTGATCTTAGCAAAGTGATGTTACAGTTGGCTGGTGTAAGTGTAGTAAGTCACCATGCAATGTCATCGTTAACATAATTCAATGTACGTTTGACACATGAATAGAGACACTCTGTAGTGCTGTCACTTACACGGTGTGTTTGATGGGTCTGCCTTGTCTTGTTTGTCTGATTTTATAGAATTTAAGTTTGCATTCTGGCAGATCTCAGGGCTTTTTAAACCTCATCCTACCGAAATATTTTACATACACTAAATGCTGACTGGGGTCTCTGGAGACCCCAAGGATAATTTAAGATAAGAAGCAATCATTATAGCAAAATAATAATAATAGCAATACTTATTTCTTATCAAAGCATTATTAATTATTTAAATAATGTCATCTAAAGAAAAAAATATTATTTTAGCAAATTTCTAATTAATTTGCATATTTTGTATATAAAATAATTGAAAAAACTCACAGCCATTCAAACTTCAGTACTTTCTAGAGCACACAGTTTGCCTCATGCTGGCCTGTGACAAGATTAGCAAACAGCAAACAAAATTCCTTCCTTAGCTCTGTGACCTTTCTTATCATGTCACAGGGATAATGAAGGTACATTTTGATTTGCGCTGTTTGCTGAAGCCTGGGAAACATGATCTTCATTCTCATTTCTTTGCCAAACTGTTCCATTTTTGCCATGATATGGTCCTGCTCATGGATCTTTTCCTTCCTCATTCTTTTCTCCCTTCGGCCGGTAGTAAGTCAGAGGTACTGTGAGGTCCCGAGGTTCATGCAGGGGTGGCCATTGCAGTCTCTGTGTGAGCTTCATGTGTTCAGCAGCCTCTGTAACATGATCCTCCTAATTGGAGCCTGAATCTTCCCTCCTCTCAGAGCTCTCCTCATGTAGAATTAGTCTCAGAGCCTCCAAATCTGGCCTGTTTTGATGTACTTGCCATTTTTCCCTAAAAACCAAAAGCTGATGTTAACAAAATCGACATTATATAGTTATATTCTAGATTTATTACAGCCAAACACAATTTCTTTATTTCCACATCCACACCCTGCATGTCTTCATTACACTCTGACTGCATAGCAAACTATCCATCCATCCATTATCCAACCCGCTATTTCCTAACTACAGGGTCACGGGGTCTGCTGGAGCCAATCCCAGCCAACACAGGGTGCAAGGCAACAAACAAACCCTGGGCAGGGTGCCAGCCCACCGCAGGCATAGCAAACTATTTTACATTATTATCTTTATAACAGAACATAAACTTTACATTTTTAGTTCTATATAACATTTCATGATGAAGCTATGCATTGTATTTCAGACTCTGAACTTATCTCACCTCAGAACAGCAGTCTCTCAAGTTGTGAACAGAGGAGCTGTGGAAATCTCGAGCTGCTGCTGTGTCTGTCTGCTTCTGAATGACTAACAGAGTGTCCCTACACCCGATGACAAAATGTGACACTCGAACTGAGGACCCTTCACAAACAGTGGCTGAGTAAATTGTTACATTTCTTAAAACTGCATACGCAGGATTGGGGGCTTTTGACATTTGTATTTTTAAAAAGCAATAAACAGAAATAGAAAACAATGATGTGGCATTATTAGGAACAAACTGCTTGACAAAATCATAAAAATAGGAATGATAAAAAAGCAGTTGTGAGGTATAACAAAATATATACCTCTGGGGTCCCCAAAGACTGAATGGCATGCTATTGTCGCATGTCATTTTATATTGAACGACAGAGTTAAGTCTAAGATTCTTACAACACATTCAGCTCAGAAATTTCAATATAGTATTACTGTATAGATGTCCTCAGTTAATTTAATTAAATAAGTAATCGTACATTTCATTAGTGATTGGAGATTAATGTATTTATTGGACAGTAAGGTCATTTTGCATCTCCAAACCCTGGAGTGATGATTCAGTTTCATGTATGATTATGACAAAGACCAGGGGTTGGTAGAGGTAATGCTGCAAAGTTGCTCAGTGTGCCAACCTAAGCCTACCTATTTTAATATACAACAACCACTGAAACACTATACCTTGATCTTATATTAACATGTTTCCAATGCATTACATAGCTATTCTATTCTTGGTTGATTATTCAATATTTTAATTCAAATAGGAACAAATACAAAAACCAAGTTTTGCAAAATTTAATTTCTGAAACCATCATTTTGGAATTTTATTAACATTGTCAAATGTATATTTTGTTAAAACAGAAAGTTCAATAGTTTGAAGAACAAATCGATTAAATAAATCAAACCTAAAGCACATTATTAAAATGTTTCATCTGAGTAATTATTGATTATTATTGACCTGAGTCATTAATTAATTATAGTGACCCTTGTCCTTCCTTCTCCTGAGCTAATTGTTCAATATCAGGTGTGTATTTGGTGACTTTCAGCTTCACACAAGCGTCTGAATGCACAGGCGTCAGGCATCTTCTCTGTGGACTCAAAACAGATCAGAATGTGGTGTCAGAAAATGTGTTCACATGCATAAGTCGACCCAAAAGCCAAAAGCAATGCGAAAGTAACTTTCTTCAAATAGGTGAACACTTCAGGCAGGGATGTCCAGGGACTGAGGATAGCAGTTGACTTTTCCAAGCAGTTTCCTTCAGGAATTTTCCACAGTTGTAAAAATTGTATCATCCATAACCCTGATGACTGATGACATTTCAAAATTGTCAACATCCATCCACTTGAACAGAGACATCATATGTTGTGGTAGAAAGATCAGTTAAGGTGGGCTTGATGAGGTAAGAAAATATGGGCCTGTGAATTTGGAAGTCTTGCCCTCATTTAGCAAACTCTCCTTTGAGCAGTTCAGCGTACATATGAAGCTCATCTCTGTTGAAAGTAAATCAATGAGAATGAGCCTTTATGTTTGGAAAGTGTTTATTGGTGTTAGTGGTAATATCACCACAAAATATATCTGTTTGTCCCTGACCTTGTAAACTCAAGCTCAAGTCACTCAGGTGTTTAGTTACATCAGCCAGAAACGTCAGCTTACACAGCCAGTCGTCATTATTCAATTCTGGGAAATGTTGTTCTTTTTCATGAAGAAACACCCTAATTGCTTCTAGACTTGATACAAATCTGTTCAAAGCATTACCTTGACTAAGCCAATGAACATTTCTGTAAAGTGGGAGGTCCGTATTGCGCTCTCCACTTCTTATAGAAGAGACTTGACTTGCCTGTGGGTCAATGAAGAGCGAGAAACTGTGAAGTTAACTATCTTGATACCAGTTTCCATTACAGAGTTCAAGCACAGTGACAAACTCTTCACGTACAAACTCTCCTGGTGTATAACACAATCAAAGCTCAATACTTGATGTCCAATATGATCCTGAAGAAGTTTACCAAATCCTTTGTTCTCTCCAACCATTGCAGGGGCCGCATCATTAGTAACACAGAATATTTTATTCATGTTAATGTTCTCATTTTTGAAATAGCTTAGAAATGCAGTTATGATGTCCTCTCCCTTGGTTGTACCACCAAAAAATATCAAGTAGAACAGTTCTTTATCAATATGGTCATTGTCACAATATTGCCCAAGTATAACTAGGCACACCACGTCATTCACATCACCAGTTTCGTCAAGAGCGACACTAAATACAGCTTGTTGTAACCCAGTTGTATGTTTTACTGTTGCATTTTCAGCCATATCAGTTATGTTTCTCTCGACTGATCTCGCACAAGCCAGTATTTCTCAAATCCGACAGAGGATTGTTTCTTTTTTTGGTAAGTCGCTAAACAAAATTTCAGCACTGCTCAAAAAACAGTTTTCTTGGCAAATTCTCCATCTATGAAAGATTGGTCCTTCAAAGCCACACTCTGTGCAATCTTGTAACTTCATTACCTTATTTTTGGTCCCAATTACTTGACTAAGAATACTAGTTTGCTTTTAGTAGCCACAAACAGCCCCTTTTTATGGCTTCACATGGACTGATGTTTGGCTTGATACACTTGATGTACGGCACACAACAATTTCACAACATAACACACAAACAGCACAATCCTTTTGTTGTATGAATCCATATTTGTTTGTTCAAAAGTCTTGAAATGAATGGATATCAAGTTTATGCCTTTTTTGAGTCATTTTAAGGGCACCGTATTTCTTAATAACAACACCAGCTTTAGTGTTATGGTGCACAGACTGTACTGGCATGAGTTAAGCTGCCACTACCTGCCTCTCTTTTATTGATTCGTAACTTCAGCTCAGATGTCAGTTCACTTCACCAGGACTCCTTGACGTGTAGGTTTGGGTGTCATCTGATCAGTCTGATCAACTACAGGCAAATGACACCCAGCAATGGCTCTGTATGGCACTCTTTATTACTTTATGACTGAAGGAGCCAAAACTGAACCACTTTCAAACTTGATGGGCACAACTTTACACCGATTAGTAGCAAAACTGTTGAACTTCTGTGCATCCAAGAAACCTAAAGCAGCAAGACCACAACTTCCTTTATAACCCTTTGCTAGCACTAGGACTCTGATCTCTGCCCCTGGATTAGCTTCTGCCCAGTAGTAAGACCCTTATTAAGACCCAGCCTGGTAAAGGAAAGTAAGATGCACAGGTAAGAGGGACCCCACATAAGACTTATCTGTAAAATTGCTGATGGAGGGAAGCAGTTGGGCACAGAAGACCAAGCAGTTGTATGTTTTTTGCCAGCAAAAAGTGTGAAACGTCAAAGACTTCTTTAAACTGCAGAACAACTCAACAGCTACAAGGAGAAAAGGCCAAGAGAGAGAAAAGAATCTGTTAGAAGAAGGACAAAGCAAACTGAATGTTCTTCAGGTGTGCCAGAGGAAACCTCCATGGTTACAGCAATCTGGAGAAAGCATCACCTCCACCTGGAGTGACCATAAACTTAGTCAGGAGTTCACCTGCTCAGAGTCTGAGAACTTCTGACCGTAACTTGGTAGTTAAGATAAAGCCAGGGGGTGAATTCTGGGAATTGACATCACCATAACTGTGTGAAGGAGAAGACCTTAGCTGATGTAAGGGTCTATTCATAAATTCAGGGAGAAAACTAAAGTGGACTTGTATGAGTTCAGAACAGCATCACACACAAACACACACCATCACAAACAAACACATAGAAAAGCTGTAAGTGAGTGCTGTCACGGTGCTGGTTTTAGAAACTTGATCTTGTAGCTAAGAATCTAACCTGCTGAACTTCTGACCAGGACTGTTATGTGCCTTTTTCCATAAGTACAAGAAACAGAACCAACTAAGATAAAGAAGATAAATGTGTTGTGTTATTTGTGAATGCTCTTTGTCCATTTAAACTTGTATATTTAAATCTTCAGTTATCCTTATGTTATAAATATGTTGTTTATTTTGATTGGTGTTCGTGTCCTCCAGGTGCTCCAGTTTCCACCCAACAATCCAAAGATATGCAGGTTAGGTGGATTGGAATTGCTAAATCCATCCATCCATTATCTAACCCACTATATCCTAACTACAGGGTCACGGGGGTCTGCTGGAGCCAATCCCAGCCAACACAGGGCGCAAGGCAGGAAACAAACCCCGGGCAGGGTGCCAGCCCACCACAGCATTGCTAAATTAGAACTATTGTGTGTGTGTGTGTATTTGCCTTGTGATGGACTGGTGCCCTTCCCAGGTGTTGTCTCTGCCTTGTGTCCAGTGTTTTCTGAGATAAGCCTTCCGTTGACCTTTGACTTCACCTTAGATAAATGGATTAAGAACATGTAAAGATGGATGAATGGATGGATCATTTACTGCAGTAAGAGTGTTTGAGTCAGTTGTTAGTCCATCACCATGTCTGAGCCACACACTGAGAAAATGAAAGCTGATTTGTGAGGAATTTTGACAATTTTTGAATTTCAGGCATAAGCTGATCAGATCTCTTCAAAGTTCTGGTGTCTTGGCTGTAAAGTGAAACCAAGACCTCCGGCTCTGGACTTACTGTTTGGTAGTTTTAATTAATTAATTAATTAATTAGATTCTTCACCTCCTCAGTCCAGTTATTTTGTGTGTGAAGTACTGATTTCCAAGTCGTCGATGTGATGTCTTCTAAACATCAAGAACTAACTCACACACCAGTGTGTCTTCAAACTGACTTCATGATTTGATACACTCGATAAGCCCAAACTCCATCTTGAATCTGTGATATTTAATGTTTCTTTTAATCTTTTATGTTATCCAGATTTGCTTAGTCTTTTGTGTTATTCATGTTTGTTGAATTAAATCTCTGTGTGTCACCTACTGTGACGGAAGAAGTATGTTGTGCCATGAAATGTAAAAAAGAAATGTGTTGTACAAATATCAGAAATAGAAGAAGAAATCATAAAGTGAACATGAATTCTGATCTGACCACGCGTGTCCTCTTGTGTGTCCAAACAGAGACAGCTGGGGGCGACACTGAGTGACATCAGGAGGACACTTGAGGAGAGAGAGAAGACACTGAAGGAGTCAAGGAGAAAAATGGAGGAGATGAAGGTGAGTGGAATTAACATGACACTTCATATCAAAGAGAGGAGAACTAACTTAAAAACAGAAGAGCCAGAAGAGCCTCACTGTTGATGATGTGTAGAGACAGGAAAAGGGAGAAGGAGAGAAGAAATGTTGTGGTGTCCTTCATAGCATTTCACTGTTGACATTGTTCCATGTTTTATTCTTTAGAGATTCAGACAGCATCACCCTGATGTCCTCTGACATTCCACTCACTGCTTAAAGGGGACTCAACTCTCCCTAACGGTAACTCAAACTGAAGGTCAATGCTAATGTTCTGAATTAGATCAGTCAGCCTAACATTCCTTAATGGTCTTTTCTGTTTTTTGAATGCTTCCTCTAAATTTGTATTAATTAAAACTTGCCATATTTTTAAAAAGTCTTCAACAGATTCTGTAAGCAAAAATGAGATTTTTTACAATTTCAAATGTTACAGAACATCAGGTACCCACTGACATATAAAAAGTTGGCTGGGATTCTTCCATTTAAACAGGTCAAGTCTATGAGCTCATAGTGTGGTGTCAGCTGTTAAAATTAATTTGTCCGTCTCCACTCGAAGCCCCTCAGGGAGCCCACTAATCACAGCTGTTAATGGGTATGGAGAGATTGTGAGCCAAAGGCTTGCAATGCTTGCAGGTTTCATCTTGTCCTTGACACGTTTTGGAAAATTATAAATGAGTTGAATATGATAAGATTTTAGCCTGAATGATTGAGTGCTTTGTGAATATTGAGTTGGAGTGTACTCTGTGCAGAGCTGGTTTCCGCTTCTTTTCTTAGATGGTAATTGAAAGGTCCTTTTTCCACAGCACAACAGGATCTTTGAAGGGGAAATTCTTTGAGACGTTTTTATATGTTGTTGAGATGATGTCTGACTGATCAAGATTTCTTCTGAAATAGAAATGGGAGAGACGTGCTGAAAATTGGGTAGGTTCCTTTTAGCAAAATTTCTGATTTGAAAGAAGTAGAAAAATTGTTTCTGGAAAGTCGAATTTAAAGCATAATTGTTCGAAAAAATGATATATATAATGACTGCTCTCAGCAAAACCTGTTTGCCTTGGAACTGACTGCAGGTGTTTGCAATTCCTCCGTAAGACAGCGCCATCTTCAGTCTGCACTAAATATGACTGAGGCTCTGGTGTTTTGTTCACTACAACAGCTGGGTTTTTCCAATTCCTCTCGGTGTCAAGCTTTAAGAGAACTTTATCTTCAGGGCAAAGATCTGGCAGGGCTTGGGCCGAGTGTCTTCAATCATCGAAGAACTCCTTTGCTGCCTTACCTTTCCTCCTCATCATGTCATGATCAATAGTTTGGGCCTGGAGTTTGTGCTCCAACATAGGCAGGTTAGTTCTGATTTGTCGACCTATCATCAGCTGGGGTGGACTCATTCATGTAGCGGCATGAGTTGTTGCTCGATAGCACATAAGTGCTAAGTGAGGATCGGGTTGAAGGAGTATATGTTTTGCAGTCTGGGCTGCTCTCTCTACAGCTCCATTTGACTGAGGATAATGGGGGCTGGATGTTGTATGACAAAAATCATAGTCTTGACTAAACTGCTGAAACTCCACTGCAGAAAACTGAGGGCCATTATCTGACACCAGCTGCAAGTGCGAAATTCCAATGTCCCAAGAATAGTAATCTACTACTACAAAGTAAGTTTTACCATTTAGTTCACACAAATCTGATGCTACTTTACACCAGTGGCCAGAAGGCAGAGGAGTAGTAATGAGAGGTTCTTTACTTTGACTAGGCCTGTGAACTCTACAAAAGGCACACATTGTCGCTTTTCTTTAATTGTCCTTTCCTAACAGAAGCCACCATACTGACATTTTTGCTCTCTGGCGGCACTTTGTTAGTCCTTGATGACCTTTATGGATTCGGTTTAACACATCCTCTCGCATTTCAGTTGGAATCACAATTCTGCCCTCAAACAGCAGCAAACCATCTCTTTCTGACAGAGATGCTCTGGCAACATAATATCCATTTAGATGGGAGGGTATGTTTCTGGGCCAGACCTCACGTAGGAACCTCTTCACTGCATCAATGTCAGAATCGCTTAACGTTGCCTCCCTAATAATTTTTAACAGGGATGTTGACACTTCCTTGAACCTCACAACTGCTTCAACAAATGATTTCACTTCTTCCTCAATATCTGAATAGTTGCAATTCCTTAATGAATTCCTAGAGAGTGTATCAGCAACTACTAGTTGCTTGGCAGAAACATGTATTGCATTCACATTAAAACGCATAAGTCGTATTAATAAACGCTGACATCTCAATATCGTAGGAGTAATCAGTGGAACCAAGTGTTTGTGGTCTGTTTAAAGGCAAAATCCTTCCATGCCTTGCAAGTACCGGGCAAACTTTTCACATGCCCACACTGTTGCTAGACAGCCTTTTTCAATTTGAGAGTATATGAGTTCTCTTTCAGTTAATGTTCTTGAGCAGAAAGCAACTGCACAAACTGTGTCACCATGGACTTGGAGTAGTGCAGCACCTAAGCCAAAACTGCTGGCATTGGCACTAACTAAAGTTGACTTCTTGGCATCATAATAAGCAAGAGTGGGAGCAGTGACTAGCATGTGCTTTACCTGATCCAAGGCCTGTTCTTGTGCTGACTGTCCACATCCACTCTTTTTCTTTCTTAAGCAATGAGGTCATGGGTTGAAGCTCTGTAGACAGCCCAGGAACAAATTTGTCTAGATAGTTGATCATTCCCAGCATTTGCCGGAGCTCCATCACATTAGTCGAACTAGGCATTTCTGTGATCGCTTTCAAATATCTGGCATGATGCCTCCATTGCTGATTATGTGTCCAAAGTACTGCAGCTCTGATTTATTAAAACAACTTTTGTTTCAATTCAGTTTTATTCAAGAAGTTTTAATTGTTTTAAGAACAGCTTGAAGGTTCTCGCCCCGAACTCACAATAATGTATTCTGCTAGCTCGTACAGACTCCTAACAAAAGCTTTTACTGTCTCTCCAACTTTTTGTTGCCGTTGGTGGAAGACAGCCCGCTCATGTATAACATTTCTCCGAGGTATGAAATGTTCTTCAAATTTTTTGACAACAGCCTCGTAATTATTTGCGTTAGAAACTTCTGCAAACGTAAATGCATTGTATGTAATCTCGACACCTTTGCCCATTGAATATAGCAGGGAATTAACTTGAACCTCACCTTCCTATTTGTTTAGCTTCGTAGTGATACGAAAACAACTGAAGCGCTGAATCCACATCGGCCACGATGCTGATTGTGTAAAGTCAAAAGCCTCCGGGGCATTGAACTTAGACATTTTTCCTTCTCTTTCCAAAGCTCCGTGTGTGCGACTAAACTTTTGACACCATGTCACGCGCAGAGGGACAATTCAGGACAACAGTTTAATTAATAATAACTCTTTAATCCAAAGTCACAGTACAACAACAGTGTCCAATACTGATCCCAGAACATGCATACACGTTCCCCCCCAGAAGGTGGTAGTAGCTTACGTATTACTTATCTGATTGGCCAGCAGACACATCCATATCTCCACAGCCATGACAGATTAAACTTGAATTAAATTTATTGTGCAGACTGACATTAAACAGACCAGCGCCATCTAGTGTATTAAAGTACTAAGAGCAGCAGGCCCAGACCAGTGGGAGTGTCTTTAGTTCAGAGAAAGTAGGCGGGTCACAGTGTGTCACTCAACACTGTATAGTCCAATTAAGACAAAGAAGGACAGTTGAGGAAGTACAAGTAAAGGAGAGACATCTTCACAGACCGACCTTCACTTTGTTTATGCTTTTATGGTCATCTGATTTTGTTGTTTCCTCCTAGAATTCCTGCTTATTAGTGATGCATGAAATCCCCTCTCTACACCCATGATGACTGTGACATCTTTTAGCCAGAGGTCCTTCGTCTGCATAATGTTCAAAGTTTTGTTTCATGTCTTATTTATTTATTTATTTATTTATTTATTTATTTATTTATTTATTTATGTTAATCATTGCCAATCACTGTCAGGAGCTTCCCTTCCGCCCAATAAATATGTGATTTTATGCATTTTTCAGCGTGTGTTTTGTTTTTCAACTCTCTTTAGATTCTGTTTTGAAACTTTATTTGCTTTGGATTGCCTTGTTTTGGTCAACTGAGTGTCTTTGTATTTGGAATACAACTTTATGAAGAATACATTTTTAATTCCATAAAGATTCTATGAGTTCCATTTTATGTCTATCTATCTATCTATCTATCTATCTATCTATCTATCTATCTATCTATCTATCTATCTATCTATCTATCTATCTATCTATCTAATTTCCTCAGTCTTATGTAGACTAGTGTGTGGCATAGGCAGAACTTCTGATCACTATGTCACTACTGCTCCTCAGGTTTATACTTAACTCTTTAAATTGTCCTGCAGAACTGGTGGTCTGATCCAACCTCTTATAATTGTTTAATTAGAACTGGACACATTTGACAATGACAACTGGATCCTTCTTTCTCTGCTCTGAACAGGAGCCTCTCCGCCCAACCAGGGAGGTTTTCCACATGTGTATCAAAAGGCAAAACACCATATGGGACTCTCTTTATCTGGAGTAAAGTTTCATCTAAATTCCCTAATAAATAAATCCCATATTATCATTTCTTCCTCATTCTAGTTGCTGGTTAGGAGGTGACCTTTTAGGTCTTCTCATTCCTGCCTTCTATCACAGAGTTATCTGAGTCACTGTCCAGATGTGCAAAGGTCTGAAAACAGCAGAACACCTCCAGCTATGGGGTTGATTATCCTGGACAGCAGGCACCTTTTAATTCACATTTGCTTCCCACATAGTAACACACAGCCAGGTGTCATCATACAAGTATGAGCCATAGCTGCAAAAAGAAATTCATTAATAATAATACAAAGTACAAAAATTAAGTAGAAATACATCAAACTTGGAAATAAAGACTCGACTCTGAGATTTACATTGAAAAAGAGATGGCAGAAGGTAAATATGCAAAGAGTTAATGAAATCAAATGAAATCTGAAGCCCCTTGACCAACACCTAGACCCTGTTGTTTAATATCTCCATCTCACAGGTCTGACATGGTGACATCTCATACCCCAAACTAGAACACAACTATTACACACAAGTCTCCATTGCAGAGTGACTTTCCACACAATTAACTTCCAACATTCAAGATCACTCCTTTATTATTATTATTATTATTATTATTATTATTATTATTATTATTATTATTATTATTATTATTATTATAATAATAATGGTGGTGCAGTGGGTAGCGCTGCCGCCTTGCAGTTAGGAGACCTGGGTTCGCTTCCTGAGTCCTCCCTGCGTGGAGTCTGCATGTTCTCCCCGTGTCTGCGTGGGTTTCCTCCCACAGTCCAAAAACATGCAGGTTAGGTGCATTGGCAATGCTAAATTGTCCCTAGTGTGTGCTTGGTGTGTGTGTGCCCTGCGGTGGGCTGGCACCCTGCACAGGGTTTGTTTGCTGCCTTGCACCCTGTGTTGGCTGGGATTGGCTCCAGCAGACCCCGTGACCCTGTAGTTAGGATATAGCAGGTTGGATAATGGATGGATGGGTGGATAATAATAATACTTCTTCTACTCATCCTCCTCAACCCTCCCCTAAGGCTGAGCAGGAGATGCCCTTTTTAAAGGCAGACTTTTATAAAAACTACCAGGTGAAGTGTAGTCCTCACAAGACAGTAGAGGTGTTCCCCAGCAGCTCCTGCCAATGGCTCTCAAGATCCTTTGCAAAGGATGCCTTTCATGATTGCGTATCCCATAAAGTCCTGAAGTTTCCTTAATAGCAGCATCAGCAGAGTGATGATGTTACTCGGGTAGTGGGGGGAACATATTGTCTGCAATTGACCTTCCTTCTGCAAATAAAGTACCACCAATCACTCCAGCCAATACAAACTGTCCTTCACAACATTAAAGTATCAACAAATGTGCCTTGTGATTGGTTATTCTTATTAGGTGACTCAATTCCAAATATTTATCCTATTTATTTAGATGTCTGTGGAACGAGACATGGAAAAAAATGAGAAGGGCTTCACTGCTCTGATACGGTGCATTGAGGAAGCCCACAGGAAACTGACTGAGAGGATCAAAGAACAAGAAAAGAGAGAAATGAAGAAGGCTGAAGGAGTCATGGAGCAACTGGAGAAGGAGATTGAGGAGCTGAAGAGGAGAGAAGCTGAGCTGAAGGAGCTTTCAGAGACCAAGGACCATGTCCACTTCTTACAGGTGAGAGTGACACTTCACAGGGAGTCTGATCAGACTGGAGTGTGTGGGACCTGAGAACATTTAGAGTGAAATTTAAAAGATCTGAGGAGTTTGTACAACATGACAAGAGCAGGCCATTTTGCTCAGGACAGATTGTCTTTTAATATTTCCGTAACATTTCAAATATTCTGTTTACAAATATCTCAAAGTTGGTAACTTCATGTACATGACAAATAGATGAATATACAGCTGTCTGCATGAAAAAGTGAATTTTTCTGAAATGTAAAAGATGATATCTAATAAAGGACAGTGCCAACTGTTTTCCAAAGCCACCTTCTAATTTCTCTGTCCTTAAACTGATGAGATTCAAATCCTTCAGCATTACCTCACAACTCAGACCCCACAGTTCAGTCTCATCTCTCATCTCTCATCTTTCTCATGTCTTTTATCTCACACTGCACACAATATTCCTGATGTTGACTGTGTTTTGCAGACGTTAGGGAGATTCTCTTCTTGATTTACACTCCACATATAGTGGTCGCTGCATAACTCAACTTGCCGTAGCCTTCTCTACTTTGTGTAGCTGATGATGGAGATGAAGACACAAAGGCTCCCAGGATTTCCTCACAAGTCACACTTTAGACCTGCAGACCTTTAAATGTATAATCATATTGAAGAGCTTTCTCCCTACATGTGTTAGTCTTTACATTTCATTTAATTAAGTTTGTCTCAGAACAATGATAATCCCAAGGCTTTGTTTTGTGTGCCAAGTCAATTCTGGGCCCACCTGACTCCTCAATCTCTTTATCTTGACTCTCCACTCATGTAATCCTGTGTGAAAAGCTCATTCATAATTAAGGTTGATAATCTCTGATGCTCCACTACACTCCACCAAATATTCTCTCATAAATAACCAACAAGTCAATGACTGGCGTTCTCACCATCTATACCCACGCTGACTGCCCACCACACTGATCCTTAATTCAGAAGAGCTCTCTCTTATCAGCATTACTTACTTTTTAATGTCTCCTTTCTGAAATCTCGTCCCCTCTTCTCTCCTGATGCAGACTTTCTCATCTCGCTGTGTCCTTCCTGCTGATGGAGACTCACTGAGCTTCACTGTCACCGCTGATTTCTCATCTGAGGACCTGAGAAAGGAGCTGTCATGTCTGACAAAGAGTGTGGAGCCAGTGGGTCATCATGACATGGACTCCATCAGGTACAGCGTCTGGTGACATTGTGTTTGTTATTGAAGTCCATTAGGAGGACCAGAGTGACAGTAAGAGGATACAGAAGAAGGCCTACTCTTTAACATTTATCTGTCACTCTCTGCTGTTAAATATTTTTTACTATATAGTGCCTTTCACCGTGACTAGCTGAGTGATAATTAACTCTCTAGATAATCAACTGCTCTTAATCAGATGTTTTGGAATTTTAAGTTGAAATGCTATACTCCTTATACTTTTTCCATATACTTTCTTAAAATGTAATTTTTCACTTAACTTTGAGATTCTTTTTATTTCTTTTGCTTTGCGGAACTTAAGATTAATGAACAGAAATGTGTTTAAAATGGCTAAGCTGTACAAATGAATTGTTTATTAGAGAACAGAGAAGACGTTAATGGAATCAAATTGAGCTCAGCGTCAGTGCTTCATAAAATCAGAACATCTCAATCTGCTCCTGCTGTCGTCGCTGTCCATTACATTCTGCTGGATGGAGTCCACGTTAAAAGTTCACGTTCATCCATTTTCAGCTGTTTTCCCCCTGGGCTCCCGTGTTTTATATGCCCACTGTTGTTTGCTCAGAAGTCATGTCTCCCAATGAAATTTTAAAGGAGTTTAGACACCAAAAGCATTTTATTTGATATATTTTGGTGGTGAAGATAAGCAAATTGGAGGATTGTGTCAGAACTCTGAGATACTTGAGGACCACCTGAACATTTCAGTGAGTGCAGCCTCAGAGTAAAACACACTTTATAAATTATGAATTACGTACATTTACAAATAAAGATAGTGATGTGTTCATAAAATAAAATACTGAGGTCAAGCAGCCAAGAGCACAGGGTCCATCCCGGCCGTCCACCACATTAGACATATACTGTATGTGTGTATTGTGAAAATAAAGCAGAGAGAGTGGGCACAAAGAGTTGGGGTATCACCCTGAAATACCCCGTTTAATGATGAATATGAAATAAAAAGCACAAAGACAGAGCACAATGATGGCGTCTGCTGCAATCAAAGGCTGTCAAGTTAAAGTCGCTTGTGAGTCGGAGCTCCGTCTTCCTCAGTCACAGATCTGTAATGAATACCCACTTCTGGTGACATTTTATAGAGGTGTCACTGAAGAGGCGGAGCTTAATTAGCGGGCTGTGGAAGTGACGTCACTCGTCTTGTGGCCTGTGAACTCACTGAAGTGACAACATTAGCAGGAGCAGCGCCCGCTCGACTCAGGGTGAGATTTCTTAACAAGATGGAGCCCTGAAGATGTCCTCAACTGCACCTGCTTGTCAATATGTATAAAATACAGTATATTATTGACATTGTATTTCAGGAGAAAAACCAAGCCATGGAGTTCAATGTAGACCTCCTTGATCAAACTGTGGTGAGGATTAGAGCAGTGCACAGGGATAAAGCCATTTTTAAAGCTTTGAGTGTTCGTAGGAGCACAGTGGCATCAAGAATTGTAAAATGGAAGAAGTTTGGAACCACCAGCACACTTTCTAGAGATGGCCAGTCTGAGTAACTGGGATGGAAGGGCCTAATGGTCGCTACAACAGAACTTCAGTAGTTCCCTGCTGCGATGAGAGAAACTGTAAGAAGGACAACATTCTCAGCAGAGCTCCACAAATCAAGTATTTATGGTAGAATGGTCAGGCAGAAGATTCTCTCAAGTAAAAGAAAAATGACAGCCTGAGAGCATCAAGGGATAGATTCAATAATATGATGAGACATAAATTAATCTCTTTAGACAGAAGATCAAGCAGGATGTCTGGAGAGGACCAGGCACTACTTGCCATCTGCCTAATGCCATCTCTACAGTGAACATGGTGGTGACAGCATCAGGCTATGGGGACTGAGTGATAGGTCAGAATTGAAGGGAGGAGAAATGCAGTCAAATACAGAGAGGACCTTAAAGAAAACCTGCAACCTCAGACTGGGGCGATAGATCAACAACTTGAAGACTACAGTCAAGACAACTCTGGAGTGACTTTGTGACAAGTCTGAGGGTCCTTGAGTGACCAGACTGAGACCCCACAGAATGTGTCTGGAGAGACCTGAAGATGGCAGTTCACAGACACTTCACTTTACATCTAACAGAGTTTGAGAGGATCTGCCAGGAAGAATGGGATCAACTGCTTAAACCCAGGAGTGTAAAGTTTGAAGTGACATTTAGTGATGAAGACCACTAAAGAGTCTTTCACAAAGACCTGAATTAAGTGTCTGAATAAGTCTAGGAAGGAGAAGTTTCAGTTTTGATTTGTAATAAATGTGCAGACCTTTCTGAAGACCTGAGCTCATTTTGTCTTTATGGGTTACTGAGTGTAGACTGATGAGCACAAAAGGCACATAAATCCATTTAGAATTAAATCAACAACACGGTAAAGTGTGCAGAAAGTGAGGGGGTCTCAATACTCTCTGACTCCCTGTATATTTATTATTAATATGAATATTCAAATCAACATTTGGCCTAATTTGCCAGCCCTTGTATATTTTATAAATGTTTTATTTGAACTCCTCTACATTTGTAATACGTGTTTAAGAACTAAACTAAGATCCCACAATGCCATCTTCACAGTTTCCATTCTTCTTCTCTTTTCTTTTTATTTTCAGCTCATGAAGCTCCAGTTTTCGCCCTCCAGCCTCCTGAACCTCAGAGCAGAGACGACTTTTTAAAATGTGAGTTTGTGCTTTGACTGAATGGATCATCACAATAAAAATCATTTAAGTTTTAATAGACCAGGACAGGCTTAGGATATGAAAGTCTGAGTGTTGTGTGACTGAGGGGCTGAGAGTGATGGAGTCCTGTGACTGGTGCATTATGGGATAGAGAGACTCAGGCAGTGATTCACCAAAGCCGTCTGTTGAACCTGAGTCTTGATGTGTCCAAAAATGTACAAAAAGGAAACAAAAAAATAAAATCCACGTCGTGGGGTGCAGTTACTTTTTCACTTGATTGTATATACAGACACAGTATTAGTTTAAAAATGAAGCACAATTGTATGTGAAATAAGTTAAAGCTGACAAAAGTCCTCGTCATCCTCCATTCTTTACTTCACAGAGCAGACACTTTGCTTTGAGTTCTCGATTTCACAAATTTTAAACATGAAAGCAAATGAAAATGGCTGAGAAAATTATTGGAGGTCCTTAGAAGTATAAAGACCTCACTGGACTGTTGTGACATCTCAAGCTGACTGATTCCTCTAATGAGTGTCACCGGGGTCTTCAGTCACTCAGTCAACTCCTCACTCTGCTGTGTTGTGTCATTGTGTGCCTCACACTGAATGAGGACAAGAGAAGAGGAGGAGATGAAGAAGGTCACAGCCAAGGGTGGTCAAGGTGAAGAAGACAAGACCACTTTAAAGAGCTTCATGTTCCAGTGAGCACAGCAGCTAATATTAGGATGTTTGAGGGTCCGCAGGACTGTAGCCCACCTCCCTGATGAGACCACCAGAGTAAAGATGACCTCAGATTAAACAGAAGGAGAGTTTAAATGGTGGAGAAAATGCAGTGTGGTGTGGTGGTGAAAACTTTGGAGTTCAAACCCTGAGGTTGTGGGTTCAAATCCCACTACTGACACCACTGGGTGACCTCAGCAAGTCACTTCACCTGCCTGGGCTACAATTCGAGAAAGAAAAGAAAAGGAAACAATGGAATCTCAGATGATGGGAGTCACCTTGGATAAAAATGACAGTCAAATAATAATAAGAGATGACAGGAAACACACGAAAGAAAGAGAGAGACAATGACAAATGGGAAAGGCACTATATAATAGATAGATAGATAGATAGATAGATAGATAGATAGATAGATAGATAGATAGAT
>JANRMT010062807.1:23241383-23255328 GCA_026402145.1 Polypterus bichir lapradei
GATAGATAGATAGATAGATAGATAGATAGATAGATAGATAGATAGATGCTGATTGTAACTTTTATTGAAATAATTTATGTGTTTGTGAAGTGTGGTAATGGATTGATTTTAAATTAAACAGGTGGACTTTAACAAAAAAAAGTGTCATTTAATAAAGCCAGTGGTCAGTGTGGACAGTCCATTAGAAGTTTGACCTCAATAGTGACCTTATGGTGTTTCTCATAATTTCTGATGACTGAGACGACTTCCAAATGTCCGACCTGCCTGTCTTTCACTTTGTTGTCTGGCATCTTTTAATGATTTAATTTTAAATCCCCACAGATTCTGTCCAATCAGATGAGTTCTTTATGTTTAGTGTCTGCTCAGTGTAGCTCCTGATTGGTTCTTGTTAATTGTCTGTGTTGTGCTCCGCCCCCAGTCCCGTTACACACTCCCAGATTTCCTCACTCATTTTCTTTTCTCTCCTTTTAGACTTCTGTCCCCTCACACTGGACATCAACACGGCACACAGAGACCTCCGTCTGTCTGAAGGGAACAAGAAGGTGACACATGAGGGGAAAGAAGCCAAATATCCTGATCATCCTGACAGATTTGATTACTGGGGACAAGTTCTGTGCAGAGAGGCTCTGACTGGGATTCGCTGTTACTGGGAGGTGGAGTGCAGTGGACACTTTATGAGGATTGGAGTCTCATATAAAGGACTGAGAAGGAAAGGACAGGGCTGGGAGCGCCTGCTTGGAAACAACAACAAGTCCTGGAGTTTGCAGTGGTCTGATTCCCAGTACTCTGTGTGTCACAATAACCAGCAGACTGTAACCATCGCCCCCTACAGCCCCAGAATAGGTGTGTATCTGGACTGGTCTGCTGGCTCTCTGTCATTTTATAGCGTCTCACACACAATGACCCTCCTGCACAGGTTCAACACCTCCTTCACTGAGCCCCTCTATCCAGGGTTTGGGTTTTATTTTAGTCTTAACTCCAGTGTAACTATCAGCCATCTGACACAATGTGACCACTGACCAGTACCCTCCACCGGTCACTTGATGTCCCCACAAGCACAGATCCTCTTTGTGTTTATAGTTTGGGGTCAAAATGACTTTAACAGGATGGGTGGGGGGCAGCACCTCTGTGCCTGAATTTGTGGATGAGAATGCAGGGCGAGTGAGGCTCTCAGGGTCTCCATTATTATTGGGTTTGAGTAGCCAATCAGGTGAGTGTGTCATAATGAGGGGCGGAGACACCTCAGACCTACAAATGCCAGTCTGACCAGCAGGGGTCTCTGTTGAGTCACAGCCACATGTCCTGCAGGCTGACACTCCAACTGCTGTGTCCTATGAGTGTCACTGAATGTCACCTGTTAAGTCAGTCTATATAGCGCCTTTCAGTAGTGCTGCTCCTGCAGGAACACATGCCTGTCTCAGTATCCAGAGCCTCATTCCAGTGACTATTTAGGAGCACAGAGTGACAGAAGTGACTGGAGTGCTGGCCTCTGAACAGACATTGTCTGTCCCTCTATTAGTTACTCCGGTGGTCTGTCACCTCTGAATGAATTCACTGTGAATGTCTAAAGACGAGGACTCACTGCTCAGTCACATGTCAACCATACTGATGGAGTTGAGTGTTTTCCTGAGTCACTTGGTGCCACGTTAGACATTAAACTGCACCTCCTCCTTGTTTTTCCCACTGTCACCCAACCTCAAGGAGACGAGTCAGCTGACTGAATTCACCGTCACTTTCGGTGTTCAAAGTGACAATCAGATGTGACAATTGTGACACTTGTGACACTTTTATCTTTCCACTGACACACACATTCCCAGGATTAATTTACAATTTCCTCAGGTCCCTCAAGGAGCAGCGTGTCACCTGACATCAGTCTGTGTGAAGAAGCCAGTGAAGGCCCAGGCTGACACCCCCCACTGTGTATTACAGGCCTCACCAGCAGATGGCGACTATGACTTCTAAATCTGTCATCGTCATGGAGCCTGAGCAGTTAAAAGGAAGAGGAGAAAGTGAATAAAGAGTGAGGGGTGAGGATGATAGAGAAGAGAATCAAGGGGATAAAGGGTGAGATGAATGACCTGAGTGAGTCAGACGAGTGTGTCACTTGTGTGTCTGTGTTGTTGTTACTTAAATAAATAAAGAGCTGAGATTTGTTCCTACTGTCTCATTTTCTGCTCTTTGACTCTTTGGCACATGCTGATGGCCGCTTGAGCACACTGATGGTCGATGAGCAAACTGGACACATCGTCAGTCACTGAGAATCGACTCCACGTCATCTCCTGTGGCCCTCATCATGTGCTGTCAACTCAGACGCTGGTCATGTGACTTGCACCTTAGTGACATTCCTGTGACTTTCAGGGCTGTGACATCAGCTGATTCTTCTGGAGCCAAACTACTCCCTCTAGTGGCCTCTCTTCATATTAAACACAGGGAAAGTTTTGGTGAGATCTAAAAAATATTGTGAATATTGACATTACCTTGAAGGACAATTCAGTTTTGTAAGAATTAATTATGTAAAAGAATATTTAACTTAATCTTTAATTAACCTTTTGTTATTTATGATTAGAGGTTACATTCATTGAAGTCAATGGCCTGTTAAAGCTTGAGAATGTCTAAAAATGTGAATGCCTTATTAATTCAAAAAGATAAAAAAAAAAAAAAAAACATAAGGACAATTGTAATTTGTTAAATTTGTTCATTTGGTAACTTTTGATTTGTAAATTCCTCTGATCATATCTCATATTTTGAATGTTCTGAAGATATTAGGACTTCTTGTTTATGAATAATCCTCTTTAATAAAAGGACAAGTGTCTGTGTGTCTGTCCAGTCACTTTGTCTCTGTGTTTCCAACAGATGGTGCCTCACAAACATTAGCACAGCATTTATGACTCCCATACAAATCAATATCATCCATTTGCAGAGCCGCAGCACCAGACGTCACTACTGATATCAGCCAGCAGTTTTATGACAGAATGAGTGTTAGGGTGAGTGTGATATATGGGCACCATACTGGCCTGTAAACCTCCCTGCTGACACACAACTGCTGCTGCAGACCTGCGGCAGTTTGTTGTACTTAGGCTCTGCAAACAGAATGGCATATAGAATAGAAATATGAATTATATTTGTCACTCCCACATATGAAATATCACAAACATTTGCACTAATGCATTGTACTACTACAAGTGTTTGTGATACACCATCTGTTGGAATGACAATTGCAATGCATTTTATTACTACAAGCATTTCAAAATACTTTCTAACAGATGGTGCACTGCAAACATTAACACTGAGATCTACATTGATTACTTAGAATTCAACCCATCTTAGATGTACGGCACAGCTAGTTTTGTAATAAAAAGCAATAAGTTATAAAAAATATATATATAATTTTAAAGAAAATGGAGAATGCAGCAACAAATATGGTGATGTCATATGAATATTTTATTTTTCCGTTCACATCAATGAAGCTAATTATTGAGGCTGATGAGCGTTGTTCCCCAGTCTGAGTGTTTGTGTCCTGCTGCGTGTGTTTGTACCTGTGTGTGTCCATATGACGCATGTGTAGAAAGTCCACTGTGATGAGATAAGTGGTCCCTGTGACTCAAGTCTGACCCCACACATTCCATTTCAGCTGCTAATAAGTCCTGACATTAAACTTTATCAGGTACATTTCTTAAACATTTTTAGTTTTATCCCACCATAATATTCAAGTCACGCCTGCTTGCATTCTGTACGCACTGCTGATATTATACGAGGAGTCAAAGCTGCTGTAATTCTGCTAAGATGTGGATTATCAATAAGTAGAGATGGCTACTTCAGTCACTTCTTGAAGGGCAGCAGCTGATATTCAGATTTGCTTCAATCGACACCAAGTGTTCATCTCTGCAGCCCGGAACCTCCACCCTGGAGCTCCAAGTAGGTGGCGTTGTCTCCAATGGGCGCCAACGAGGAGGAACTTGGAGTTCAAAACACTAAAGAGTCCTGCAATTCTGAGAAATGCCCACTAGAATGGAGTGAACCGTCATATTTATTAGAAACTGTCATAATAATATAATAATAACGATCAAGTGCCAGTGACCTGCTATTACTATTAACAGACTTGCTTTTAATTTGGTTCTGCTTTTTTAGCAACGCAAGACTCGCATTCAGATTAATTGGATTCAATTAATGTATTTAGGGGTTGTGTTAAGAAGTGAGGAATCAAGTAAAATGACCCCTTTATTGGCTAACCAAAAAAGATTACAATATGCAAGCTTTCAAAGGCAAATCAGACTCCCTCTTCAGGCAAGATGTAATAAAAAAAAAAACTTTGATCGCAGACATTTAACGCATTATCACCGATTATTCAGCAACTGAAGTTCTTACAGATTTGCACCACTCGTCCAGCTCAAGTGTTCCTTCTTGCTCAGCTGACCTTCTCTGTTATCTGTTCTTCTATTTTGCACCAATTCACCAAAACTCCATAACATCAGGACGTTTTCCTTCCCAAGCCCTCCCGCTTCAAGTCACAGACACTCCTTCTGTAGATGTCACTCTCTCCTCGGAGTCTCCATTACTGTTGTCCTCTGCCTTCTAATTCTCTCTCTTTTTGTCCCTCTGCAGAACGCATCTCCCAGTAGCACCGCCTCTGTTCCTGCCTCTGATGATGTCACTTCCTGAACCATATAATGACATCCCATCCAGTCCAAAACCCACCTCTGCAGACATCACTTCCTCTTCCGGCCTCCCAAAACTCCACCTCTTCCTGCTTGTGCTATATATACTGTGTACCCGAGAACCTAACTGTTAACCAGTGCCATTCTGAACTCCCTTCTGTAAAGACGTGCGTCTTGTTTTCAGTATAAAGGGTGGTCAACCCCAAACTTTTGTCTACTTCTTACAAAAGAAAACATGCGGACAGAAGGGGTCACTGATTGGTCAGTAGCCAAACAACTGCCTCTTGCGGCCACTTTAAATTTTACAGAGCAATCAACAGACAGACAGAACCTCAAATCAGAAAAAGCTGGGACGGCATGGAAAAACGCAAATAAAAAAAAACAAAAGCGCGGTGTTTCTTAAACGTACTTTGACTTTTTTCATTGCAGACACTGTGAACCCAAGATGCTTCCTGTTTTGTCTCTCAACTTCATTTCCTTTATTATTATTCATCCATTCCTTCATTTCATTGATGCTCTATGTAAAAAAGGTCAGAACAGACTATACTTTCTGAGAAGGTTGGCATCCTTCAACATCTGCAGTATGTTGCTGCAGATGTTCTACCAGATGGTTGTGCCCTCTTCTACGCGGTGGTGTGCTGGGGTGGCAGCATAAAGATGAAAGATGCCTCACGCCTATTTCAGGATACAACACATTTTAAAAAAAACATTCATCACGTTGTAATGTCGTCGTCATTCCTTCAAAGAGGTTTTGGCACTGAGGACACCAAGCGATGAGACATTTCAGCTGTCATTTTGTCTCATTCTTCCTGCAAACACATCTTCAGCTGTGCAACAGTACGGAGTTGTCTTCGCATTTTTCCTTTCAAAATTCTTCACACATTCTGTATTGGGACAGGTGAGGACTGCAGGAGGGACAGTCCAGTACCCATAATGCCTTCTTTATAATGTGTGCAGAATGTCGTTCTGCATTGTTTTGGTTGTCCCTGGAAAAGAAGTCATCTTGAGGGCAGCATATGTTGCTCGATGTTCTTCTCTACCTTAATGCTGCGATCACACAGTTGGGACTTGTTGCTGAGAACAGTCTGGATGGTCCGGAGCTCAAGGTGTTCATTTCTTCCAAAAAAGATCTGGAATACTAATTCATCTGACCTCAATACACATTTGATTGGTCCATCCCAGATACCTCCGAGCTCAGAGACGCCAATGGCACTTCTGGACATGGCTAACATGAGGCACAGTAAAGTGGCATTTGTGAATGGAACTCTGTATTGCAGTGCTTGTCCTTGTGCTTATGTCAGCTATCGATGAGGCAGTACCTGCCATCTGAGGGATCAGAGGTCACGGCTCTTCGGCTTAGGCTTGCGGCCTTGTCCTTTACGCACTGAAATTCCTTCTTTAATGATATTATTCTCTGTCGAAGGAAAAATACGCAAATCCATTCCAATCTTTCTTTGAGGAATATAAGAGCCAGTCTTAGAAAGTTAATGGTTTAAGTGAAATTCTTAATTTGAATAGAATAGAATTTACACTCACAGCTATAGATTATGGTGTAGCCTTTTACCCCCAGTAGTTAACATGAAACAGAAGCTGTGTGGCTACACCTGTAACACAGAGTGATAATGAAGCCAGTTTTAGAATTTGTCTCATTGCTGACATGGACTGATAGACTCCTCGTAAGTGGGACACCACAGTTTTCTGACCATTTTGAGTTGGATCAACTGTATGACCAAACTTAGAGAAACCAAACAAGATTAAAGCCTTAAACAGAGTTTTCTTTAAAAAAACGACTTTTCTTTACCAACTTTTACTCTATTTATCTTTTACTAAAACTTTTAAAAATGAGGATATTTGGTCTGTGGAATAATTTCAACACGTGTCACACTATTGCCAGAATCCCATGAAATCAACTAAAGCTGCAAAACTTTGGTAAGTCACTAACTGTCCCTTCTCCATTGTCTGCCCTGTTCCCTCCTGGCCAGAGAGTGCTTTAAGGTCCTCCTGCTGTTCTTGAAGTAGTCTTGCCTGGGATGGCCTAGCTTTGTCCCTCAGCCAGTTTCCAGCATCCTTAGCCTTCTCTAACCCTGGAGTCAGCATACTTAACCTTTCCACCTCAAGGGCGGCATTGGGCTCCTGGGAGGTTTGGACTGTGTTGAGCCTCAAATTCACTCCTGGTCCCGCGGTACCTCCAGACATAGTCAGGTCCGGTAAGTTAAATCTGAGTGGCGAGTTTTTTAGGTCAGAGAGTGTGTTCAGTATTGTTCCCTCTGTTAGTTTTCTATCTAGTTTTTTCACCACCCAGTTGCTAGCTACTGTGAACACTTCTGCCCCCAGTTGTTGAATTTGTCCCGTACTGCCTCCTTTAATTCCTTCTGTAATTTTTCTTGTACTGATTTATAATGTGTGTCCAGAATTGCCAGCATATATTGAGCCCAAACAGTGTTGTTTTGAAAAAGTAGCTCCGCCGTTGCTGAGCTCAGAAACACTGAGCACAAGTTCTGGGTCATCACACCCAGGCATCGCTGGATAAAGGGTGGGAACTATTTGGCTTCTCTGTTCTTCTCAATCACATGTTGATGGTTTGCTTGGATGAGTTTTTGGGTAATTTTAGCTAAACCGGTTACACTTGCAATTTTTTTAGATTAGTAATTACTTTTAATCAGGAAGTTTCTTTTACAATTAGTTTTATCCTATTTCGTGTTTATTCTTGCGAGTGGGCTTTCTATTTCCTTTTTCGTTTAAACTTAAACTATATTTTATACACAAAAGTTTGAGTAAGTAAGGTAGGGTTTTTAAAAAAAAAAAAATGTGTTTTACTTCAAAGGATTTTTAGTTTTAAGTTGGCTATTTACAGTATTTAATTCAAGGTTCCCTACTACAGATTAACTACATCGGGTTGAACTATTTTAGTTGCTATCACATACTATTACAGGTGATATAATTACAGTCCTAAAGTTACTTTAAAAGATTTCCGATTCTAAGTTGTCTATTTATTTATATCAAGGTTCCCTCCTCCAGATTAACTATATTGGGTTTAACTATGAATGGCTAACACACGTTATAACAATTGATACAATTACAGTCAGTAAGGTTGGGTTCTTTATAAAGAATGATCTAAGATTACTATAAAGGATTTTTAGTTTAGAGTTGTCTGTTTACTTCCATCGGGGTTCTTTACTGCAGACTATTCCATACAGGGTCTAGCTATAGACTGCTAACTCACACTATTCAAACTGATACAGTTACAGTCTAGCTTCTTACAATAGTTCTATCTAGTAATTAATACATCTAACACAGTCACCAATGTCAATTTAAACAATGCTAATGTAACCAATTCTACAATATCAGAGCAGGACTATGAATGTTAATGCAATCTTTCTACACAGGCAAGGCAGCAAAAACAATATATGCAAACAGGAAAGCAATAATATGTACGTCCTAGCAGTTAAGAAAAGACGACCACTTGGTTCTAGAAAATAACCCTGTGGTCGCTATACTATACCGCTTTTCTTGAGGTCCTTTGCTTGGAGGTCCAAACCTAAATTTTATTATTTGGAAGGAAGGAAGGGTTAAACAAATAAAACTAAAAATCTGCACGACGCCTTTCCTCTCTTTTGAGGCTTCCTCAGTTGCAAGAAATAAAGCAGAAAGCAGGTAAAAGCTGAACTGCAGTCCAACACAGCAGCAGTCTCTCTGTATTCTTCCAGAGTAAGTGAGCCCCTACTAGTGTCATCCAGCTGCCCATACTTATACCTCCCTTTCCCTGGTCTTCAGGAGTGTTAGTCCCATTGATCCTTGAGAAAGGTCCTGACCCTCTGTGGCAAAGGGAGGTTTGCACTGGGTTGTGGCTCCAAAGGATGCTCTGCCTGTTCAGGCCTGGGGTTCATCCCTGGTCCATTTCCCTCTGTGGGCCTTCCCATCGCCTGACCCTGAGTGGTGATGTTTGTGGGTGGTTTAGGAGTGTTCAGGTTCGACTCTGACCAGGGCTCGAGTTCTTGGCCTGCCTTGTTGGGCTTTGCTTGTCACTAACTGTCCCTTCTCCATTGTCTGCCCTGTTCCCTCCTGGCCAGGGAGTGCATTAAGGTCCTCCTGCTGTTCTTGAAGGAGTCTTGCCTGGGAACGCCTAGCTTCGTCCCTTAGCCAGTTTCCAGCATCCTTAGCCTTCTCTAACCCTGGATTCAGCTTACTTAACCTTTCCACCTCAGGGGCGGCATTGGGCTCCCGGGAGGTTTGGACTGTGTTGAGCCTCAACTTCACTCCTGGTCCCGCGCTACCTCCAGACATGGTCAGGTCCGGTATGTGAACTCTGAGTGGTGAGTTTTTTAGGTCGGAGAGTGTGTTCAGTATTGTTCCCTCTGTTAGTTTTTTATCTAGTTTTTTCACCGCCCAGTTGCTAGCTACTGTGAACACTCCCTCCAAAGTTATTGAATTTGTCCGGTGCTGCCTCCTTTAATTCCTTCTGTAATTTTTCTTGTATTGATTTATAATGCGTGTCCAGAATTGCCAGTACCAGTACTTTAATAAATGACACATTGATTTGACATTTTTTTTTATACTTTGTCTTTATTTCTTGAGTGAATGAAGTAAATATTTTGGTACTAGGTGTGGACAATTGCTGGTTTCCTGCCCAGGGTGTTATCAACACTGAAAGGACACACTTCAATGATAATAATAATTCTTTACATTGTTATTGTGCTTTTCTCACTACTCAGAGCTCTTTAGTGAGTGGGGATCCACTTCAACCACCACTAATGTGCAGCAACCACATAGAAAATGAGATAGCAGCCATTATTGCGTCAGTATGCTCACCACACATGAGCTATTGGGTGGTGAAGTGGTGGTATTGGTATCTACATTCAGACCACCAGGTAAGCGCCCTCTGCTTCCTCACCAACACCTCTTCCAGTAGCAACCCAAGCTATTCCAAGATGATCTTCCTTCCAAGTACTGGCTGGACACGACCCTGCTTAGCTTCAGGTTTATGACCTCTTCTGAAGTGCTGGTGGTGTGTCTGCTGGCTATAGAAGAGCAACTGCAGCAGATGTAAGACCCCATTAGTTTCTAAGTGGCACATATAAAGCCTTCATGTGTCTCAGAGACATCTTTACATTTGTTAGTGTTGGTGACAGCGAGTCCAAGTGTGGGCCACTGAGAAGTGACAGGCTGGAGGGGTCACTCGTATGTACTTATGTGAAATGAATCTGATGTGGGATACAACAGAGTGACCGGTAGTAGGGAATCATCATTATCCTCATCATCATCATCATCTTCATCAAGCCGTGTGCATTGCTGCACTTAATACCAACACAATGAAACACCACCATTGTTCTTTGTGTTTGGCAGCTTGTTTTGAAGCTTCAATTGATGATCCAAGGAAAGCCAAATCCACTTGTATGTGGTCTGTGGATACGTGGTCTGCCTAGTTTCTTCTTCCCGTATGTCATTGTTTGTGTGTGTGTGTTAATCATAGGGTGCGAGATCTGAAAGGCCCAGTCCACAGACTTCGTTAAATCCCCAAATCCTGTAATAATACGACTTGTTGAGAGCGGTGAGTGCCTGCTATGTGTTACATGTCTGTCTGTCTGTTATTTAAGTTTTTAAGTTTTCATATTTCTACAGTCCTTGTGTTTATGAATTAATCATATTATTCAGTTTCTTAGATTGAGTAGAAACAGTTGACAGAGTCTTACAACTAAGGTCCTTACTGAATAATCTTCTTAATTACTGACATGGACAAAGAAAAAAACAAAAATGAATCATTTTATGGATTAACATCAGTCAGTCGATTCTCCTCACCAACAACATTCACACAACTCTGATCAGCAGGAGACGAGAACTTATTATGGGATGGACAATTTGACTAATAAAGAGAACCAGCATGGCGACAAACATATTTGTTTCTACTGACTGATGTGTTGTGTTTTATTTCCATTTAATTTCATTTATAAATGTCCACTGAGCTCTGAGTCTGTCTAAAGTGGACTGCATTGTGTAATAAATAAGAAATACTGACGTGAATTACACTTTAGCAGACCCCCTGTGACAGGTCATCCCTTCTGTCACTTGGTGGTCTTCACTCTCTGAGCTCCTGTCTCACATTAACTGTTCATCCTCAGGGTCTCCTCAGATGTTCTCTCTGTGAGCTCTTAGCTTTCTCTTTAAATCTCATCCTCCTCCTCCTCCTCACTGAACACAGGTAAACTTTCACTTTTGTTTCTTCACAAGTCACTCCCTTGTTTTTCTGACTGATTCCCTCTGCCTGCCTCTTCTCAGACTGACGATGGCTGAAGCCCAGCTGTGTGGATTACAGGATGAGTTCACCTGCTCGGTGTGTCAGGACACCCTTACTGACCCTGTTTCAATCCCCTGTGGTCACAGTTTCTGTCTGAAGTGCCTCACTGACTGCTGGGATCAGAGCCAAGAGTGCAGCTGTCCTCAGTGCAGACACACCTTCACCACGAGGCCTGAGTTGAACAGAAACACTCTGCTGAACGAAGTCATCAAGAAATTAAAGAAGACGACACTCAGTTCTCCTCCTTCTCCTCCATCTCAGAATTATGCCAGCCCTGGAGACGTGGAGTGTGACGCCTGTACTGGGAAGAAGTTCAGAGCGGTGAAGTCCTGTCTAACCTGCCCGGCCTCCTACTGTCAGACTCACCTGCAGCCTCACTATGAAGGAGACGCCCTGAAGCACCACAAGCTGGTTGATCCTGATAGAAATCTGAAGGAGAAACTCTGTGAGAAACATCAGAAAAGTCTGGAAATATTTTGTAAAACTGATGAGATGTGTATCTGCTTGATGTGTGTGGTGACTGGACATAAAAATCATGAAATGGTCGAGCTGGAGACGGAAAGAGAAGATAAAGAGGTGAGTTGGGTTTAGTGTGTAATGGAATGTATTTGAATAACTGAATTAAGGAATTTCTGGCAGCTTGTTTTGCAGCTTCAAGTGTTGATCTGAGAAACCCACTTGTATGACGACAACACAGAGAGTTTGTTGTCTGCCCAGTTTCTAACTCCTGTGTGTTGTTGTGTGACTAGGATCTGTGTGTGTGTGTGTGTTTGTTAATCCTAGGGTGCGAGAGCAGACCAGCCTACTGAACAGACTTGGTTAAATCTCACAAATCCTGCGATAATACAACTTGTGTAACCGAGAAAAAAGAATACCGGTGAAGGACGGGAGAGCAGTGAGGACCTCCTGTGTGTTATGTGACTGTCTGTCTTTCTTACAGAGATACCTGTCCTTCTATCTTATAAACCTGATGTTTCAAGTTCAGAGAGTAGGTTCCTGGAGCCTGTCCTGGTGAGATGGTATAAAGCATGAAACAGTCCAGGATGAGATGCCCAATATTGTCCATTAAGACCTGAGTGCTCTCATTTCACACAGTGGAGTTTCTTTGTGGTCTGATCAGATTTTCTTTTTAACATCTAAGGCAGTGGTGGGCCAACTACAGCCTACAGACCAAACTGGCCACTGACAGGGGTGTGAGAGTCACGTGGGCTACTCATAGAAATATCAAACCTTCTGATACTAATAAGGTGATCTTAGCAAGGTGATGTTACAGTTGGCTGGTGTAAGTGTAGTAAGTCATCCTGCAATGTCATTATAAACATAATTCAATACAAGGCTTTGACACAAGAATAGAGACACTCTGTAGCGCTGACACATACCCGGTGTGTTTAGCTGACTGTCCGCCTTTGTCTTGATTGTCTATTTTTGAAGAATGTGATTTGCATTTGAGCTGATCTTGGAGTGTGCCATCCTAAGCTCACCATATTTTTATATACAACAACCACTGAAACACATTAACTTGATCTTATATTAACATGTTTCCAATACATTATATAACTAGTCTACTCCTTGTTGATTATTCAGTACTTCGTTCGTCGTCATTCAGTTCAGTTTGCTTCTAGACTGGATACAAATCTGTTCTAAACATTAAGCCAATGAACATTTCTGTACAGTGGGAGGTCCATATTGCGCTCTTCATTTCATATAGAAGAGACTTGTAACACATGTGCACGTGCCTGTTGCCACTTCCCGACTCCTCCCAGAATTACGCCTCTTTGAATATGCAAATCAATATAAATAGCCCTTAGGCTCAGTGTTTTGTAAAAAAGCAACGGCAAAAGCATGGGTGAAAATAGAAGAATTTCAGCAAATACCAAGTGGAGGCAAAGAAAAACATACTATTTGTTTGTTTAAGCAGTGATATAAACAACAAAAGGAAGTTGATTGAGTGACATAGAGTTCACGAAGTCGCACAGTGCCCGAAATAAAAAAGAAGCTGTCAGATATCAAAGTTGCCGTGAAAAGGGGAGTCGTAGCCCACCATCTGAGGGTCAAATGAAAGCTTATTAGGGTACAGAGAAAAGAAAAAAAAAATAGGGACACAGTGGGAAAAAAGCAAGAAATGTGAACTTTAATCTAGAAATCTCCACTTTAATCACGTAGTTTATTTTGTCATTAAAGTAGAACATCATAAACTTAATCTTTAAATCGTTTAATTTAGTAGTTTCTCAAATACCATCATAAATAAAGTAGCACATTAAATGCTTTGTTTTGTATTTGATCTTCTATGTGCTCTATGTGTGTGAATCACTACGTGCTTCTTAAACAGGCTTTCTCTTCATCCGACAGGACACAGAATCCATTACATTTATGATATTACAGTTCTCTGAATAATTAAAATACTGAGATGTATACTTGATATCATTTTCAAGATGACAGGAGTTAAAACATGTTATTAAACATGGGGCTACAGTGCCACAGGGGTAGCGATGAGCAGGCACCCTGTCCAGAGATTGTTCCTGCATCCTTCAAGATGCTTGCTGCGCCGTGTGAGACATTAAATGACATCATTTATTGCAGCAAGACTATCTCTTTCAAATGTACTAACCTCCAATTCCAGTCTGTCCTTTTCTTTCTCCCAGTAACCAAATGCCACACAATGAGCTCTGTAATAGATGTTAAGCCATCTGTAAGCTGAGAACGCAGATTCTTCAAAACTTTTAAGGAACATTGAAATATCTTCGTAGTACGTGTTTAATTATTCTATCCATCTATCCATCCACTGTCGCTACAGCCACAGCAAGAATGCAGCGCAAGGCAGGAACAATCCCTGAATGGGGCACCAGCTCATCGCTAGCGCTGCAACACCGAGTCCTCACATGTATATTTATTAATAATATAGATTTTTAAAATGATGTTAACATTTTATCTGTATAATTTAATAAACATATTTTGCTGCATTTCATCTTAAAAATGATTTAATTATCATATGTAAATA
>JANRMT010062807.1:23260328-23273121 GCA_026402145.1 Polypterus bichir lapradei
AGATAGATAGATAGATAGATAGATAGATAGATAGATAGATAGATAAGGCACTATTAGATAGATAGATAGATAGATAGATAGATAGATAGATAGATAGATAGATAGATAGATAGATAGATAGATAGATAGATACTTTATTGATCCAGAGGGAAATTTAAGTACATTTTTTGCCAACCTTTTTATCTACCTCAGAAGGTCAATTACTTGTCAGAGGCATCAATCTGACCATCTGAGCCAATTTTAAAATCACCCATCATTACTTCACAGTCACAATGTATTGTAAATTCGGATAAAAGAAACATTTTGTCCACCATTTGGTGCTTCTTCAAATACAGGAATCGTGTCAGATTGGCTCCGCCAGGTCTCAGTAAGTAGACACAAATATGGCTGAGTCCTCACTGTAATATTAAAGAGCCCAGTTCACAGGTGAACACACGTTTAGAAACTAACATCTTAAACATCAATGAAGTCTGTGAAGTGACCTTATAATTTTTAACTTAATATTAATCAGGTCACTATTACCGACTCCTAATTCTTGGACTATTTTTTTTTTCTATTGTTTGTCTACCACTTGATTTGGATTCATTTACATAATTTGGTTCCCCAGATGGCTCTGAAGACAGACATCCACTTGTAGGACAGAATGACATTGCTTGGTCAAAAGTTATTTTCTTAAGGTGTCACTGCCTGCCTGCGACGATGCGGGTTCTGCTCCATGCTCCCATCTTGCTTCTGGGAGCTCTGAATCCGACAAAGTCGGTAATGTCACCGATGAGCTAGGCAGTGAGGCACAACAATGAAGCAAGGGGATGGTGTAAAAATGCAAAGTGCCTTAATTAAAACAAAACCAACAAAACAGTGTTCAAATAAATGGTGCAGTGCTTCATATCTTTAAATAAATAATCAATAAAAATGAGTGGAATAGGTGGAAATTAAAAATAAATAAACCTTTAAAACAAGGTTTAAACAATGGCTGGAAGCGGTCGCTTTAAAAATCAACTTGGTGCATTCCTACTGGTGACTCCCCTGCTTCTCCCATCTAGGCTATGCACCCTACCTGCAGCTGACCTTCTCTCTGCCTTCTCCTACAGGTCTGTTCGCCTCACCGATCCCTGGCTCTGCTGGGCTTCACCAGACCTTGACATGGGCTCCCCCAATGACCAGGGTGCTCACGCTGGGGAGGTTCATTTCCCAAGTCCCGACTCCCGCTGCCTTCGCTTGCCTTATACGGCGAGCCATCCTCCTTCCGGTCACTCCCGCTCTTCAAAATGCTCAGCAGGAGCAACCACTACCAGAAGCCCTATGTGTCAGCCAAACACCCCGCTAGGGCTCACTGCTCAGCTGCCCGCGAGCCTGCACCTGCTTGTTCTCACTCTCTTGCACCGGCTTTCATCTCACCACTTCCTACCTTCTTCTTCTGCAACCCCCGTTTCTTTCTTTTCTTCTTTTTTCCCCCTAGCCGCCTTGTGCTTCTATTTATCACGGGGACGTTAATCAGATGTGGTAATTAGCAGCTCCTGGGAACAATTACGGATGCAGATGACTCCTCACCTGTGCACTTAAGCGAGGATCGCCCTCATCATGAATTCCCCGGGAACCGATCCACCAAACTATCACACCCCCCTCTCTAAGCCGCGAAGGCAGCGATTATTTATTTAAAAAGTGGCCCCGTTGACTTGAGCTGTGGACCCTCTACACCACACTGCCCCTCTTTTATTGACTCATAACTTCAGCTCAGATTTCAGTTCACTTCACGAGGACTCTCCTTGACAGTTTTAGGTGACATCTGACCAGTCTGATCAAACACAGGCAAAATCAAATCAAATCAAAATCGTTATTGTCATTGTAGCAATGAGACATTGTACAACGAAATTTAGGTGCAATTTTACAATGCAAAAATAAAATAAAAACAAAACACAATTACTCAAGTTAAAACTAAAATTTTCCATTCATACATACGTCATATTGCACTTGTCCCTTAGCCAATGTTGACTTCGGGCTGTATATTAACATGTAAACATGAAAGTGCACTTGTCAGACTGACCACTTAGCAGCATTCAGCATGTTGATGGCTGAAGGATAGAAACTGTTTCTCAGTGTATTTGTCTTCGTCTTTATGAATCTGAAACGTCTGCCTGAAGGCAGGCGTTCAAACAATGCATGTCCTGGGTGTGATGGGTCCTGAAGAATTTTCTTGATGTTCCTGAGACAACAGTGTGGAGCTCTTTCCTTTGTGCTACTGTGCAGCTGGAGGACCAGGCACAGAGACCGTAGACCAGGATGCTCTCTACTGTGCAGCAGTAAAAGGACACCAGCAGTTTCTCAGGGATGTTGTTCTTCCTGAGAACTCTCGGGAAGTAAAGTCTCTATTGGTCCTTCTTCACTACCTCAGCAGTGTGTGTTCCTCAGGTCAAGTCCTCCCTAATGGTGACTCCCAAGAAGTGGAAGTCTGAGACCCTCTCCACACTGTCCCCGTTGATGATGAATGGCTGGGTGTTGTCTGCCTTCTTCCTGAAGTTCACGATGAGCTCCTTGGTCTTCTCTATATTTAGGAGCAAGTTGTTATTCCTACACCACGTTGTCAGCCAGCGATGACACCCAGAGATGTCTCAGTATGTCACTCTTTATCACTTTGTGAGTGAAGGATCCAAAACTCAACCCCTTGCAGACTTGATGAATAAAACCAATTAGTAGCAAAAATGTTGGATTTCTGTGCATCCAAGACACCTACAGCAGCAAGTCCACTCCTTCCTTTATAACCCTATCGAAGCACTAGAACTCTGATCTCTGCCCCTGGATTAGCTTCTGCCCTGTAGTAAGACCCTTATTGTCTCTTTTACAAAGGCTGGAATGATGTCTTCTACTCCAAAGGGTAATGAAGAGGCAACCTGCAAGAATTGAAGACCATCTGTAATGGAGATGGGCGTGAGTGTCACATTCAGTACAGCCTGGTAAAGGAAACCAAGGTGCACAGCAAAGAGAGACCCCACATAAGACTTCAGAACTGCTGAAGGAGGGAATCAGTTGGGCACAGAAGACCAAGCAGTTGTACATTTTTTGCCAGCAAAAGAAAACCAGCAAGTGTGAAACCTCAAAGACTTTAAACTGCAGAACAATTCAAAGTGTGTGTCATAGGGCAGAGTGGTGGCTCTGACTGGTAATCAGAAGGTTGCCAGTTCAAATCCCACAAACGCCAGAAGTGACTCTACTCCGTTGGGCCCCTGAGCAAAGCCCTTAACCTGCAATTGCTCCGTCCTGGGTATGACGTTAATCTGTATCCAGTCCTGCAAGTAGGCCCTCCAACCTGCAGGGAAAAACCTGGGGGTTGGTGGCAGAATTGGCACTCCAGCCACCATAAAAAAACCTCATACTGGTTTCATTCCACCTGAACTAGTGCGGTGCTGAGGTGCCACCCATTGCATGGCTACATTCAGGTCTTAATCTGGGATCCTAAATTGATTTGTCATGTGGTGGGTGCGTCAATCCAATCCTCCTGTGTGTGTCTTTGTATTTGCTTTGAGATGGACTGATGCTCTGTCCTGGTGTTGTCCCTGCCTCGTGCCCGGTGTTTGCTGTGATAAGCCTCCAATTGACCTTTGACTTTGCCCTAGTTGACGGGTTAAGAACATGTAAAGTGGATGGATCATTTACTGCAGTAAGAGTGTTTGAGTCAGTTGTTATTCCATCACCACGAGTGGGACACAGATAGAAAAAGTGAAAGCTGATTTGTGAGAACTTTTGAAAATTTATGAATTTCAGGTATAAACTGAGCAGATCTCTTCATAGTTCTGGTGTCCTGGTTGTAAAGTGAAACAAAGATCTCCAGCTCTGGATTTACTGTTACTTAGTTTTTATAAATTAAATAATTAGATTCTTCACCTACACAGTCCAGTTTTTTTGTGTGTGCACTTCTGATTTCCCAGTCGTCAATGTGATGTCTTCTAAACATCAAGAACTAACTCACACAACAGTGTGCATTCAAACTGACTTAATTATTGTATGCAATCTATAATCCCAAACTCCATCTTAAATCAGTGATATTTAATGTTTCTTTTAATCTTTTGTGTTATTCATATTTGTTGAATCAAATCTATGTGTGTCACCTACTGTGTCAAAGTGTGACAGAATAAGTACGTTGTGTCATGAAATGTAAAAAAAGAAATGTGTTGTACAAATATCAGGATGCAGAAACAGAAGAAGAAATCAAAAGGTGAACGTGAATTCTGATCTGACCACATGTGTCGTCTTGTGTGTTCAAACAGAAACAGCTGGGGGCGACACTGAGTGACATCAAGAGGAGACTTGAGGAGAGAGAGAAGACACTGAAAGAGACGAGGAGGACAATGGACGAGATGAATGTGAGAGGAGAACTAAACTAAAAGTAGAAGAGCCAGCAGAGCTTAAAGAATTTATTTAAATTGCAGACCAGGCTGGTATAAATTCATCAATTTGTTTCAATTTCCAGGTCTTTGCCATCCAGTAATAAAACTGAAAGTTAGGTAGTGCCATGTTACATTACCTCACATTACATTATTCAGAATTGAAATTGGTGTGTATGATGCACACTGTGATAAATCCTTGTTTTTCTTTTTAAAAATATGAATTAATGTTTGGTGAAAAGTTTGAGGTAGAATTTTGTTGTCTTTAGCTTCTGTAAACTTTACTAATAATAGTGGAGCTAGTGTAGTTGGAAACTTCTTTATAAAATTCCACCTGGTTGCCATCAGGGCCTTCTTTTATCCTACTTTGGAGTGAGTTTACAGCATCCAGTAAACTCTGTTGTATTTGTATTACTCCTTAAATTATGTCTCATCTCCTTTAAACTGAGTAGAATATAAAGACTTATAGTACTCCCTAAATGTGTCAATTATATTTTAATGGTCAATGATTTTATCTCCAGTTGAGTTGGTAATTTCTGTTATTTTGTTGCAAACTTCCTGCTTGAGGATTTGTTGAGCTAAGATCTTTTTAGCCTTCTCTCCATAATCATACTGGTGACGTTGTGTTGATATTGTGAGTTAAAGATGATTTGTTCAGTTCCTTTTGTTGTAAAGATGTTAAATTCTGATTGTAGAGCCTGTCCTTTCCTGGTCACGTTTGCTGAATCTCAGATCCACTGTCCTCCATTCACTTTCCATGTGGAGATTACCACTTCTTCCAGTACCTCTGTGGGTTTCCTCCAGTTATTTTAGATCTTCCCCCACATCCTCACATTTAGGTTTGGTTAACTGGCAGAAACCCCAAATTGGCTCATCATGATTGTTAGTGTGGGTCTGACCTTGTGATAAAATGTCACACTCTCCAAGGTAGCATGCTGTTTCATGTCCAGTTATTCCAGGATTCATTTATGAGAAGTTCTCATCCAACAGAAGAAGAACTCTTCACACACATTCTGGTGACAAGACAGACTAACGTTTCCAGCCTAATTTTTTTAGCACAGACATTACATTAAATGGACTGGTGCCATGTGGAGATCTAAAGCACTAAACACAGCAGGCCCAGACCACTGAAAGAAAGTTGGTGGGTCACTATCTGTCACTCAACACTTTGTAGTCCAATTAAGATAAAGAGAGGACAGATGAGGACATACAAGTGATGGAGAGCCGTCCTCACAGATTGACCTCCTCATTGGTTAATGCTTTTATTGTCATCTGTTTTTGTTGTTTCCTCCTAGAATTCCCGCTTATTAGTGACGCATGAAATCCCTCATCTACACCAATGCTGAATGTGACATTTCTCAGCCAGGGTTCCTCCCCTGGCTGTGGTTCAATGTCGTGTTTCATGTCTGTTTTGGATTATTTATGTTAATGTTGATTTTGCTGAGACTGTGAATTATTCTTTGTATTTGATCCTGTCTATAAGCTGCCACTGTTAAGTTCCATGTGTTTTGTGTGTGGTTCCCCAAGAGGCGGGGCCACCTGCCAATCACTGCCAGGAACTGCCCTTCCACCCTATAAATCCAGAGGGTCTCCCGCAGTTCCTGGCGGGTCATTGCAGATGCGCTCTGTGAGTTTGGGGAGCTCTTGTTCTTTTCCCTGTGCCTTATGCTTTTGTGATTTCCTGGATTTTTGAACCCGTGTTTTGTTTTTCGACTGCTCTCTTTAGATTCTGTTTTGAAATGTCGTTTTCTTTGGATTGCCTTGTCTGGCTCCACAGGGCATCTGAGTGTTTGAAATACCATTTTGTGAAGAATAAATCTTTAATTTTATAAAGAGTCTATAAGGCCCTTATTGTGTTTAGCTTGTAATTTTGATGGTGTCCCAGGTAACTTTATTGGACGTGCTTTTGGAACTTTAGGGATTTACATGCTTTGGCACTCCTAGTTCACACCAAACAGTTCATTAATGCACCTGTTCTTGTAATAGGTGTTGTTCAATTATAACAGTACCCCTAAACCCAAAGTGAGATATTCTACAATGTCAAACTAATCTTAAATTGTTTTTGTAACAATGGACCTGGTTGTTCTGCTGTTCTCCCCCCAAAGCTCATGGTCATGTAAAACAGAAACAAAAAATCAACAATTTCAATATTATATCTAAAGGAGAGTAACAGGTATATTTTAGGTGAACATTCAAATACCTTTCCTTTTCACTCAACATAGACTATATAATGTTACATTGATCTGCCCCCCCAATCAGTTTCCCACCACTACATACATAAATCCCCATTAACTCTCTCAATACCACTTTTAGCTATTAACGTCTTATTGTCCGTATGGGGAGGGGAGAACGTTGGAAGATGAAAGGCAGATTTTGTGAATGACAGAAGATTTGAAGATCGCACCAACCAGAAAAAAATAAAAGTTTCAGATCTCACCTTCTAAAAACTGGCTAGTCAGAACTTAAGGGCAATCTTAAAAGTCATGCAGGTGGCTACCTCACTAACTATGACCATCCTGACAGCCAGCAGGTCATTTCCACCTTTTTTATTAGCATTCTCAGAATCATCTTTTGTAATTGTAACTGTCACATAGATCGGCCATTCCTCCAGATCACTTCCTTCTCCCTTTTTAAATTTTGGCGCTCAGACCCGTCATTGGTTACTGACTGGAACAGTTGCAGATGGACACTTCAGGATTCCACCCACAAAAGGACGATGGTGTCAATCACTGCCTTCCGGTTTACAGTCCTGTCCTGCAAAAAACTCCCTCACCGGTATTTAAATGTGTGTAATCCCAGGCAGAGAAGAGCAGCACACAAGAAACAGAGAATGTACGATACAAAGCACACAGCAGGTATACTACAATATTATTATTACAATGTACTACTTTATGAGGCAGTGCTACACAATCACTTCTTTATTGTTGCTTCCATTACTTTGATTGTGATACATATCAAGCTTAATTTAAAGCTCCTCCAGTTGAAATATGACCCATCCTGACTCTGTCATCCGACACCAAGATATCAGATATGCATTAAGCCTTCTAATCCCCTCAGTTTTACCTGGACTGGTGTGTGGCACAAGCAAACATTTTGACCATGTTGTCACTTCTGCTCCTCAGCTTTGCACCAAACTCTTTAAATTGGTCCTGCAGAACTGGCAGTCTGATCCTAAGTATTTCATTTACTCACTATGAACTGAACACCATTGAGAATGACACCTGGATCATCCTCTGCTCTGGCCAGGAGCCTATCCAGCTATCCACAAAGGTTTTCTGTCTGTGTACCCAGAAGGCAACACATCATGTAAGACTCTCTGTATCTGGAGAAAAGCCTCATCTCAATTCCATAATAACTGAATCCCCATGTTGTCATTTCTTGTATCTTTTTAGGGACTGTTTTGGAAGGTGACCTTTTAAGGTTTCTCATCCCTGCCTTATACCTCAGAGTTATCAGGGTCACTGTCCAGCTGAGCAAAGTCCTGTAAACAGCTGAACACCTCCAGCTTTGGGGTTGATGATCCTGGACAGCACGCACCTTTAACCTTACACTTACCTACCACTCTGACAAACCTGCATAGTAAACGTCCTCCAGGTGTCACCACACAAATATGAGACATAATTGCAATGGCAAATTTGAAACCTCACATCAGAAAAAACTGAGACAATATGGAAAATGAAAATAAAAAAAACAGTGATTCTTAAATGTACTTTAACTTGTATATCATTACAGACAGTATGAAGCCAAGATATTTCATGTTTTATCTGCTCAACTTCATTTCATTTGATGATATACATACATACCTGCATTTCAGGGAACATATCAGGCAACACATTCCAAAAAAGTTAGGATGGTAAAGTATTCACCACTTTGTAAAGTCGCCATTCCTTCTCACAACGCTTAAAAGGCATTTCGGCACTGAGGATACCAAGCGATGAAACATTTCAGTTGCTGTTTTGTCCCATTCTTCCTGAAGACAAGTCTCAAGGTGTGCCACAGTATGGGGTTGTCATTGTCACATTTTTTCATTTCCAAATTCTCCACACATTCTCTACTGGGGACAGGTGAGGACTGCAGGCAGGCCAGTCCTATACTTGTACCCTCTTCTTCAGCAGCCATGCCTTTGTCATGTGTGCAGAACGTGGTTTTGCATTGTTGTCTTGATAAATGCATGGACATCCCTGGAAAAGATGTAATCTTGATGGCAGCATATGTTGTTCTAAAATGTCATTGTTCTTTTCTGCATTAATGCTGCCATCACAGAAGTATAAATGACCTTTGCCAAGGGCACTGACACAACCCCATAACATGACAGGCCCTGGAGACTTTTGGACTTGTTGCTGACAACAGTCTGGATGGTCCTGAGAAATCAGCATCCATTTATTCCAAAAAGGATCTGGAGTATTGATTCGGTTGAGTTCAGTACACATTTCCACTGTGCGATGGTCCATCCAAGACGCTTCCGAGCCCAGAGAAGTTGATGTCACTTCTGGACATGGTTAATGTGAGGCTTCTTTTTGGCATAGTAAAGTTTGAAGTGGTATTTGTGAATGGAAGTCCATATTAGAGTGCATGACAAAGGTTTGACAAAGTAATCCCTTGACATCCCATGTGGTTCTGTCAGCTATTGATGAGTGATGCAGTGCCCGTGGTCTGAGGGGATCAGAGATCACGGGTGTTCAGGTTAGGCTTGCACCTTTGCTCTTTACGCACTCCAATTCCTCCAGAATGCCCGAATCTTTTAATGATATTAACTGCTATAGATTTAAAGTTTTTAATCATTTTCTCATGCATGTGTTGACAAACTGGAGATCCTCTGTCCATCTTTGCTCCTCAAAGGCTCAATGTTTTGTGGATAAAGCTTTTGTACCAAATCATGACTACAGTCACCTGTTTGAAATTACATCTTTATTTAATTATTTTATCACATTACTGACCCTAATTTGCCCCCATTCCAGCTGTCTTTGGAATGAGTTGTAGGCCTGAAATTCAGTAATGGATGTATATTAACAAGTTAAATAAAATTGAACAGACAGAATATGAAATATCTAGGGTTCATACAGTCTGCAATGAAATAAAAATCAAAGTAAGTTTAAGAATCTCTGCGTTTTTTTTTTTTTATTTGCATTTTCCATACAATTCTAAATTTTTCTAATTTGGAGATGTATTAGTAAAATTAAGAAGTTCATAAATGAAGTAGAATAACATCAAATATGGAAATAACGACTCACAACTCTGAGGTTTACAATGGAAAAGAGATGGGGTGAGAAAAGTAAGCAAAGCATTCATTAAATTAAATGAAGTTAGAATCCCCTTGAGAACTCCTAGGCACTTCAGCTCCATAAATCCCAAGCAGCGCGAAACGTTAACGCACGTACACACACCTGCTGTCCCACCCCGACTCCTGCCAGTATTTTGCATATTTTAATATACAAATCAATATAAATGTCACCTTATGTTCAGAGATGGTTAAAAGACAATGGCAAAAGCACGTGAAAAAAAAAGAATTTCACTGAATGTGAAGTGGAGGCACGAAAAAAAGTACTATTTGTTGGCTTAAGCAGTGGTATAAACAACATAAGGAAGTTGATCGAGTAACAGAGTCAAAAGTTCAAGTTCAGAAAGTCGCACAGTGCCAGAAATATCACGTGTGTAGCTGCGTTTACCCAAAATTACCAAAGTTCAGCAGCTCTAGTTTCCAACATGGGATTGAGTGATAGCGTGACATATTGAAATGACTCTAAAGACAAAAATCTTCTTTTTAAAACTTTAGTAAAAATTCAAAGTAAACAGTTCACTCAAAAAATAGAGAAAAACTGATATAGCAAAGAAAAGAAAAGTTCTGCTTAAAGCTTATTCATCTTATTTCATTCTTTAAGTTACTTATACAGTTGAACCATTACTAAACGGTCAGAAGACTGTATGCTTATCTCATTTTCAAACTTTAAATGAGCCTTTCGGTCCATGCTAGCCATGAGACTAATTCCAAACACACACTGACTTCATTAAACACACTGTATTACAGATTTAGCTAAGAAAGTTCTATCTCAAATTAACTTACAGGGGGTGAAAGATATTCTATAAGAAGGGAATATTCTATAGAAGTCAAGGAAACACTGTTTGAATTTAACTTTAAGCATTAACTTTCTAAGATTGGCTCTTACACCATGAAAAGGTGAGTCATAGCCCACCATCTGAGTGTCATACGGAAGTGTATCAGGGTACAGAGAAAAGAAAAAAAAAATAGGGACACAGGGAAAAAAACGGCAAAATGTCCACTTTAATCTCATAATTTATTTTGTCATTAAAGTAGAACGTCATAAACTTAATTTTAAAATCAATGTGTAATTTACTAGAGTTTCTCAGATCCCATCATAACTAAGTAGCACGTTAAATGCTTTGTATTGTTTGTGTTCTTCTATGTACTCTATGTGTGTGAATCACTACTTGCTTCTTAAACGCAGACCGAACGCAGACTCCATTACATTCATGATATTACAGCTCTCTGGACAATTTAAATTTTAAGATGTATACACGAGATTATTTTCATGATAAAATGAAGTAAAGCGTGTATTAAACATGGGAACACGGTGGCGCAGTGATAGTGACGAGCTAGCGCCCTTTTCAAAGATTGTTCCTGCCTCCCGCAAGATGCTTGTGGGCGTCCATCGATGAAATAAATTATTGCAGCAGTACAGTCAAATGCACTAACCTCCAATTTCTGTCCTTCCTTTTCTTTCTCCACATCACCAATCACCACACAATCTGCTGTTTAATAAATGTCAAGCCATCTGTAAGCTTGGAACGCTGATTCTTCAAAACATTTAAGGAACATTGAAATATCTTCGTAGTACATGTTTAATTATTTCATCCATCTATCCTTTCAGTGTCGTGCCAATCCCAGCAAGAGACAGGAACAATCCCTGAACGGGGTGTCAGCTCCTCGCTAGCACTGCAACACTGTGTCACTATGTTTATTAACATATTGCATTACTTAAATGAACTTAAACATGTATCTGTATAATGTAATACACATACTTAAATACATTTCATCTTAAAAATGAAGACAATGCCTGGAAATCTAAATCGATTTAGAAGTCAGTCATCACCATCGATAAATACACACTCTCTTCTGTTGAATTAGAACATTAGAACACTCTAGACGAGAACAGGCCATTCAGCCCAACAAAGCTCCTATTCACTTATTTCTTACAAAAAAACATCAAGTCGAGTTTTGAAAGTCCCTAACGTCTTACTGTCCACCACACTACTTGGTCACTTATTCCAAGTGTCTATCGCTCTTTGTGTAAAGAAAAACTTCCTACGGTTTGTGCAAAATTTACTCTTAACAAGTTTCCAACTGTGTCCCCGTGTTCTTGTTGAGCTCATTTTAAAATAACAGTCTCGATCCACTGTACTAATTCCCTTCATAATTTTAAGCTTCAATCATGTCACCTCTTAATCTTCTTTTACTTAAACTGTAAAGGCTCAGCTCTTTTAATATTTCCTCATAATTCAACCCCTGTAGCCCGGAAATCAGCCTAGTTGCTCTTCTGTGGACCTTTTCTAGCACTGCTATGTCCTTTTTGTAGCCTGGAGACCAAAACTGCACACAGGACTGCAGATGAGGCCTCACCAGTGTGTTATAAAGCTTGAGTAGAACCTCATGTGACTTGTACTGCACACATCAAGGCGCTATATAACCTGACATTCTGTTAGCCTTCTTAATGGCTTCTGAACACTGTCGGGAAGTCGATAACTTAGAGTCCACTGACACCTGCTGGTCACCACTCTTAACATTAGCCAATTCTGATGAGGTTCCTCGCACCATCACCTCTGCTTCCTGCATCTGAGCCAATTCTGAACCCATCTAAAAACATCACCCTGAACTGCCACTTCTTTTAGTTTAATGCCCAAATCTCATGTGGCACCTTTCTTGCTTTCTGAAAGTCCAGATCAATAATATCATAAGCTCCACTTTGATCTTAGCCTTTTGTTGCTTACTCATAGAACTCCAGCATGTTAGTAAAACATGACCTCCCTCTTCTGAACCCATCCTGACTGTTCAGAGAAACTCCTGTCTTGTCATGTGCTGCTCAATCTTATTCTTATTAATTCCGTCCATTAGTTTTCCTGTGATGCACATTCAGCTAACTGGCCTATCATTGCTTGGATCCACCTATCTTGGTATCCTCTTGGTATCAATTAAATTGAATTCCTTTATTGTTATGGTATGGTACAATAAGATTCAATATGTAAATCCTCCATAAACTTATATCCTATAAAATAATAAAATAACAATACTACTACTACTACTACAATTACTACTACTACTACTACCACTACTACTACTACTACTACTAATAATAATAATAATAATAATAATAATAATAATAATAATAATAATAATAATA
>JANRMT010062807.1:23273131-23306707 GCA_026402145.1 Polypterus bichir lapradei
TAATAATAATAATAATAATAATAATAATAATAATAATAATAATAATATGATAAAAAACGATGAAAAAGAAAGTATAACTACAATAAACATGTACATATAGTGCAGATAGTGCAAATGATTTATAAAGTGACTCAATATTACAACTGTAGTGCAAGTTGCCAGTGAGGTAATTGTACTTATAAGTACCAACAGGAGCACTTGATCGACTGATTGAGTGCATTTAGAGCTCTAGGGTTGAAACTGTTTCTGAAGCATGAGGTCCCTACAGGAAAGTCTCTGAAGCTTTTGCCAGATGGGGGAAGTTCAAATAGACTGTGTCCATGGCTGAGGCAGTGTTTGCTACAAGCTGTATCCTGATAATCATCTGCATTCTCAACACAATCTGCAGTAGAGCTTTCCAATCAGCTGCTGTAGAGCTGTGATTCCACACTCAGATACAGTGATATAAATACTCTGAGTGGTGCACTGACAATAACAACGCTAAAGCAGGTGTGGTATTTGGAATAGTTTGGCCATTCTGTGGACCATTATATTATTGCAGGTTAATTACAATCAGATGCCTTAAATTTAGAAATGATATGCGGTTAATTTCAGTGTTTTGAAACTGAGCCGAAAAATTGTTTATGCAAAGGATTGACCTGGCATGAAAATGTATGTGGCTTTATGCCAAGTTTAGTTTTTATACATCATGATGTCAGCATTTAAACAACTGTGTGAGTATACAACATTTTTTTGCACCGTTTATACATGAGGACCCAGGTGTGTGTTGTTCTACTCCACACCTAACCCCAGACTGAGCAGGAGATGTCCTTTTTAAAGCAGACCTTTGTAAAACTATCAGGTTAAATGGAGTCCTCACAAGACAGTAGAGGTGTCCTCAGCAGTTCCTGCCAATGACTCTCAAGATCATTCACAAGGATTTCATTTATGACTGTGTATCCCATAAAATGCTGCAGGCGCATTAATAGGAGCATCAGCAGAAATGTGGGTGAACGTATTGTCTGTGAGGCGGTCTTCAACTTCCCTTCCTTCTGTGATTAAAGTACCACCAAATATTCCAGAAAATTCAAACTGTCCTTAAAAAATCAAAATTCCAACAAATGCATTTTGCAATTTATAATTCTCATTATGTGATTCAATTCTAAATGTTTCTGCTATCCAATCAGATGTTTGTGCAAAGAGAGATAGAAGAAAATGAGAAGGGCTTCACTGCTCTGATACGGTGCATTGAGGAAGCCCACAGGAAACTGACTGAGAGGATCAAAGAACAAGAAAAGAGAGAAATGAAGAAGGCTGAAGGAGTCACGGAGCGACTGGAGAAGGAGATTGAGGAGCTGAAGATGAGAGAAGCTGAGCTGAAGGAGCTTTCAGAGACCAAGGACAATCTCCAATTCCTACAGGTGAGAGTGACACTTCACAGGGAATCTGATCAGACTGGGGTGTGTGGGACCTGAGAAACTTTAGAGTCAAATTTAAAGGATCTGAGGAGGTTGTACAACAGAACAGGAACAGGCCATTCAGCTCAACACACATCATCTTTTCATATTTCCTTAACATTTCAAATATTCTGTTTACAAAAATCTCAAATTTGCCACAGTCATGTGCATGATAGGCCAATGAATCTACAGGTGTTTGTGAGATAAAGTGAATTTTTATGAAATTTCAAAGAAGACATCTAATTAAAAATGGTCCCAACTCTTCTGCCAGGCTACCTCCTTATGTCTCCATCCTCACACCTTGACATTCAAATCCTTCAGCATTTCCTCACAGCTCAGACCCCACAGTCCAGTCTCGTCTCTCATCTCTCATTCTCATTGTGTGGTTTTATCTCACACTACACACAACAGTCCTGATGTCGACTGTGTTTAGCAGAAGTTACAGAGATTCTCTTCTTGATTTACACTCCACACATGGTGGTCGCTATATAACTCAGTGTCCTCTTAGTTTTCTGTCCTTTGTGTGGTTGATGATGGTGATGAAGTCACAAAGGCTCCCAGGATTTCCGCACAAGTCACACTTCTGAGCTTTAGACCTTCAATTGTTTAATCACATTGAAGAGTTTTCTCCTTACATGTGTTAGTCTTTACATTGCATGTTTTTAAGTTTGGTTTAGAAAAATGAAAAACTCAACACTTTGTTTTGTATGCCAAGTCAATTTTCGACCCACCTGTCCCCTCAATCCCTTTATCTTGACTCGTCTCTCATGGAGTCCTGCATGAAAAGCTCATTGATAGTTAAGTTTGATAATCTCTGATGTTCCACTACACTCCACCAAATATTCTCTCATAAATAAGCAACAAATCAATGATTCAATCAGGTATTCTCATCATCTAAACCCAAGCTGACTGCCCACCACACTGATCCTTAATTCAGAAGACCCCCTCTTATCAGCATTACTTACTTTTTAATGTCTCCTTTCTGAAATCTCATCCCCTCTTCTCTCCTGATCCAGACTTTTTCAACTTGCTGTATCATTCCTGCTGATGGAGACTCACTGAGCTTTACTGTCACTGCTGATTTCTCATCTGAGGACCTGAGAAAGGAGCTGTCAGGTTTGACAAAGAGTCTGGAGAAGATCAGCCAGGGGGACATCTTGACAAGGACTCCATCAGGTACAGCCTCTGGTGACATTGTGTTTGTTATTGAAGTCCATTAGGAGGACCAGAGTGACAGTAAGAGGACACTGAAGAAGGTCTGCTCTTTAACATTTATCTGCCATCCTTTGCTGTTAAGTTTTTTTTTTTTACTATATAGTGCCTTTCACATAGATTAGCTGAGTGATAACAGACTCTCTAAATGATAAGCTGTGTTTATTCAGATGTTTTGGAATCTTAAGTTGAAATGTTATACTCTTTATACATTTTCATATACTCTCTTAAAAAGTCCTTTTTCACATAACTTTGGGATTCTTTTTATTTCCTTTGCTTTGCTCAACTTAAGATTAATGGACAGAAATGTGTTTTTAAATGGCGAAGCCGGCTCAGAGCACAAATAAATTGTTTATTTGAGAACAGAGAAGACGTTAATGGAATCAAATTGAGCTCAGCGTCAGTGCTTTATAATATCAGAACATCTCAATCTGCTCCTGCTGTCTTCGGTGTCCATTACATTCTGCTGGATGGAGCCCACGTTAAAAGTTCACGTTCATCCATTTTCAGCTGTGCTCCCCCTGGGCTCTCGTGTTTTATATGCCTGCTGTTGCTTAGTCAGAAGTCATGTCTCCTATACCCCGTTTAATGATGAATATAAAATAAAAAGCACAAAGACGGAGCACAATGATGACGTCTGCTGTAATCAAAGTCTGTCAAGTTAAAGTCACTTCTGAGTGGGAGCTCTGTCTTCCTCAGTCACAGATCTATAATGAACACCCACTTCTGGTGACATTTTATAGTGGTGTCCCAGAAGAGCTGGAGCTTTATGAGCCAGCTGTGGAAGTAACGTCACTCATCTTGTGGCCTGTGAACTCATTTAAGTGATGACATTAGCAGGAGCAGCACCCTCTCGACTCAGGGTGAAATTTCTTAATGAGATGGAGCCCAACTGTGCCTGCTTGTCAATATTTATAAAATACAGTATATTTATGACACTGTATGTCAGCCCACAAACCAAGACATGAAGTTCAAGAGACCTTCTGTAGACCTCCATGATCAAATAGTGGCACTGCGGCTTCATGAATTGAGAAATGGAAGAAGTTTGGAAACACCAGGACGCTTCCTAGAGATGGTCAATCTGAGTAACTGGGAAGGACGGGCCTTGGCCAGGGAGAAGACCAAAAACCCAATGATCACTACAACAGAACTTCAGAAGTCCTTTGCTGAGATGATTGAAATTGTAGGAAGGATGGCCATCTCAGCAGGGCTACACAAATCAGGCGTTTACTGTAGAGTGGCCAGGTCTGATATCCCATGTAGTAAGAAAGCGGCCCCAGCCTACACACTGGACATCTGATAGTTTACGAGCTGAACAGGATCAGTGGAGAGACAAGACACAGACTAAAATTGAAGGGTGAAAGGTGCAAGTTTATTTACAAGAATGCTGAACAACAACAGTGAAGGTGGTCTTTCTTAATTTTTGGCTCAAGAAGCTCCTCCAACAGGAAAAATAAATAAAGAAAAAAAATAAACAAGAACAAAAAAAAAAAACCAAGTGTGTGTAAAAAAGAAAAAAAAAAAAACAATGACAGCAATCCCAAAATCAAAAACTATCCCAGCACCAAATAAGTATATATACCTCTACCAAAAAGTATCACCAGGAGATACATAACTGTATGTACAAAAGAATATCTACAAAGCCGCCAACATCACACCTGCTTCTCCAATAGCTCAGCAGTTCTTAATCCTACCTCACCTTTAGGTCAACTGACGACCCCGATGTCTGGCAACACCTTAAATATCACAGGCAAGATCCTCCAGCCAATCTGCCACCCCGTCTACTCCACTCACCTAACCAGGCGGACGCTGGCATGTTCACGCCGCGCTCCACGACACATCCTGAGTAACTTTCTATTTAAACTCGAACCCCTGCCGGTCACACGTGTGTAAACCCCCCATGGACTGCTAACAGCGATGCTGAGCTCAAGCACTCCAGTTGCCGACTCACGAGTAAGTAAATTCAGTTATTTACAATATGGGATCCCCATCTCTGACTCTGAAAGTGCCGGCTTTTTCTTTCAGGAACTCTGCACCTTAAACCATCTGTGCTGGGCAGGCTGCTAGGACACCAGCGTGTAAAACTGAACAACAGTGGGGTAGCCCATAGTGGCCATGATACAGCTCCACGTGTGCCCAGAGTCACCACGCCTCATAGTGCTCATCCGGTAGGCGGCCCTGAGTTACCGCAACAGCGCCTTCAACGCACAAACGGTAAGCGCACTTCCTTTACGATGGCATACATTTAACCTTATAAATAATGCTGATCGGTTTAAGGCTTCTTTAACTTAAATATTGTAAGGTGCGGGGTCGGACATTACCACACCAGGAAGAAGATCCATCCATCCATCCATTTTCCAACCCGTTGAATCCGAACACAGGGTCACGGGGGTCTGCTGGAGCCAACACAGGGCGCAAGGCAGGAACCAATCCCGGGCAGGGCGCCAACCCACCGCAGAGGAAGAAGATCCTCTCGAGTAAAAGACAAATGACAGCCTGTGAGCATCAAGGGAAAGTGTCAATGATCTGATGAGACAAACATTGAACTCTTTAGACAAAAGACCAACCAGGATGTCTGGAGAGGACCAGGCACTACTCACCACCCGCCTAATGCCATCTCTACAGTGAAGATGGTGGTGACAGCATCAGGTTATGGGAACAGAGACCAGAATTGAGATAAGGAGAAGTGCAGTCAAATACAGAGAGGACCTGTCAAAGAATTTGCTATTTCAAACTGGGCAATGGATCAATGACCTGAAGACTACAGCCAAGACAACTTTGGCGGCTTTGTCACAAGTCTGAGTGTCCTTGAGTGACCAGACTGGGATCCCACAGAATGTGTGTGGAGAGACCTGAAGATGGCGGTTCACAGACGCTTACCTTGAAATCTAACGGTTTGAGTGTATCTGCCAGGAAGAATGGAATTAACTGGCCAAATCCAGGAGTGTAAAGCTGGTAGTGACACTGAGTCATGAAGACCACCAAAGGTTTGTCCACAAAGACCTGAATTAAGAGTCTGAGTACTTCTAGGAAGGAGACGTTGCAGTTTTGATTTGTAATAAATTTGCAGACCTTTCTGAAGACCTGAGCTCACTTTGTCATTATGGGTTACTGAGTGTAGACTGATGAGCACAAAAGGCACATTAATCAATTTAAAATTAAATCAACAACACGGTAAAGTGTGCAGAAAGTGAAGGGGTCTCAATACTCTCTGACTCCCTGTATATTTATCATAAATGAGAATATTCAAATCGACATTTGGCCTAATTTGCCAGCCCTTATATATTTTATAAATGTTTTATTTTAACAGCAGTTCATTAGTAATAGATTTTTAAGAACTAAACTAAATTCCCACAATGCCATCTTCACAGTTTCCATTCTTCTTCTCTTTTCTTTTTATTTTCAGCTCATGAAGCTCCAGGTTTTGCCCTCCAGCCTCCTGAACCTCAGAGCAGAGACGACTTTTTAAAATGTGAGTTTGTGCTTTGACTGAATGGATCATCACAATAAAAATCATTGAAGTTTTAATAGAGCAGGACAGGCTTAGGATATGAAAGTCTGAGTGTTGTGTGACTGAGGGGCTGAGAGTAATGGGGGTCCTGTGACTGGTGCATTATGGGATAGAGAGACTCAGGCAGTGAATCACCAAAGCCGTCTGTTGAACCTGAGTCTTGATGTGTCCAAAAATGTACAAAAAGGAAAAGAAAAAATAAAATCCATATCATACGGTGCACTTAATTTTTCACACGACTCTATACACAGACACAATATTATTTGAAAAATGAAGCACAATTGTATGTGAAATAAGTTAAAGCTGACAAAAGTTCTTGTCATCCTCCATTCTTTACTCCACAGAGCAGACACTTTGCTTTGAGTTCTCGACTTCACAAATTTTAAACATTAAAACAAATAAAAATTTCAGAGAAAATTATTGGGGATCCTTTAGAAGTTCAAAGACCTCCATAGACTGTCATGACATCTCCAGCTAACTGATTCCTCTAATGAGTGTCACCGGGGTCTTCAGTCACTCAGTCAAGTCCTCACTCTGCTGTGTTGTGTCATTGTGTACCTCACACTGAACGAAGGCAAGAGAAGAGGAAGAGATGAAGAAGGTCACAGCCAAGGGTGGTCAAGATTAAGACTACAAGACCACCTCCACGGTGCTTCATGTTCCAGTGAGCACAGCTGCTAATATTCTCAAGATGTTTGAGGCTCCGCAGGACTGTAGCCGACCTCCCTGATGAGACCACCAGAGTAAAGTTGACCTCAGATTGAACAGAAGGAGAGTTTAAATGGTGGAGATAAAACAAGAAAACAACAAGAGACTCAGGCTGACCTCTGAGATCAAAGGACAACAGCGTCAAGTCACACCATCTGTTACTGCGTCAATGACAGTGGGCTCCATGGTAGAAGACCCCACTTCTGATGGACACACACAGACTGGAGTTTGCTAAACTGAGTGTTAATCAGCCACAGTGCTGGAGAAGAACTTGTGGACTGAAGAAACGAAATGAGAGCTTTATGGTGAGTCACAGCAGCTCTGTGTCCACAGAAGACAAAGTGATGACATTAATGGTTTCAGGTTGAAGTGCTGAATCCGTGAAGGTCACAATGAAATCAGGAGATCATCAAGGTGTTTGGTAGTAAATGTCACAAAGGTGAGACCACCAAAAATGGGGGGAAGAAGACATTGGAATGTTGTGAAGTGTCTGCTACGAGCCCTGAAATGAATCCAAGTCAACATCCATGGAAAGATCTGAATGTCACAGCTGGGAGAAAAAGGCCATCAAACGTCAAGAAGAGTGGGCTGGGTGGGCAGTGAGAGGAGTAGAAGTCTCATCTAGTGCCACAGGAAGGGCTTGATGGCAGTTATTACTTCCAAATAATGAGTCTGAAGTGCAGATCATGGCTCCTCCAGAACATACAAATAAGACCACCCAAATATGGTGGAAATCACAATTTAATGTTCTGAAGTGGTCCGCTATGTGCCTTAAAATGAATCCAAGTCATCATCCATGGAAAGACCTGGAGGTTACAGTTGGGAGAAGAAGACCATCAAAGCTCAAGAAGAGTGGGCCGAGTGGACAGTGAGAGGAGTAGAAGTCTCATCCAGAGCTGCAGGAAGTGCTTGATGGCAGGTCTCACCTGAAAACATTCAGTTAGAAAACATTAGGTTGAGGGTCCAAATAATTATGTTCACGCCATTGTCATTTATTTTATTGTGTGTGTCTAAAATTAAAAGCAAGGAGTCTGCTATGATGAATAAAGAATGGTGGATGACAACCACTGTGCTCAGTTAACACTTATCTGACAGAAAATTAGGATTCTTGTTTAAAAAGTGGAAAGGAGAAAAACTACTGGGTGCATGTCGGTGACACAAACAGTAGAGAGACAGACGTGACAGGTGACATATAATGATATAAATAGGATTCTTTCAGGTCAGAGGACCATCATGGCAATGGTGGGTTTACATTGCAGTGATTTTTAACACAAGATTGTCAAACTGGTTTAATCCAGTTCAGGCTATGTTGTGTTAAGTCAGGTGCTCAGAACCACACAAGGCCAATTCAGAGTCGCCAATTCACCCAACATGCATGTCTGTGGATTGTGTGAAGAAAACCAGGAGTTAGATGAGGATAACACGCTGACCTGACAAAGACAACCACTGGGCACCAAATTCAAAGTCGTGAAGCTCAATCTGTGAGGCCGCAGCTCCAACCCCTCGGCCATCATGCTGTTCCGAATCGAGTTTTGACAGTTCTGTTCCTCTTCTTCACATCTCCTATTATTCTGAACCCACATCTTTTGATTTTAAAGTTCATTTCTACTGAATGAATTGTCTCCTTTAATGATTGAGTAGCTTCAGCTCACTCCATGATGATTTTCTTCATGAACTTCACATCTCTCGGGATTCAATTGCCATCTTGTTGGCTGACCTGTAAATCATCGAGCTCTCAGTTTGTGATGAAGTGTGACAGTGGATTGATTTTAAATTAAAGAGGTGGACTGTGACAATCAAAGTGTCATTTAATAAAGCCAGTGGTCCGTGTGGACAGTCCATTAGAACTCGAACCTCGACGGTGACCTTGTGCTCATAATGATGGTGCTGATCAGGGCAGCCACAGTTGTTTGCTCGCTGCTGATGTGTTGTTTTTCTCTGTTAACTTTGCCTTTTGTAACAATATGAGGATTACATACACACGAGATCAGCTCCTTTCTATTGGGATTGCACTTCATTTCTCCTCCACTGATTAAGGACACTTTCATAGGATTTAGCACTTATGAAACTCTGACTGCAGACTCGGACTCGCAGCCAGGTAACTCCCACCTGAAGAGGAGAAGGGGGACGCGCTCAGGGTCTCTCGTGGGGTTCAGTAACGCGCTTGTCGAGTGCCCCTTCCCTTACAAGTTTTATCAGCGTCAGACCACTGAGGCCCAAAACAGAAGAACGTCATCTTCGTCTCGGCACCAGTAAGGATTATTCTCTCTGGTCAGCGTATTGCTGTGTGGACACCTGGCTTACTGCATCAGTTCCTGACTCCACATTAGAACTGCTGGGGTTTCTGCTTTACAGAGCAGTTAGAGATGCTGATCATCACAACAAGTCAAAGGCTCTGGAGTCTGCTGCTACAATAGCATGTTTGTGTGGACTCCCACCTCTCAGACTGCCTCTTTATCAGCACAGGTGACCCTCAAGGCTGTGGACGGCCCCCCTACTTTACTCCTTGTACCCCATTGACTGCAGATCCACTGATCCTTCAGTTAAATCATTAAGTTCACTGATGACACCACCATTATTGGTCTAATTACTAATGATAATGAAACACCTTCAAGAAAAGAGGGGTCTCATCTTGTGTCTTGTTGACCTTCAACACCCTGCTGCTCAAGACCCCCGAGTCAGGGGAAACAGCCATTGACTTTCACAAACAGCAGTCACAACCATTAACACTAGAAATGAAGGATTCAGCAGTCAATATGGTGGACTCCTTCAAAGTTCTGAGCACAACAATCACAGACATTCTCAGCTGAGACATGAACACCACCACATCACTAAGAAGGCACAGCGGCGATTGGACTTGTTACGCCAGCTAAAGAAATTAAATATTTCACAGCAAGTCCTCGTTCAGTTTCACAAAGCCGTAATTGAAAGTGTAATCACATTCTCCATTGGTGTCTGGTTTGACTCTCCGACGGCACACTCCATAAATAAATGACAGCGTGTGGTGAGGTCTGCTGTGCTCCTCATCTGTGCAGACCTGTAGACATCCTTTGTCACTAACCGTGTCATAAGGACCACCACGGACTCATCTCAGCAGCTCATCACTTCTTCACACAAACTCCCAAACGCTTCAGTCAATTCAAACTCAAACTAACAGACACCTCCAGAGTTTCTTAGCCAGAGCGACAGCCTCTCCCAGCAGTGACTTAGCCGTCTTCTGTGTGTATTCATGTGTTCTGTCAGAGACTGTGTGAAGGTGTGTGTGTGTGTGTACAGTATGAGGACATGTGTGTGTCACGGGAATACACACTACACACTCACACTGGCACATCACTATCGGCACATCTCCTTTATAATTGGATTATTCTACAACTTGGTTTGAAGTTTGTCTTTTTAACTTCAGCTATTTCTGTTATTTGTCTGTGATGTTGTGTTCTGTTATAAGGAGTCCAAGTCAGATTCCTGCACATGAAGTATTGGAGAATAAAAGGGATTCAGATTTATTGTGATTCTAGAATTTTATTTTAAATCCCCACAGATTCTGTCCAATCAGATGATCTCTTTACAATTAGTGTCTCACCAGCACAGCTTCTGATTGGTTCTTGTTAATTGTCTGTGTTGTGCTCCGTCCTCAGTCCCGTTACACACTCCCTCATTTTCTTTTCTCTCCTTTCAGACTTCTTTCCCCTCACACTGGACATCAACACGGCACACAGAGCCGTCCGTCTGTCTGAAGGAAACAAGAAGGTGAAACGTGAGGGGACAAAAGCCAAATATCCTGATCATCCTGACAGATTTGACAACTGGCCTCAAGTTCTGTGCAGAGAGGCTCTGACTGGGACTCGCTGTTACTGGGAGGTGGAGTGCAGTGGAGACTTCATGAGGATTGGAGTCGCATATAAAGGAATTAGCAGGAAAGGAGGGGGCGTGGAGTGCGGCCTTGGATACAATGACAAGTCCTGGAGTTTGCGGTGGTCTCATTCCAAGTACTCTGTGTATCACAATAGCATAGAGACTGAAATCAGCGCCCCCTACAGCCCCAGAATAGTATCTGGACTGGCCTGCTGGCTCTCTGTCATTTTATAGCGTCTCACACACAATGACCCTCCTGCACAGGTTCAACACCTCCTTCACTGAGCCCCTCTATCCAGGGTTTTATCTTAGTCATAACTCCAGTGTAACAATCAGCCAAATGACACCATGTGACCACTGACCAGTACCCTCCACCGGTCCCTTGATGTCCCCACAAGCCCAGGTCCTCTTTGTGTTTGCAGTTTGGGATCAAAATTAATTTTACAGGATTAGTATCTCTGTGATTGAATTTGTGGATGAGAATGCGGGGCGAGTGCGGCTGTCAGGGTCACCTTTATTATTGGGTTTGAGTAGCCAGTCAGATGTGTGTGTCATAGTGAGGGGTGGTGACACCTCAGACCTACAAATAAAAGTCTGACCAGCAGGGGTCGCTGTTGATTCACCGCCACCCCAACATCTACTGAGGCCCCCAAGTGTCTTTGAATGTCACCTGTTAAGTAGGACAGGCATGTGGTCCTGCTAGATCAGCACAACTGAAAGGCGCTTGTTATAATAAGTTTGTTATAATATTAAGAATTGTGTCACTGTATCTGTTATAAGATCTTTTTAATGTATTTTTTTCTGTGTAACATGCAATGAAGAGCTGAGCCAGATTTAGCACAGAGTGTCAGCATTCAGAATTGCTGGGCCAAGCAAAGCATAAAGACAGACAAGGACAGCTGTTGTCAGCCCTAAAAGGACTAAGTGTTATTTGACCTGCCTGTTTGATGCTCAGCACATGTTTGTTTGCCTTGTTTGGTAATTGTACTGGGGATTTGGTCGTGTGGACACAATATAAAAGAAGCTGGAACCTTGCCAAGCTTTGAGGACCTACGTGAGTGGAAGCCATAGACTCAAAACTCCACCTCCGTTGTGACAGAAAAAGCAATTTCTACACGACCGAATCCCCTCGGTTTAAAGATGAAATTCGCTGGTCTTCCCTGTCTCTATAGCAACGTAAGCCGCATTAAACAAGCTAAGTATATTCTGTCTTTTCTGTGACTTTGTCGCCGCCTATCGCCGAAAAGAGGGATATCTCCGTTATAATTTCTAATTATTTAAAGAAAGGTTTATTAAAACGCCGCAATATAAAAGAACATATTTCCACGGAGCTAACACTCCCATCGGAAACAGCGCTATACAGGAGAGCTCTTGAATAGTGACTATATGTAGGAGCAGAGAGTGACAGATGGGACTGGAGTGTTGTCCTCTCACTAGACATTTTGTGACCCTCCATTGGTCACTCAAAGGGTCCTTCACTTCAGAATGAATTCACTGTGAATGTCTGAAGACGAGGACTCACCGGTCAGTCAGATGTCAGCCATACTGACAGAGTTTGGTGTTTTAGTTGATGTCACATTAAACTTTAAACTGCACCTCCTCCTTGTCCCCAGATTTGGCATCCTGAAAGTTCCAACATCTTCACAAAATGAATTCTTGGTCAGTTGGCACACACTTGACATGGGTGCACATGTGTGGTTTTGCAGTGGACTGGCACCCCGTCCAGGGTTGGCCCACCTTGTCCACAAACCTGAACTTGAAAAGCGGATAAGAAAGACAATGAATGGACAGAAGGGGTCACTGATTGGTCAGTTGCCAAACTACTGCCTCTTGTGGCCACTCTAAATTTTACACAGCAATTTATACAAAAAGGAAATCTAAAAGATAAAAGCAGAAAGCATTCAGTGAAATCCTGAGCAGTGAAACATGAAAGGAGAGAATGAGAAACAATCAGAGAGTCAGACGAATGGAGACTTTAACAGGAGGACTGAGGGGTGGGACTGAAGTGCAGTGGCGCCCTCTAGTGGACACCCGCCATATTACACACATGGGAAAGGTCCGCAGTGAAGAGGGGAGAAAAGAATACAGTGCAGTGTAAAAGAAATAAGAATAAAGTAAAAACATAAGAATAAAACACCTGAAATAAAGAACTTTAAATATTATATCTAAAACTAATTAAGATATAAATGAATTAAGAGCAAAATAAGAGTGACACGATCACACAGTCACATGACCTTCAGAGCTGACAGGTGAGCTGATTCTTCTGTAGCCAAACTGCCCCCTCTAGTGGCCACTCTCAATATTAAATGAATGGCAAGGCTGAGGGGGAGGAAAGATTTTGGTTTGATCAAAAGGATATTTAGTGGAGATTTCTTAATATTGTCATTAGCTTTAAGGACAGAGCAGTTTTGTTAGGTTATGGAAGATTCTTGTCATAAAGTCCTTTGCCAGGTTAAATGGTGACCTCTAGTGGCAGAACATTAGAAAGCACTTGTGGAACTTTTTCTTATGTACTTCCGGGTGAAAGTTCATGCTTTGTTATCTTTTTCGTTCATTTGTTTACTTATTGCACGTTGTAAGATCAGTTTGTCTTTTTCCTATTTAACCTGAGCCATTAATGCTGTGCGTTCTTGTGGAAAAGTAAGTTTTTTCTAGATAATTTAATATAAAGCGGTTCAAAAGTATGTTAAAGTTAGACGTGCAGATCAGTTAAAATGTGTACTTGAGTGTAATGATGTGACTGAGCGTATGTATTTAACTTTATTTATAGACCACAGCAACAGGAATTAAAGTTCTTTCTGAGCTCAGACTGCGTTTGAAGTGATTTCTTTCTTTTATATCACCTGGAAAGGGGAGTTTACAGCAGTCAAGTTGTGCAGCTGTGGAGTTAATAGCGGCATCTCCCACGGCCAGACCTCTCATTGTGTCTTCTGCCTTTCAGATTTTATTTCACCCGCATTTCCTGCACCAGCCTAACGTACCGAGGCCAGCCCTCACTTACTGCGGTTTTGATTTCTTCAGTTGAGACCAGGGCTGCCAGTTTGTGTGACTGTTGACGAATTAATAGATTTCAAATAAACATCCACTGCCTCTGCCGACGGGTGTTCATCAGAAGTGAAAAGTTCTAGAGTAGTGATGGGCCACTCGATACTGACATGTCGACAAAATGTCGAGCTTTCGAAGAGCCGCTCTTGTTTCAAATGAGTCCGTCACGTGATTTTGAGATACGCTAGCGTCATGACATCATTGATATCTGCGCAGTCAGCTGTCGATTTGGCCAGCCACCCATCTGCTGAACGGCTTTGGTCAGTCAGTCTGTCTGTCAGTCAGTCATTCTCCAACCTGTTCAAAGCTTAAAAGCAGTTGGCCCTGCTGCATCTGTAAGGTGTGTTGATGCGAGTTAAAATCCTAGTTGGGACTCACGTATGGTAAGTTAAAGAAGGTCTTTTTAAAAAGACCTTCTTCTGTTATGCACCTAAAATCTGGAATAGCCTGCCAATAGGAATTCGCCAGGCTAATACAGTAGAGCACTTTAAAACACTGCTGAAAACACATTACCTTAACATGGCCTTCTCATAACTTAATTTTAGTTTAATCCTGATGCTCTGTATATTCAATTTATTATCATAACTATTCATGGTGGCTCCATAATCCATACTGACCCCTACTTCCTTTTCTGCTCTTTTCCCGGTTTTCTGTGGTGGCAACCTGCTCCACCACCACCTAATCAAAGCACTGTGATGTCCTACATTGACGGATTACAGGCCAGAAGTCCACATGACCGTAATCATCAAGTCCTTCCAAGATAACCCTACATACAAAGAGGACTCTTTCATTGATGTTAGGTAGAATGCCCAGAGGGGGCTGGGTGGTCTCGTGGCCTCTGAACCCCTGCAGATTTTATTTTTTCTCCAGCCATCTGGAGTTTTTTTTGGTTTTTTTTTCTGTCCTCCCTGGCCATCAGACCTTACTCTTATTCTATGTTAATGAGTTTTGTCTTATTTTTCTTATTTTTTTATTTTGACTTTTTTCTCTATCTTCACATGTAAAGCACTTTGAGCTACATTATTTGTATGAAAATGTGCTATATAAATAAATATTGTTGTTGTTGTAATTTAGGGAAAGCCTCGGAATTTCTGCGTTAATGAGACGAAAATGTTGTAAAGAAACTTTGCGAATTCATCCAGAGGTGGACATAAAGATCACTCAAGTACTGACAAGAAGGAGCAGCTGGATAAGCACATCTGGAGCCAAACTTTCAAAAAACATCTGACTTTGTCAGCAACATCCTTTCCTTGTGAATTCATCTTATCAAAGGGGGGTAAATAAGTAATCTTCTGAAGTGCAGCACAACAGAGTAAATCATTGATGGAAATAGAATTAATGAAAGACGAAGCTTTTGTCGTTTCTGTATTCTTAAACCATCTTCAGTCCCACAATCCCCCACAGTCACTGACACGTTTAAGGTTCCCTGCTCCTCACCTGTCGTGTTACCCAAAGCATCAACACTGAGTTTCATTCAAGGCTTTACCGTCCATCCTGTCATACAAATAAAATAAGACACACATTTCTTCTACATACGTGTTCAATAATAATAATAATAAAAATAATTAATAATAGTAAACTGGCAGGAATGAGAAAAAGCTCAACATGGGAATATTTATGAGAAGACCCTGCATGTCATCAGGGTGAGGAGGTGCCTTGTCTCCCGTTACGAGAGCTCGTCTGCCGCCCTGCATCGTCTGTGTATGTGTTGTACATTTCTTTCTTTCAGAAATGCTGCAAAGTCTGTTGATGTGAATTGACATCCATTATCTGACACTATGGAAGGTGGATTTCCAAATCTGCTAAAGACTGAAGTGAGGAACTCTATAACATTCTGAGCAGTGACAGAAGCAGTGAAGGTGACTTCTGCCCACTTGCTATGATAATCAATGAGGGTTAGAGCATAACGAGAATTCCAGACAGCTGTTTCAAATGGACCCATTATGTCTATGGCCAACCTTTGCCAGGGTTGTAATAGAAATGGCACAGGTTGTAAAGGTGCAGCAGAAGGACTGGCTATCTTGTCAGATGACTGGCACAGTTGACAATTTTTAACTTGAGCTGCGAACATATCATCTATACCTGGCCACCAGTATAGCTCACGCAGACGCTGTTTAGTTCTCACAATGCCTTGGTGACCTTCATGAGCAAACGTTACCAAAGTGTGGCACAGAGAAACAGGAGCAATGAGATGAGCACCACGGCACACAAACTCATTTTGTGCACGAAATTCATCTTGTAATCTGAAATATGGACGCATAATTGTGTCAGAAGTAAACTCACCAGGGGAGAGGGCAGTCAGAGTAGGAGACAACATTGCCACAGACTCAGGTTCAGTTGCAGAAATGTCCTCAGCAGCGGCAGGCAAGAGCAAGCGAGAGAGACAATCAGCAGTGTCAATCGGTGACCCAGGACAGTAAGCATCCATATAGTTGGAACACAACAGTCGTGCTGCCCATCGTGCAATCCGCATGCCAGCACGATCAGACCCTTTTGAGGACAGTAGAGTGGTCAACACTTGATGATCAGTGTGGAGAATAAATTTACGACCCCACAAGTAAGTCCTCCATTTTTCAACAGCCCACACACATCCAAGAGCTAATTTATCAACTGTAGAATATTTCCTTTCAGCAGCAGCAGTAAGAGTCCTAGACGCAAAGGCAACAGTCCGCTCCGTACGGTCAGGTTGGACATGAGCTAGAACAGCTCCGAGCCCATAATCAGACGAGTCAGAGGAAACTATAGTAGGCAAATCAGGGGCAAATAAGACCAAAAATGGACTGTCAATTAGCAACTGTTTTACTGAGCTTCATCAGACCAGGAAAACTGTGTATCTTGGCGGAGGCAGGTGCATAGGGGTTCTACAAAGTTGGCAAAATGTGGGATAAACTTATTATACCACGATGTACTGTAAATCCAAAGAATGAACGTAACTTGGCAACACCATTGGAGTTGGAGCCTGCAGAAGAGCAGCAAGATGCTCCTGATCAGGTTGTATCCCTTGTGCTGTAACAGTATGAACCAGAAAACACAGACTGGCCTGATTAAAATGACATTTTGATTCGTTTAACTGCAATCCTGCATCTTTTATGCGTTTAACAACTGCTTGAAGTGTCTGATCATGGTCGACTTGTGTTCGTCCTCACAAAATGATATCATCTAAGAAGTTTGCAACATTTGGCAACCCCTGCAAGATTGTAGTGAGCATCTTTTGAAAAGCAGATGGAGCAGATGCTAACCCATATGGGACCCGGCAGAACCTGAACAGTTCTTCATGAGTAATAAAAGCAGTCATCTCAAAAGAGTTCAGAAACCTCACAATATGAAGAAGAAGAAAAGGATGATTCGGCTCCTGATTGATAACTGTGCTGCCCACAACATGCTTCCACATTTAGATAATATTCGCATTGAATTCCTCCCACCCAATTGCTTCAGCCATTGAATTTGGGCATCATTCGCACCCTGAAAGTGTATCATCACAAGGAAATGCTGAGAAAAATTCTTGTCAGCATAACTTGTAGGCAGGAGGAGATTAAAATTAACGCGGAAGAAGCTATTGAAATGATTGTTAAAGAAGTTAAAAGAAGTTAAAGAAAGTACTATAGTAACAAATACTGAATCTCATTGCAACGAAATTTTCATTACAACAAAATATTTTTTAGGTCTCTGGTAGTTCGTTGTAATGGAATTTTACCTGTGTATATATATATATATTGTGAACTGGGACCCGGACACAGACAGACGGACATCATTGTTGCACCCAACACACTGTTTATTTACAGTATATACAAAGTTCACGTGCACCACAAACCCCAGTGCCTCTTGCACCGATTTCCCCAATGTCCAGGCCTCACAGTCCTTGTGCCTTCCTGGCCGCCTCCAGTCCTCTCTCCAGCTCTGTCCACTTCCACCCGACATCCACTCATGACTGGAGGGAGGCGGCCCCTTATATGGGAACCCGGATGGGCTCCAGCTGCTTCCCGGCAATCAGTCATAGCCACACCCCAGTGTGGCGGAAGGGCCGGCTGCGCACCCGGAAGCCGTCCGGGTGTCCCCTGTCGTCTTCCACCCAGCACTTCCTGGTGTGGCGGAAGTGCTGGGCTCCAGGGTTCCTCAGGCACCTGGGCGCCGCCTGGCGGTGGCCACGGGCCCCTACAGGGTTGGGCGTCCACACGGGATATTCCGGCATCGGGGCCAGAGGAGGGCTTGTGCCTCCTCCAGACCGCGAGGGGGCGATCGCCCTGGTTGTATTGGGGGCCACGGGTAGAGGGCTTGGAAGCCCAACCCTGTAGGGGCCCGTGGCCACCGCCAGGCGGCGCCCAGGTGCCTGAGGAACCCTGGAGCCCAGCACTTCCGCCACACCAGGAAGTGCTGGGGGGAAGAAGACAGGAGACACCCGGACGGCTTCCGGGCGCACAGCCGGCACTTCCGCCACACAGAGGTGTGTCCAAGGGGGAGTGCCGGGAAGCAGCTGGAGCCCATCCGGGTTCCTACTTAAGGGGCCGCCTCCCTCCAGTCGTCAGTGGATGTTGGGTGGAAGTGGACAGAGCTGGAGAGAGGACGGGACGCGGTCAAGAGAGAAAGGCACAAAGGACTGTGTGGCCTGGACAGTGGGGGAATCGGTGCAAGAGGCACTGGGGTTTGCGGTGCACGTGACTTTCATTTTGTACATAGTGTAAATAAACAAGTGTGTGGTATATATATAAAACTAACACCAACAGGCAGAATGCACTATACTATGGTAAGAGTTAAAATAAGACACCTCACTCTTGGATCCCTGGCTCTTTCAATGAATATTTACTTTTGCACTGTATCATTATAATCGCTTCTGTTATTAGCATTATAATTAACCCTCATCTTTTCTTGAGATCACATTTAATAGCCTTAAATGTTTTCTTTGTTCTGAATTAATTAAAATGGAGTAGACAGAAAATAAAGGTTTATCCCTGTACTTTGCCATAATATAGGTAAGCACATTTGAGAAAGAAAAGGTGAAATCCTTGAATCACAAATGTTATTATTCATTAAAGTATTGAGATATTTCATTTATTTATACTTTACAATATTTTGTGGAGCACAAAAATAACAAGTTTGCTACGAAGAAAAGACACCATCAGTGGCTCAACTGACTAAGGTGGTTGCTTTCCAAATTCTGAGCGTAGTGCTGGCCTGAGTTCAATTGAATTAAAGAATCATCAGAATTAATAATAATAAAAAAATTATCAGGAGTGAAATCTTTATAACCAATTTGAACTAAATAATTTTGAGAGATACTGTGTAAGGATCGCATAAGAGATCTGTTTGAGAATCATCCCCACTCAGAATCGCCATCAAAATACGATGTCTAATTGCGGACGGCAGCTCTCGTATTTACATTAATTCATCTTCTATTCATTGTCATTTGTCGTCCATGAACCCCTCCATTGTAAAAGGTGATAACAAACCCACTGTGGCAGATCAGGTTGAATTTGCTCTGCTGCTCCAAACATTCAAAGTTGTCAATCCGGAGCACATCAGAGTGGCTGAGAGACACGGCGCAGATCAGTCACCGGCACACAGACACACACGGGACACTCCAATGTGAGCAGTGCACATATCAAGGTCGGCATTAAAGATTGAGTGCTGAGGCAACAAACAGCAGCGGGATAAACACATCTGGACCTGCTGTTGAAAAAACATTTGCCTTTACCAGCAGCAGCAGTTTACTCCCTTGTAAACACATTGTTCAAGGTTCGGATATGTGATCAGCACAAAGCCGTCTTACTCACAGCACAGTGCAATAATAAAACATTTCCTTAAACAAATATGATAGTTGTCCTGTCTGTGTCATTCCTAAGCAATTTTCCAGTTACAGAAGCGCAATCCCAGTCACTAACACATTTACCGTGTAGCCCCCCCAACACTGAAAGTGAGAACACACTCCACCTGATTAATTTCATATTTAAAAATTTTCAACCGCTAAACCCGCCATCAACAACTACAATAACAGTTGAAATCATCACTCAAATAATTTGTCTTATTATAGACATAAAACAAGATGCCCACTGATATATTATATATACCCACATGTTTGATATATATTTACTAGGGGTGTGTGCAACTTAGCCGCCTATGGCAATCCAAACCCACTTTGTAGCTCGCCTTGCTCGTTCTCGGTCCACGGTGGAATTTACTGTTAAATGAAAAAAAGAAGAAAAACAGACTCTTTGGGGTAACAATTCACACACGATGGACATGGGACCCGAAACCATGTTTGCCTTATTAAGGGACTTCAACGCTACTGCTGCCCCACTACTGTTTTTAGCAGAGTGAATGCATATAATGCATGTTTTTTTATGTATGCATGCATGAAGATGAAAACAATTATATATAGATGTATACTATATGACATACGTTCAGTGTTGCATGAAAACGTTGCATGAGGCGAAGAATGGATATTTATGAGAGTATTATAGTGAGAGATGTGTCGTCACTCGTCACTAAAAGATTAGGTAAATCGTGCAACCTTTTTATGGAACACTTAATTTTGTTCAAAACTGTACGTCATATAGTATACATCTATAAATATATTTTTTTTGTCTTCATTAGGAGAATACAACAATGGTACTCTCGTATCAATTAAACCAATTTAACGTGTATATGTCAAACAACATATTTGTACATTCGTCGCAGTAACAACAGTAGTAGTAGTGTAAGAGCAGGTGTTAAGAGTCCGCTACTCTCCTTACCAGAATTTGGCGTCGGTTCTTCTTGGCTTGCGGGCGACCTCAGTAGTGTAGCCGACTGAGTCTTCAATGTGTGGAAAGGCACAAAGAGATGGCCACCCCAGTTTTGCGGACAATTTGCCAGTTATATTTACTTCTTTAAGAATACAACTGTGGACATACCGCACTGAGCTACACAAATAACACTTGTCTTTTTTTTTCTCTATTCTGATGGACACAAGGCCAGTTCAGAGTCGCCAATGAACCCAACATGCACATCTGTGGAGTGCGTGAATCAAAGCAGGAGTGACACGAGGAGAACATGCAGGCCTGACATTCAAGACGACGACTGGGTGCCAAATTCAAAGTCTGTGAGGCTGCAGCTCCAACCCCTCGGCCTCACAGTTCACTTCAACTTCTTTCCTTTCCTTATTATTTTGAACCCGTGTCTTTTGATTTTAAAGTGTCCCCTTTACTGCCAGAGTGGCTTCAGCTCACTCCATGATGACTTTCTTCATGAACTGCACGTCTCCCAGCACTTGATGGCCATCATGTTTGCTGCAATCAGTCACGAATTTTATGACAGTTTATTATAAACATTTTATATTCAGGCAGTTCAGATTTTATTTTTATTTTTTATTTTCATATTCTGTGTAACCCTTTACATGCTGGGTGACCCCTAAATGTTTAGTAGAATACTGGAAATGGAAGAACAAAAGACTGGGAATGGAAGGGGCAGAACAAGGATCAGGGCTGTATTATGAGGTAAGGAAAAATCAGTTTGGTGATGAAGTGTGACAGAGGATTGATTCTAAATTAAACAGGTGGACAGTGAAAATAAAAAGGGCCATTTTAATAAAGCCAGCGGTCCTTGTGGACAGTCCAATAGAACTCTGACCTCAATGGTGACCTTATGGCATATATTGTAATTCCAGAATTTTACTTTGAATTCCCACACATTCTGTCCAATCAGATGAACTCTTTACTATTAGTTTCTCATCAGCGCAGCTCCTGATTGGTTCTTGTTAATTGTCTGTGTTGAGCTCCGCCCCCAGTCCCGTTACACACTCATATTTCCTCACTTGTTTTCTTTTCTCTCCTTTCTGACTTCTGTCCCCTCACACTGGACATCAACACAGCAGACAGAGACTTCCATCTGTCTGAAGGGAAGAAGAAGGTGACATGTAAGGGAACAAAAATTTAATATCTTGATCATCGAGACAGATTTGACTGCTGGTACCAAGTTCTGTGCAGAGAGGCTCTGAATGGGACTCGCTGTTACTGGGAGGTGGACGGCAGTAGATGCCTCATGAGGATTGGAGTCGCATATTAAGAACTGAGCAGGAAAGAAGATGGTGTGGAGTCCCTCCTTAGATACAATGACTAGCACTGGGGTTTGCAGTGCTGTGTGTCACAATGAGAAGCAGATTGTAATCAGCTCCCCCTACAGCCCCAGAATAGGTGTGTATCTGGACTGGCCTGCTGGCTCTCTGTCATTTTATAGCGTCTCACACACAATGACCCTCCTGCACAGGTTCAACACCTCCTTCACTGAGCCCCTCTATCCAGGGTTTGGGTTTAGTGTTCACTGCGCAGTTAAGTATTTGGTTTGCAGTGTACAGTGAAATATATAAGCGTTTGTTTTAGAAATGTCGTAAAGAGATGGCTGAAATGGTCAAGTAAACAAGACGAATGTTTCAGGGGGATGCCGAGTTGGGAACTGGAACACTGTGATGTTCTTTCATGCCCATAGTAAGTATTGCCAGTTGGTACGTATGCAGTTTTCATAACAGGATATGTGCTGAATTCAAGTGATATTGAAGAACAAGGACATTATGGAGAAAGACTTTTATCTTAGGCTGGTTGTGCTCTACGCTAAAGTACCTCATGTCTTTTAGCCAATCAGAGAATGATATTCAGGTATTAATTCAGCACTGTTATGCAAATTCAGTTGTTTATAACATGGTCCTCTGCCCCTTCTTTTTGACCATTCTCTAACAGACTACTGTGATGAATGCTTCATCTTCGGCATTTTCTGAGGAGTAAATTAAAGATGCAATGGACGAGTTTCCTCCTGCCTGATTACTGACTCAAAGGGGTTTTATCAGACTTGTCCTAGTAGAGGAAAAGTTTCTGTATTTAATTAATAAGTTGATTTCTTCCACAGGGGGCACCTCAGACCTACAGATACTTGTCTGACCAGAAGGGTCCCATGTTGATTCACAACCGCATGACCCCGAGTGTCATTGAAAGTCAACTGTTTAAAATTCTGCTGGAGCAGCACTGCTGAAAGGCACTATATAGACTAAGTATCAGGAGCTCTGGAATAGTGACTATGTACAGGAGCGAGTGACAGATGGGACTACTGTAGAGTGTCTCCACCTCCATTGGTCACTCAAGGGGTCCATCATTTCTGAATCAATCCACTGAGGACTCACAGGTCAGTCAGATGTCAGCCATACTGATGAGAGTTTGGTGTTCTACTGAGTCACTTGACATCACATTACACATTAAACTTCACCACCTTCTTCTTCTTTCCAGATTTGTCAATTCTGATATTCTGGAAATTCCGAATTTTCTCAGAAAAAATAATTAATGGTAAAGGTTGGGATCTCCGGTGACAGAGGAAAATCAGAAGTGGCAGTTTGAAAGGCTTCTTATTCATTCAAGAAGTAATGGTGTGAAATTTCACCTTGTCGGACAAGATGGAGATCGATTTCAAATAAATATACACTTAGACAAGATTTAATTATACTATTAGGGTTCTAAATTGATTCAGTAGGTACGATAGACGAGGTCCACGTTATCAAGCACACACCGCCTGACCCAGTCACGCACACACCTCATTTTAGTGTGAATTTAATGTAACACACTAACCTTGCCATGTAAGAAATAGAAAAGCTGTAATTCTGTAGATCTGGAAACATCTAATGTTGTGTTCCTGATTGAAGTGTTGATTAAACTCCTCCAGTATATTTCATTTTCTTACTGGACGAAGTATGCAGCAAATTAAACATATAAGCAAAGGGCTAAAAGACACTAAAGTCCGACCTCACTTAAACCTTAAAACTACCTGTTCCAAAAATGCCAGGGTGTTTGAGGTCACATTGTCAGGTGCAGCTGTCAGGTAGATATCTTTTTTGTCTTCTTCTTTCAGCTGCTTCTGTTAGGGATCAGCACAGAGGATCATCTTCTTCCATGTCTTCCTGTCCTTGTCATCTTCATCACCTGCATGTCCTCTCTCTCACCACATCCATAAACCTCCTCTTAGGCCTTCCTCTTCTCCTCTTACCTGGCAGCTCTATCCTTAGCATCCTTCTCCCAGTATACCCAGCATGTCTAGTCTGCACATGTCCAAACCTACACAATCTCACCTCTCTGAATTTGTTTTCCAACCGTCCCACCTGAATGACCCTCTAATGTCCTCATTTCTAATCCTGTCCATCCTCGTCTCGCCCAATGCAAATCTTACCATCGTTAACTCTGCCACCTCCAGCTCTGTCTCCTGCTTTCTGGTCAGCGACACCGTCTCCAGCCCATATAACATAGCTGGTCTCACTACCGTCCTGTAGACCTTCCCTTTCACTCTTGATGATACCTGATCTAAATCAGGGTGTCCAACTCTGACCCCACAGGGCCGCAGTGGCTGCAGGTTTTCCTTCCTGACACTTTCTTAATCAGTAACCAATTTCTGCTGTTAATTGACTTCTTTTCCCATCCATTGCATTTGTTAATTGAAGAATCCTCTGAATTGCTTCATTTTTTCATAAACGGCAAACAAATAAAAATGAGATGTAAAGTGAACCAACGATTGACCAGTTGGGGTATCAAACTCCCACCAGATTCACTCTAACCAGTTTCTTAATTAGAAGCCAATTGTTGTTGTTAATTGAACTCGTTATTTACTTCCATGGCTGTACTCTCGTTTGACCGCAGCAGAAAGCAGATCAGCATCACCGAGACCTTCATCTTTCTTTATTTTCTTATACTGTATGACAGCAAAGGTTATCTGTTCATGTGTTGGGTCATTTTGTATTTCATTACTGTTTGGTTGCTAATTAAGGAATAACAGAAACAAATAAGGGGTCTGCGTCTTAAATAGCAAATAAATTAAAATGAAGGGGAAAAAGTTAATTAGCAGCAAAAATGGGTCATTAATTAAGAAAATGGTTAGAATGAAAACCTGCGGCCCTCCAGGATCGACGTTGGACACCCCTGATCTAAATTAAACAAGGAAACAGTCAAGTCTCCATGTGCCTCGTGTGTTCTTGAAAATGGTTATGGTAAGCAGGCGTGTGTGCAATGAAGAGTTACCGTTCGGGAGAAAACATCTATCGACCCAAACAGCACAATATTGTAGCTTGCTTAACAAAGGCAAAAAATAAAAAATAAATATTAAAAGATAAAATGACTATGAACGTGTCTAACTGTACTCACCTTTTCACCTCGTCTACAGCATATCCAGCATGAGATATTCTCAGTTTTATGTCTAAACCCAAAGTGTCAAGTTCTTCATCTGACCGGTGCTGTAGACTCCTTGAGGAGAGGTTTGCTTCAGCCATACACCTCGATACACACACAGCCAAGGGACTGGCAAAGCAGGGAATGGGATTAACAGTTGGATCTGCAATCTTGGATTCTGCCTCATGTGTGATGAAGGGTGTGAGGCCGAGTGTCAGTGATGTGGCACTTAATTCTAGGGAGGCAACAGTACAACACGTCCTAGCAACACAGACAAGAAGGATAAAGCTACAAAATGACAACAGGCCATACTTACAATTTAGCAGTAAAAACAGTTTATTAATTGTCAATTCATTATGAACACCAAATGCTCATGTATTAATAATCTCTAATGTACAAGGCCTCCAAGAACTCAAAGATAAGTAAGCAGAAAAAATATTTAAAGTAAAAGAAAATGTCAAGAATATTCACAGTGTAACAGGCCTGGCTTATCTTTGATTAACTCTGCTGGTTATCTGATGAAACACAGAAAGCAAGCTGATGAAATGTCGGCTAACAGGAACGCTGCAGAACAATCCCACCACTCAGGTGAGTCCTTCTGAATGAAGACAGACCAGGGAGGGCAGCTGGCTTTGTTCACATCTTACAAGTCTGTCCTTCTCAGAGTGCCATCCACTTTGTGCTCCAGTCCCAAACTCCAAATGTGCCACGGGGTGCAGTGGGGTTGCCGATCTGGAAGTGGCACTCTATACTGGGCTGATGAATGGTGCCATAAAAATCAACAAAAGTGATTGATCACAAATGCCACATTACGTGTTTGTGTGATCTTTGTGATGACATTACAGTTTCAGAACATGCTAACTGATAAATAACAGACTGATTCAGTGCATGGCCACAGATTTGAAATCAAAAACACATGAACTTTGAAGTCTGCATGACACGGCTGTCCTCAACAGTCAATCATGAATAATCCACTGCATCCACTGAACAGTGTCATCTCCAGGCAGAGGAGTAGCTTCAGTGACAGACGGAGGAGATCGTTCCTCCCCCACACTATGCGACTCTTCAATTCCACCCGGGGGAGTAAATGCTAACATTACTCAGTTATTGTCTGCTTTTTTAAATTTTTTTCATTTTTATTACTATTTAATTTAATATTGTTTCTTTGTATCAGTATACTGCTGCTGGATTATGTGAATTTCCCCTTGGGATTAATAAAGTATCTATCTATCTATCTATTTAGGAGTGACTGACAGTTCTTTCCACCAATCAGCTTTCTTCTGTTGTCATCAGTTGATACCTGCCTTTTCTGTACTATCCTCAAACTGAAACCTGAACCAACACATTCAGAGTATAGAGCGTCCTTCACACACCACCCAGGATATAGTGACATGGAGCAATGTGACATCCGTTATATTTTTAGGTTAATTTATCAAATTATCAGCTGGGTCAGGAGAGATCCCTGTGTGTTTCTGCTTTGTCTTCCCTTTATTTCTTATATTTCAGACATTAAAATCAGTTCATTTCATTTTCATTGTGTTCTGCATACATTATGGTGTCCCATTTCTCATGAAATTATTATTATTATTTTAAATAATATTCCTTCTATACATTGATATTCTTCACAACTGTGGTCCCCCGTGCTAACCCTAGCATGCTGTTGTGACTTCCTCTTCAGGTCTTAAACATTTCTCTTTGAACCCTGAACCACTTTTGGACTCACTCTTCACACACAGCTGATGAATGTGTTTGGTTTGTAAAGACTCTTATTTATAAATGATAAACTAAATTAGTGTAAAAGGCTTATAAAGCCCCTCTACATTGGTCTGTCATGTGACGGCTCTCTTTTTAGTCTCCTGTCCTCCTCGACTGTCCCTCCCCAGTATCTGATTGGAGAGCATTGGCTGTCACCTGAAATCACTAAATGACTTCTTCATCATCAGGGTTAAGAACGGCTGTCTGCACTCAGCGCAGATGTCAGCCATCAGATGACATCCCAGAGACGGTACAAGTTCATTGCTACTCAGGTAAGGCCCCATTTCTAAAGCTCTGAAACAAAAATATTCCCCTTGTTGTCAGTGGCACCTCCTGGTAGTTGGCACCACACTGTGGATTTGATTTGACTTCTCCCTTTTTCATTATTACATTGCACTTTTTCAGTTGTGTTCTGTGGTTGAAGTTGTTATCACCACACAGTTCTGTTGCTACCTCATTCTGTTGTCTGGTGTTTGTATTGTTCACCATCTTATGTCACAGAACTGGTGCAGAGATGATCAGTCCCTGTATGGCCGACATCCTGACAGTACAGAGTCCTTCATGAAATCTTACGTGTTGCTGATGATGGCTCATACAGGAGGACCACTTTCAACATTCAGAACAGCTAAGAGGTCACATTCTGGACAGCAATGGAGTTTTCCTCCAAAGTGAATTCTCATGTGGTCTTTAAGAGTCCTGCTGTCTGAGAAATGCATGCCACAATCAGAACAGCTTTGCTTCTTACCAGAATAAATTATTTTATGTTTGTGAAGACAACTTTATATGAGAACAGCAATCCATATTCATTAAAACAGTAAGGCTTCTGACCAGTATGACTTCTCCTATGCTTATACAGAGAATTAAGGCATGAGAATTGTTTGCAATATTCCAAGCATTGGTGAGGTTTCTCTCCAGTGTGAAGTCTGATGTGACTCTGTAGGGGTATTTTTGTGTATACTGCTTATCACAGTCAGGAGAACAATAAGGTTTCTCTCCAGTATGAGGTCTGATGTGGCACTTAAGTGAGTATAAATCAAAAAATTGTTTCCCCATTCAGATCAGCAAACAGATTTTACTTTAATATGGATTTTGGCCTGTGTGTAAAGATATTTCTGGCTTGCACATTTGTCACATTCAAAACATACATACTGCATTTTCTCTTGCATGTGAGTTTGTGTGTATACTCAAAAACAGTTAATGTTGAAAAACCTTTTTCCACATTGAGAACAGCAATATGGATTCACTCCAGTATCAATTTCTGTGTGCCTTTGAGAACTGCAGTTGTTAGAAATTTGCCACACTCTGGACAACACTAAGGTTTTTCTCCTGTGTGGACTCTTCTGTGCCTCTGAAGATCAATTCTCCATGAGAACGACTTACCACATTCTGGACAGCAATGAAGTTTTTCTCTTGTGTGGATTATTATGTGCCTCTGAAGATGGCTTCTCAATGAGAACGACTTGCCACATTCTAGACAGCAATGAGGTTTTTCTCCTGTGTGGCTTCGTCTGTGCGTCTGAAGATTGCCTCTCAGTGAGAACGACTTACCACACTCTGAACAGCAATGAGGTTTTTCTCCTGTGTGGACTATTCTGTGCCTCTGAAGATCGTTTCTGCATGAGAACAACTTACCACATTCTGGACAGCAATGAGGTTTTTCTCCTGTGTGGATTATTATGTGCCTCTGAAGATGACTTCTCAATGAGAACGACTTGCCACATTCTAGACAGCAATAAGGTTTTTCTCCTGTGTGGCTTCGTCTGTGCGTCTGAAGATTGCTTCTCCTTGAGAACGACTTACCACATTCTGGACAGCAATGAGGTTTTTCTCCTGTGTGGATTCTTCTGTGCCTCTGAAGACAGCTTCTCCTTGAGAACGACTTACCACATTCTGGACAACAATGAGGTTTTTCTCCTGTGTGGCTTCTTCTGTGGTTCTGAAGATTGCTGTTCAGAATGTGGTAAGTCGTTCTTACAGAGAAGCAATGAGGTTTTTCTCCAGTGTGAATCTTCATATGCCTACTAAGATCACTTTTGTGTGTGAATTGTTTGCCACATGCCACACAATTTTTTCCAGTGTGAATTTGGATTTCTTTCTCCACTTGCTGTCGATCAGTTTTGATGTCTTCTGTCTGTGTTACTCCAGTAGCAGAGAGAGAACTGCACTGCAAAAAGGCTGCTGTCAGGATCTCTGATCCTCTTCCTGATTTCTTCATACCTTTCTCATTGTATTGAGAAGAGGGCTGACCAAATGAAGGTGGAGAGAAGCTGCCATTTTTCTGTAAATCTGAAATAACACAAACATTTTAAATATTACAGGGGGTCCTCAGGTTACGACACAATTCTGTTCCTACAACAGTGATGTAACCCGAATTTTGGTGTAAGTCGAAACACACTCTAGCCTAAGTAACTTACCTATCTTAACAGATTTGCAAAATCATAATCTAGAACATAAAAACACAAAATCTAAGCCTCAGAAAAAGGAAAAGGACATAAATATACTGTACTGTACTGTATTAACAGAAAAAATGAGTGTAAAAAAATCCTTACCATTATTCCTTCTCATGTCTCAATTTTTTTTAAGTTTTTATGGGAGTGAGCGTTGTAAACTTAAAATGTTGTATGTGGAAACGTTGTAACCCAAAGACCCTCTGCATTATAATTATTTTTTTTCCTGACACTTAAATCCAAGGCGACATCAAAAACTCAGAATCAATGTCTCCATGATGGGACAGTTAACTTCGTAAGCTGGAATGTTAAAGGCCTGAATCACGAATTAAAGAGAAAGAAAGTACTCTCTCACCTAACAGGTCTAAATGCTAAAATAGTATTTTTACAGGAAACTCACTTAATAAGCAAGGATCAGTTCCGGCTGCAAAAAGACTGGACTGGCCAAATGTTCCATTCTAGCTTTACGAAGAAAACTAGAGGTGTGGGAATTCTCATACATAGAACTGTTCCATTTGTAGCATCAGATGTAGTATTGGATCCTGAAGGGAGATATGTAATGGTTATGGGAGACTTATCTAACTGTAAAATGATCTTGATAAATGTTTATGCACCTAATGTTGATGATAAGGAATTTATACAAAATTTGTTGGCATCCATTCCCAATCTGAACACTCATAAAGTTATAATGGCTGGGGATTTTAATTGTGTTATGAATCCACTTTTAGATAGGACCTCCTCCACAGGGGGAACGGCATCTAACACTGCAAAAATAATTACAAAGTTTATAACTGATCACAACTTATCAGACCCCTGGAGGTTTTTAAACCCAAATTCAAGAACATATTCTTTCTACTCACCAGTACATCATTGTTACTCAAGGATCGATTACTTCTTTATAGACAATAACTTCTTGCCTAAGATTAAATCTTGCAAATACGATGCTATTGTTATTTCTGACCATGCACCTATGATCTTGGAGCTAAAATTACTAAGCCCCATGCACTCACCCCGCAGATGGCGCCTCAACCCGCTTCTATTAGCTGATGAGAATTGTACTGAATTTATATCCAAACAAATCAAATTCTTTCTAGAGACAAATACATCCCCCGAGATCTCTGCAGGGATACTCTGGGAAACTCTTAAGGCCTTCTTAAGAGGACTGATTATCTCATATCTTTCCCACAGAAATAAATCCGAGGCCAAGAAAATAGCAGAGATAAAAAGCGAAATTACTAAAATAGATGAAGAACATGCCAGACTACCAAGCGAGACTCTACATAGGAGAAGGCAGGCTCTACATTCGGAATTAAACCTCGACAACTAAAGAAACTGAACAACTAATTTACAAATCCAGACATCATTACTATGAACATGGGGAGAAAGCTAATAAGCTTTTAGCTCAACAAATTCACAAGCAAGAAGTGCGCAACGCAATCTCGGTAATCACTAGTACGAACGGAGATAAAATCGTCGAACACCAAAATATAATGCACACTTTCAGAGACTACTATAAATCCCTATATACTACTGAGTTTAAGGAAGACAATACACAATCTAATGCATTTCTGGATACATTACAGATACCACAAATAGACGCTTTTAGTGCGGAGGAACTTGATAAACCTCTGGCGTTATCAGAATTACTAGATGCTATAAAATCACTCCAAGGCGGGAAAGCAGCAGGCCCTGATGGTTACCCTGCAGAATTTTACAAGAAATTCTCCGCTCAGCTAGCTCCCCTCTTATTAGCAACATTTACAGAAGCCAGAGATAACCAATCGCCAAGCACTAATCACTGTCTTTCCAAAACAAAATAAGGACTTATTACAATGTGCATCATACAGACCAATTTCACTTTAGAATAATGACGTTAAAATACTCTCTAAAATCTTAGCCAGAAGGATGGAGAAAGTGCTCCCCTTGGTAATATCACAAGACCAAACTGGATTTATTAGGGGCCGGCACTTATCTTCCAATCTTCGACGCCTGTTTAATGAAATATACTCACCAACTAAATCAAACACCCCAGAAATATTATCATCATTGGATGCAGAAAAAGCTTTCGACATGATTGAATGGAAATACCTTTTTACTATATTGGAGAAGTTTGGGTTTGGCCCAAACATCTGTGCATGGATTAAATTACTGTATACTAACCCAGAAGCTTCAGTTTGCATCAACAACATTTGCTCAGACTACTTTAAACTAGAACGTGGCACTAGACAAGGATGCCCCTTGTCACCGCTGCTGTTTGCGATTGCCATTGAACCACTGGCAATACATTGTCGAAATACTGATCAGATAAAGGGGATTAGCAGAGAAGGAATGGAACAGAAAATCTCATTATATGCAGATGACATGGTACTGTATATATCAGACCCAGAAAATTCTGTGCCTGCAGTCTTAGCAGCACTCACAGAATTTGAAAAGATCTCTGGTCTCAGAATTAATCTGAATAAAAGTGTACTCTTTCCAGTGAACTCTCAAGCATATAATATTAGATTAGATACCCTACCTTTTATTATTGCAGAACAGTTTAAATACCTAGGGGTAAACATTACAAGTAAACATAAAGCTCTATATCAACAAAACTTCGCCGTTTGTATGGAAAAAATTAAACAAGACTTGCATAGATGGTCAACCTTTCATCTCACACTAGCTGGAAGAATTAACACTGTTAAGATGAATATTCTTCCTAAACTCCTTTTTTTATTTCAAAACATCCCAATATATATTAATAAATCATTTTTTAGGCAATTAGATTCGACAATAACCTCATTTATTTGGAATTCAAAACATCCACGCATCAAAAGAGCGACCTTACAAAGACAAAAGGCAGAAGGCGACATGGCTCTACCTAACTTCCAGTTTTATTACTGGGCAGCAAATATACAGGCGATAAGAACCTGGACACAAATAGAAGAACATACACAGGCTTGGACCGCAATAGAAGTAAAATCCTGCAGTACTTTGTATTCCTTGCTCTGTGCTCCAATAAACACACGTTATCGGCAATACACTAATAACCCAATTGTGCTCCACTCACTTAGAATCTGGAACCAATGTAGAAAGCATTTTAAGACGGAGAAGCTTCTATCTGTGGCACCCCTGCAAGAGAACCACCTCTTTCAACCCTCACAAACATATGCAGTTTTTAATATTTGGAAAAAATTTGGAATTAACTTGCCTAGAGATCTTTATATAGACAACGTCTTTGCATCCTATGAACAATTACATTCCAAATTTAACATTCCAGCTACACATTTCTTTCACTATCTTCAAATCAGAAACTTTTGTTAAACAAAACCTTCCAGATTTTCCTCATCTTGCACCCTCATCCATGCTGGAAAAAATATTGCTCAATCTCAAGGACTTAGGCTCCATCTCTACAATATATAAAATCATTTTACAATCCCTCCCTTTCAAAGATCCAAGAAGACACTGGGAAAAAGATCTTTCAATTAATATATCAGAAAAGGAGTGGAAAGTAGCAATGCAGAGAATTCACTCGAGCAAAATTATATATCGAGCACATCTGTCTCGACTAAAACTCTCCAAAATGTTTCCAGGACATGATCCAACCTGCGAACGTAATAACCAAGTCCCAGCCTCACTGGGTCACATGTTCTGGTCCTGCACCAAATTAACATTATTCTGGACAAACATTTTTAATTACCTTTCAGATAGCCTTGGACTCACAATCCCTCCAAACCCATTAACAGCTGTGTTTGGTGTTCTTCCAGAGGGGCTTAAAGTGGAGAAAGACAAACAAATTGTGATTGCATTCACTACACTTTTGGCACGTAGACTTATTCTCATGAACTGGAAGAACCCAAACTCTCCTCTTTTAAGTCAGTGGGAAACCGATGTGTTATATTATTTGAAGTTGGAAAAAATCAAATACTCAGTTAGAGGATCCGTACAGACTTTTTTCAAAACAAGGCAGGATCTAATCAGTAATATTTTAAAATAAGTTCATAAGACACAGAGAATTTATTAATTTAGGTATGTTTACAAGCCTTAAATTTAACGCCGTTTGGCTTGCTCTCTCTCTCAGGGGTGGGGATCGATCTGTTCTTAATTTTTCTCTTTGTAAAAACTTGATTGCTTTGTATGGATTGTAATAAAGTTAATAAAAAAATAAATAAAAAATAAAAAAATAAATTATTTCTAATAGGTCTCAGAATGAGGCAAACTGCTGGCAATGAAACCTGGACGCGCCCTGTAAAGTTACATCGTGCGACGCCACTTTAACAAAGTTTACCGATCACGGCTTTAGAGGAAAAATGAAAAAAACACAAAAAACACGCAGAGCTCGAGAAAAACCAGAAATGAACGACGAGGCCGTGCGGATGCGAGAGGATGAGCAAGCGCGTGCTCGACGGACGGCACAGGTCAGAGCATGCGCGAAATCAAAAGGAGAAGCAGCGCGGAAAAGTGCA
>JANRMT010062807.1:23316707-23333983 GCA_026402145.1 Polypterus bichir lapradei
TCAGAGCATGCGCGAAATCAAAAGGAGAAGCAGCGCGGAAAAGTGCACGAGCGCGAAGAGAGAAGAAGCAATCCCGATTTAACGCGCCTCCGCCAAGTCAGATGTTGCATTACATTTCACGGGACAACTACTGAAAAATACTGAAAAGTAACGTAGCAGCAGCTAAAAGTGCACGACCCCCGTCATCCACAGTAAACTCGTGAAGGTGCAATGTGCTGTGCCTCCTCCTTCTTCTTCACGTAGCGCTCAATCCCCAACAGTTAAAAGCGAACCACGCGGCCTCAGGAACCTTCTCAAATTTAAAGCCGCTCAGCGTGTCGCGATCTTGCTCACTGCTGGCATTCCCACCCGTATGCGATCGCCACGTTCGACTTTGGCTCACCTTCCGCACCTTTGCTTGATTTTGTGGCCGTGAAGAAGTTGGACCGCGAGGGTCTGATAACTAGTGATGGGTCGCTCGATACTCAGGTTTCGACACTGTGTCAAGCTTTCGAAGCACTGCGTTTGGAGGCTTGCTTCAAATGCGCCCGTCACGTGATTTTGAGTCACGCTAGCGTAATGACGTCATTGATATCCGCGCACTCAGCAGTCGATTTGGTCAGTCACTAGCTGAAGTGCTTTGGCGAAAAGCGGTTGTCTGTGCTACAGCGATAAAGTTCGCTAACCCGAGTTAAAATAATAGTTGGGGCTCGTATATGTTGAAATAAGGATTTTGTATAAAACAGTTAAGTAGTACTTGTCTGAAAGTTAACAAATATATTTTGGAGACATTATGAACGATTTACATGGGGCACCTTTTTCCTCGGTGTGGAATCGTGTCCACCAAGAATTTGTAACAAATTGATGAGCATATTTTGCGTAAGGTAGCACGTATTATAACAATCCAGAATCTATTCTACCCCATGTCGATCATATCACAGAGGCTAAGAAATGCTTCACTAAGGCCGACGTGGTCATTACACCAGTATATGCGCAAGACATTCCTCATTAAACGTTTTTACTATTCAGTGATTCCCAGATCTGTTGCTGATTTGTATTATTGATTTCCAAAAAGCAATGTGAGTAAAAGCGTGTGCTGCATAAGTACTCACAACTGTCTTTAAAACAGAATCAGCGCCATCGACAGTGTCTTCTGCAAGTTTAGGGAAGCCTCGGGATTTCTGCGTTAATAAGACAAAAAGATGTAAAGAAACTTTGCGAATTCATCCAGAGGTGAACATAAAGATCACTCAAGTACTGACAAGAAGGAGCAGCTGGATAAGCACATCTGGAGCCAAACTTTCAAAAAAGCATCTGACTTTGTCAGCAACAACCTTTACTTGTGAATTCAACTTATCAAAGGCTGCGCGGGGTAAATAAGTAATCTTCCGAAGTGCAGCACAACAGAGTAAATACTTGACGTAAGTAGAATTACTGATAGACTAAGTTTTTGTCGTTTCTGTATTCTTAAACCATCTTCCAGTTACACAATCCCCCGCAGTAACTGTCACATTCAATGTCCCCTGCTCCTTAACCTGTCTTATTACCCAAAGCATCAACACTCAGTTTCATTCAAGGCTTTACTGTCCTTCCTTTCATAGACATAAAATAAAACACATTTCCTCTACATGTCCAATAATAATAGTAAACTTGCAGGAACGAGAAAAAGCACAAGATGTGAATATTCATGACAAGAGCCTGGGCATCAGGGTGAGAATGTGCCTTGTCACCCATTACGTGAGCTCGTCTGCCATCCCTCACTTACACTGGCACACGTTACACTCGGGGGCAAATGCAATGGAGAATACCGACAATGTACACCTTCAGAAGTGGAATAAATCGACTGTATAAGTAGAACATTTCCGATAAATGATGAATTTTGTTAATCATAAACAATGCAACATAAATATTATATGTGTTGTTACTTTTTATTTATACTCACCAAACGTTACATATCTACATGGGAAATGAACATAGGTAATATGTTTATTATCATTCTCACTAAAATACACTGTCAAAATATATTAATGAGCAAATTGAGACACATTGGCCTTTAGGAAATATAAAAAAGCGTGTGCGCTGTCATTTAGGACACAATGCATTGTTAACGTGACGCACTCTCTACTGACACGATGTCACGAAAAAAAGAAACAGCGCAGTCCATGCAAACTCAAATCCTCCTTGATGTTTGATCTTATGATTAATTGTCAATATCAAATCAATAAAGTCATTTTACGATGATGACAAGTCTACTGTAGTCAGTTTAATTAACGCTCCTTTTAAAAAGTTTCCTTATACAGAATATAAAAAACAGAATCTCAATGAAGCGGGACTCGTGAGTAGTAACGAATAATATGTGACACTGAGAAATTATAATTCCTAATAACGAAAACAAGTAAAAACTACGAATGGTTTAATTGATACGAGAGTATCATTGTTGTATTCTCCTAATGAAGATGAAAAATTTATATTTATAGATGTATACTATATGACGTATGGTTTTGAACAAAATTAAGTGTTCAATAAAAAGGTTGCACGATTTACCTAATCTTTTCACATATATAAAGTTGATATATGACAATATATCTTTGACACTATGTATCAGACAAAGGAAACCACAATGCACAAGAATCCTTAATTGTAGTTTAACCATATCAACTGAAATGTGTAATGTCAATACGAATTACAAAATATAACTAGAGAGTTAAGTGTCAGATAGACTCTCAAAATATAGAGGTCAATGCCTTTCAGTGTGCTGAGGCTTCACAAAGATTCAGTAACCAGTGACCATGTCTGCTCGAAGCCCTGTCATGATCCAATCTCGGTACTACGCATGTCTGCTCAAAGCTTTGACTCATTATTTATTCATCGAGCTCCCGTTTGAAATACATATGGCATCGACAGAGTTAAAAAACTCAACAGAATGAAATTGAAATGAATGTTTGTAGATGATCAATACATGTTAAATGATTGTGCCCGATAATACTTTGTGGCAAAAAATAAAATTACAAATTATACATCATACAAACGCTGACTTGTTGAATGCATAAAAATGCAAATAAGAGCTTTAGCAATATGAGTGACAACACATCTCTCACTATAATACTCTCATAAATATCCATTCTTCGCCTCATGCAACGTTTTCATGCAACACTGAAGGTATGTCATATAGTATACATCTATATATAATTGTTGTCGCCTTCAGTACATACATACATGTATACATTAAAAAACATACATTATATTCCACCCTCCTGAAAATAGTAGTGGTGCAGTGGTAGCGTTACCGCTTCATAATAAAGCATACGTGGGTTCGGGTCCCACGTCCACCCCCTGTGAATTATGACCCAAAGGAGTCTGATTTTCTTTTTTTTTTTTCATTAAACAGCAAATTCCAATGTGGACCGGGAGCGAGCAAGGCGAGAACACTAGTAAAGATATATCAAATGGAAACGTGCATCTTGTTTTATGTCTATAACAAAAAAAAAATTATTTGAGTAACGATTTCAACTGTTTTTGTAGTTGTTGATGGCGGGTTTAGCGGTTTACATTTTTAAATATTAAATTGATAAGGTGGAATGTGTTCTTACTTTGAGTGTTAATGTGTTCGTAACTGGGATTGCCCCTCTATTACTGGAAGATTGCTTAGGAATGATACAGACTGGACAACTAAATGTTTTAGGAAATGTTTTATTATTGCACTGTGCTGTGACTAAAAAACTTTTTACTGATCACCTGTCCGGACCTTGAAGATGTGTTCACGAGGAAGGGATGCTGCTGTTAAAAGCAAATGTTTTTTCAACAGCAGGTCCAGATGTGTTTATCCCGCTGCTTTTTGTTGCCTCAGCACTCAATCTTTAATGCCGACCTTGATATGTGCACTGCTCACATTGGAGTGTCCCGTGTGTGTCTGTGTGCCGGTGACTGATCTGCGCCGTGTCTCTCAGCCTCTCTGATGTGCTCCGGATTGACACCTTTGAATGTTTGGCGCAGCAGAGCAAATTCAACCTGATCTACCACAGTGGGTTTGTTATCACCTTATTCCAGCGTTTCTCAACCTTTAAGTATTTGCGACCCGAGTTTTCATAACAGTTTTAATCGCGCCCCCCCCCCCCCCCCAACATTTTTTTGAAATGTAGATGCATATTTTATCATACCTACTTAACTTTTATCGACATTTATCTAACTCTATATTTATTGTTCTATTATCAGAATGTAGTTTAAGTTAATTTGTTTTGGTTCCAACAGATGTTTTTTTTTTTTTTTTTCATATTTTTGATTCTTGTTTTCTTTTTTCACATCTTCGCGCCCCCCTTTTGGTTACTTCGCGCCCCACAGGTTGAGAACCACTGCCTTATTCAATGGAGGAGTTCATGGACATCAAATGGCAATGAATAGAAATGGATTAATGTAAATACGTGAGCTGCCGTCCGCAATTAGACATCGCATGTTGATGGCGATTCTGAGTAGGGGTGATTCCCGAACAGATCTCTTATGCGATCCTTCCACAGTATCTCTCGAAATTATTTAGTTCAAATTGGTTATAATGATTTTAATTCTGATCTTTTTTTTATTGTTAATTTTGATGAGTCTTTAAGTCGGATCGAACTCGGGCTAGCACTACGCTCTGAATTTAAAAAGCAACCACCTTAGTTAGTTGAGCCATTGACGGCGTCATTACTTTGTAGCAAACTCGTTACTTTCGTGCTCCACAAAATATTGTAAAGTATTAATAAATGAAATATTTCAATACTTGATCGAATAATAACAACTGATTTAAGGATTTCACCTTTTCTTTCTCAAATGTGCTTACCTATATCATGGCAAAGTACAGGGATAAACCTTTATTTTCTGTCTACTCCATTTTAATTAAGTCAAACCAAAGAAAACATTTAAGGCTATTAAATGTGATCTCAAGAAAAGATGAAGGTTAATTATAATACTAATAACAGGACCGATTATAATGATACATTGCAAAAGTAAATACTAATTGGAAGAGCTGGGAATCCATGAGTGAGGCGTCTTATTTTGTTTAACTCTTGCTATCGTATAGTGCATTCTGCTTGTCGGCGTTAGTTATATTTATATTTTTTAGACATCAGACACTAGAAGTTGCTGACGAACCCTTCTCTTCGTTGTCAGTCTGTAGCAGCGAAAAAATAAAAGCAATAAGAGTTATAACAGACGTCATTGAAGTGGATCATGAGTTTGTGTAATGTTAATGGAAATGGCCAGGAGGGGTCACTAGAGAGGTGAGTGTCAAATGCTTCGAAGCTTCGATACGATTTCCGACACAATTGCTTCAGACGTTTTGATGCTTCGTGAGGCTTCACTCCGCCCATCACTAGCGGCTGGTGCTGCAACAGGCAAATGAAAGGCTGCGACAGGAAATGCAACTGGAGCTGCGACAGGTGCTGGGTAAAATTGAAGAGCACATTCCGGAAAACTCGGTTAAACTGAGCACGCTTACTGATCAATAGGAGGATCTCAAGGAGACATTCACGACTCGGATTGAAATAGCCGAAAATTTAGCTGCCAGTGCCGAAGAAAAAGCAATAGGCCTAAGTGTCAGCTCCGAATGCAAAAAACTCGGAGACAGACTGGCAGCTTTGGAAGATGGAAGCAGAAGGAATAATCTCAGAATTGAAGATTCGGGTCTCAGGTCTGCCTAAGAATCGAGAAAGTCCAAACCCTGTGAATTTCGCAGCTGAACTTTTTTTCTAAAATAATCGGGGAGGACTTTAAAGCAGATTCTGAGATAGCAGCGGCTTACCGCGTACGCAGATAAAATACCGTTAGACCTAGATCTTTTTATTATTCACTTTGAAAGATTATCATTTAAGCTAGAGGTGATGGCACTCCTCAGAAACAAGCAAGAGATTATATATGAAAATAACCACATTCGTATCTTTCCTGACTTCTCTCCAGCAACAGCTACTAAACCCGCAGCTTTCTACAACATTAAACAGCGGTTACGGCAAGCCAACGTCAAATACAGCCTCTTGTATCTGGCCAAACTGAAAGCGGAATTGCAGGGTCAATTCTATGTCTTCGCTAGCAAGGAAGAAGCAGAAAAGGAATTAAGAAAGCTGATCCCGGGACTATTCTGATACATAATAGTGAGTCATGGCCGTTAATGATATGGCAAGGATTAATGATCTACTGTCTGATCAATTTGTTTAAAATACAGGTTTTTATCATCATATATTCTCACTATTATTATTACTAGGGCACTATCTGTTTATGTTTTATTGTGCTTAATGACTTTTTGTTTTTTTTTTATTATTAGCTAATTACTTTCTCTCTACCTTAAACGAGACTGTTCAACATCATACCCTTGGTTTATTGTTATTGCTATTATTGCATTAAGACTTATTATGCTTATTCTGGACAAACGTCTAACACCATACCCCGAGTTTATTATCCGGGTGTATTATCTTAATGCACTAAGGTTGCTGAAGATTATATATATTTTAAGTGCACAATTTTTTAGACTATATTGGTAATAGATATCTCTATTTTTTAACCCTAAAACCCCGCTGCGTGGGGGCTTGTTTTGCTTTGGATGTGCTCTGTCTCTGGGTATGAGGCTAAAAGGGAGGGTGGGGGTTAACCGGGGGAGAGAAAGAGAGCAGGCTTGATCTATACTTAATCTATCCTTTTAATCTTTATAATTATAACCACCAACGTAATAATAAGCTCCATAGCAACAACTCTAGGGGAAATAGGAAATTAAGGCAGAAGCTGTCTCACTTCCAGTTAAGACTATAAAATTACATCAAAAACTCAGAATCAATGTCTCCATGATGGGACAGTTAACTTCGTGAGCTGGAATGTTAAAGGCCTAAATCACGAATTAAAGAGAAAGAAAGTACTCTCTCACCTAACATGTCTAAACGCTAAACTAGTATTTTTACAGGAGACTCACTTACTAAGCAAGGATCAGTTCCGGCTGCAAAAGGACTGGACTGGCCAAATGTTCCACTCTAGTTTTACAAAGAAAACTAGACGTGTGGGAATTCTCATACATAGAACAGTCTCATTTGTAGCATCAGATGTAGTATTGGATCCTGAAGGGAGATATGTAATGGTCATGGGAGACTTATCTAACTGTAAAATGATCTTGATAAATGTTTATGCACCTAATGTTGATAAGGAATTTATACAAAATTTATTTGCATCCATTCCCAATCTGAACACTCATAAAGTTATAATGGCTGGGAACTTTAATTGTGTTCTAAATCCACTCTTAGATAGGACTTCTACCACAGGGGGAACAACATCTAACACCGCAAAGATAATTACAAAGTTTATAACTGATCACAACTTATCAGACCCCTGGAGGTTTTTAAACCCAAACTCAAGAACATATTCTTTCTGCTCACCAGTGCATCATTGCTACTCAAGGATTGATTACTTCTTTATAGACAATAACTTCTTGCCTATGATAAAATCTTGCAAATATGATGCTATTGTTATCTCTGACCACGCACCTATGATCTTGGAGCTAAAATTACTAAGCCCCATACACTCACCTCGCAGATGGCATCTCAACTCGCTTCTATTAGCAGACAAGAATTGTATAGAATTTATATCCAAACAAATCAAATTCTTTCTAGAGACAAATACATCCTCTGAGATCTCTGCAGGAATACTCTGGGAAACTCTTAAGGCCTTCTTAAGAGAACAGATTATCTCATATCTTTCCCACAGAAATAAATTAGAAGCCAAGAAAGTAGCAGAGATGAAAAGCGAAATTACTAGAATAGATGAAGAATATGCCAAAATACCAAGCGAGACTCTACATAGGTAAAGGCAGGCTCTTAATTCAGAACTAAATCTTTTGACAACTAAAGAAACTGAACAACTAATTTATAAATCCAGACATCATTACTATGAACATGGAGAGAAAGCTAATAAGCTTATAGCTCAACAAATTCACAAGCAAGAAGTCCGCAATGCAATCCCAGTAATCACCAACATGAACGGAGATAAAATCGTCAACCACAAAAATATAATGCACACTTTCAGAGACTACTATAAATCCCTATATACTACTAAGTTTAAAGAAGACAATACACAATCTAATGCATTTCTGGACACATTACAGATACCACAAATAGACACTTTTAGTACGAAGGAACTTGATAAACCTCTGGCGTTATCAGAATTACTAGATGCTATAAAGTCACTCCAAGGCGGGAAAGCAGCAGGCCCTGATGGCTACCCTGCAGAATTTTACAAGAAATTCTCCACTCAGCTAGCTCCCCTCCTATTAGCAACATTTACAGAAGCCGGAGATAACCAATCTCTTCCTCAAACTTTTCGCCAAGCACTAATCACCGTTTTTCCAAAACAAAATAAAGACTTATTACAATGTGCATCATACAGACCAATTTCACTTCTGAATAATGACGTTAAAATACTCTATAAAATCATAGCTAGAAGGATGGAGAAAGTGCTCCCCTCGGTAATATCACAAGACCAAACTGGATTTATTAGGGGCCGACACTTATCTTCAAATCTTCGATGCCTATTTAATGTAATATACTCACCAACTAAATCAAACACCCCAGAAATATTATTATCATTGGATGCAGAAAAAGCATTTGACATGATTGAATGGAAATACCTTTTTACTACATTGGAGAAGTTTGGGTTTGGCCCGAACATTTGTGCATGGATCAAATTACTGTATACTAACCCAGAAGCTTCAGTTTGCATCAATTTTACTCAGACTACTTTAACGTGGCACTAGACAAGGATGCCCCATGTCACCGCTACTGCTTGCAATTGCCATTGAACCACTGGCAATACATTGTCGAAATACTGATCAGATAAAGGGGATTATCAGAGAAGGACTGGAAGAGAAAATTTCATTATATGCAGATGATATGGTATTGTATATATCAGACCCAGAAAATTCTGTGCCTGCAGTCTTAACAGCACTCACAGAATTTCAAAAGATCTCTGGTCTCAGAATTAATCTGAATAAAAGTGTACTCTTTCCAGTGAATTCTCAAGCATATAATATTAGATTAGATACCCTACCTTTTATCATTGCAGAACAGTTTAAATACCTTGGGGTAAACATCACAAGTAAACATAAAGCTCTTTATCAACAAAATTTCGGCGTCTGCATGGAAAAAAATTAAGCAAGACTTGCATAGATGGTCAACCCTTCATCTCACACTAGCTGGAAGAATTAACACTGTTAAGATGAATATTCTTCCTCAGCTTTTTTTTTTATTTCAAAACATTCCAATATATTAATAAATCATTCTTTAGGCAATTAGATTCAACAATAACCTCATTTATTTGGAATTCAAAACATCCACGCATTCAAAGAGCGACCCTACAAAGACAAAAGGCAGAAGGTGGCATGGCTCTACCTAACTTCCAGTTTTATTACTGGGCAGCAAATATACAGGCGATTAGAACCTGGACACAAATAGAAGAACATACAAAGGCTTGGTCCGCAATAGAAGTAAAATCCTGCAGTACTTCTTTGTATTCCTTGCTCTGTACTCCAATAAACACACGTTATCGGCAATATACTAATTGTGCTTCACTCACTTAGAATATGGAACCAATGTAGAAAGCATTTTAAGACGGAGAAGCTTCTATCTGTGGCACCTCTGCAAGAGAACCACCTATTTCAACCTTCGCAAACATATGCAGTTTTTAATATCTGGAAAAAATTTGGAATTAACTTGCTTAGAGATCTTTACATAGACAACGTCTTTGCATCCTATGAACAATTACATTCCAAATTTAACATTCCAGCTACACATTTCTTTCACTATCTTCAAATCAGGAACTTTGTTAAACAGAACCTTCCCGATTTTCCTCATCTTGCACCCTCATCCATGCTGGAAAAAATATTGCTCAATCTCAAGTACTCAGACACCATCTCTGCAATATATAAAATCATTTTACAATCCCTCCCTTTCAAAGATCCAAGAGGACACTGGGAAAAAGATCTCTCAATTAATATATCAGAAAAGGAGTGGAAAGTAGCAATGCAGAGAATTCACTCGAGCTCCATATGTGCAAAGCATACAATTATACAACTCAAAATTATATATCGAGCACATCTGTCTCAACTAAAACTCTCCAAAATGTTTCCAGGGCATGATCCAACCTGCAAACGTTGTAACCAAGTCCCAGCCTCACTAGGTCACATGTTCTGGGCCTGCACCAAATTAACATTATTCTGGACAAACATTTTTAATTACTTTTCAGACAGCCTTGGTGTCACAATCCCTCCTAACCCATTAACAGCTGTGTTTGGGGTTCTTCCAGATGGGTTTAAAGTGGAGAAAGACAAACAAATTGTGATTACATTCACTACACTTTTGGCATGCAGACTTATTCTGATAAACTGGAAGAACCCAAACTCTCCACTTTTAAGTCAGTGGGAAACTGATGTGTTATATTATTTGAAGTTGGAAAAAATCAAATACTCAGTTAGAGGATCCGTACAGACGTTTTTCAAAACATGGCAGGATTTAATCAGTAATATTTTAAAATAATCTCATAAAGCACAGAAAATTTATTAATTTAGGTATGTTTATAAGCCTTAAATTTCACGCCGTTTGCCTTGCTCTCTCTCTCAGGGGTGGGGATCGATTTGTCCATAACTCAATTTTTCTTTTTGTAAAAACTTGATTGATTTGTATGGATTGCAATAAAATTAATAAAAAAAAAATAAATAAAACAGAATCTTAATGATACATGACTCGCGAGTAGTAACGAATAATATGTCCATCCATCCATCTTCTTCTGCTTATCCGAGGTCGGGTCGCGGGGGCAGCAGCTTGAGCAGAGAGGCCCAAACTTCCCTCTCCCCGGCCACTTCTTCTAGCTCTTCCAGGAGAATCCCAAGGCGTTCCCAAGCCAGACGGGAGACATAGTCCCTCCAGTATGTCCTGGGTCTTCCCCGGGGCCTTCTCCCAGTTGGACGTGCCCTGAACACCTCACCAGGGAGGCGTCCTGGAGGCATCATGATTAGATGCCGAGCCACCTCATCTGACTCCTCTCGATGCGGTGGAGCAGTGGCTCTACTCTGAGCCCCTCCCGGATGACTGAGCTTCTCACCCTGTCTTTAAGGGAAAGCCCAGACACCCTGTGGAGGAAACTCATTTCAGCCGCTTGTATTCGCGATCTTGTTCTTTCGGTCACTACCCATAGCTCATGAACATAGTTGAGGGTAGGAACGTAGATCGACTGGTAAATTGAGAGTATGGCTCAGCTCCTTTTTCACCACGACAGACCGATGCAGAGCCCGCATCACTGCGGACACCGCACCGATCCGCCTGTCGATTTCACACTCCATTCTTCCCTCACTTGTGAACAAGACCCTGAGATACTTGAACTCCTCCACTTTCAGCAGGATCTCTCCCCCAACCCTAAGAGGGCACTCCACCCTTTTCTGGCTGAGGACCATGGTCTCGGATTTGGAGGTGCTGATTCCTATCCCAACCGATTCACACTCAGCTGCAAACCGATTCAGAGAGAGCTGAAGAACATGGCCTGATGAAGCAAAGAGGACAACATCATCTGCAAAAAGCAGTGATCCAATCCTGAGTCCACCAAACCGAACCCCCTCAACACCCTGGATGCGCCTAGAAATTCTCTCCATAAAAGTTATGAACAGAATCGGTGACAAAGGGCAGCCTTGGTGGAGTCCAACTCTCACTGGAAATGGGCTCGACTTACTGCCAGCAATGCGGACCAAGCTCTGACACCGGTTGTACAGGGACCGAACAGCCCTTATCAGGTGGTCCGGTACCCCATACTCCTGGAGCACCCCCCACAGGATTCCCAGAGGGACACGGTCAAACGCCTTTTCCAAGTCCACAAAAAACATGTGGACTGGTTGGGTAAACTCCCATGCACCCTCCAGGACTCTGCTAAATGGTGTAGAGCTGGTCCACTGTTCCTCGACCAGGACGAAAACCACACTGTTACTCCTGAATCCGAGGGTTGAATATTTGACGGACCCTCCTCTCCAGAACCCCGGAATAGACTTTTCCAGAGAGGCTGAGGAGTGTGATCCCTTTGTAGTTGGAACACACCCTCCGGTCCCCCTTCTTAAAGAAGAGGACCACCATCCCGGTCTGCCAATGCTGAGGCACTGTCCCAGATGTCCATGCGATGTTGCAGAGACATGTCTACCAAGACAGTCCTACAATATCCAGAGCCTTGAGGAACTCTGGGCGTATCTCATTCACCCCAGGGACCCTGCCTCCAAGGAGTTTTTTGACCAACTTGGACAAATAATATGTGACACTGAGAAATAATAATTCCTAATAACGGGAACAAGTAAAAACTACGACTTCCTAAAACGGACACTGTAAACGTAGGCATTTCAATAACTAATTTAGGAGACTTGTGTGTGCATTTCAATATCAATTTAAGAACTACGTAGGCCACCTGTTGTACTATAAACGGTAGCTCAAGCAGCACTTAACAGTAAATAGTCTAACAGGACAATGACTGACTGAAACGAAGATGCTGCGCCTCAACAATAAAAGTTCACACTGTCGTTCTGCATGTTTAGAAGGCGCTGATTGGCTGAAACTGTTTATAGCGAATTGTCCCAAGTTGGAAGTGCCGTCTAGCAATCAGAAATGAAAAGACACATTTAGGCATGCTGGACAGTAGTTTGTTTTGCTACAATACAAATTCATTACAACACCAGGGTCTCCAAACACACAAATATGAAGCTTATTACGTTTTACAGTAAAGCTCTTTATATACACAATATAATTAGGGGCGTGTGCCCCCTGCCCGACTACGACAGCCCAACCTTCCCGCGATAGCTGGATTCACTCGCTATCCGTCCAAGTTCAAAATTTTTGTTAAATGGAGGAATTGAAAAAAAAAAACCTTTCACAAGAGGAGGATCAATGACGCGAACCCCTGGTGTTTTTACTGACAGACAGTTGCAATACCATTGAGCCACCTAATCGGGATAATTAACGAGCTCCACACAACTGAACTACTACTACTGTTCTTATTCCGGCAGATGTAGACAATATTTTTTTTTTCACATATGCACGTTAGATTGGTTTAAATGACATGAGAGTATCATTGTTGTATTCTCCTAATGAAGACGAAAAAATTATATTTATAGATGTTGTGATATATGGCCGGCCAGTCATCCCGGTCAATATCCCCAGGCCGCCAGATGGAGCCCTCCCTGCAGCATGGAGGTGCCCCAAATGCCAGCAGGGAATTATGTACAATGGAGTTTTTATCCACAGCTCTGCTGGATACTACGGGGGCCGCTAGAAGTCGCTGCAGGGAGGAACAACGATTGTTTTCCCTACAACCCGGAAGTTTATCCTAGTCAGATGGACAGAAGAAATGACGTGCTTCTGGGTTGAAGAAAATGAGTTTTTTATCTGACCTGGAAGTGTTACCAGTCACATGGACAAAGAGAGAAACACTTCCGGGTCAAGGACAATAAAAAGGACTGTGGGAGATCCCAGGGTTGAGCTGAATCAGGTGGTAGGGTGACAACGTGTCTGGGAGAGTGGAGGATTGATTATTGATTGGATTATTGTGATTTATATGAGTATTGTGGAGTGGAGGGTGCTTTGGGCACTGTATAGTCTAAATAAAGATTATTATTGGACTTTTATCTGGTGTCTGGAGTCCGGTCTGAGGGTTCAAGGGGACGACAGTGCCCCCTATCTGTCACAATGTATACTATATGACGTACGGTTTTGAAGAAAATTAAGCCATCCATCCTCTTCCGCTTATCCGAGGTCGGGTCGCGGGGGTAGCAGCTTAAGGAGAGAAGCCCAGACTTCCCTCTCCCCGGCCCCTTCTTCCAGCTCTTCCGGGAGAATCCCAAGGCGTTCCCAGGCCAGCCGGGAGACATAGTCCCTCCAGCGTGTCCTGGGTCTTCCCCGGGGCCTCCTCCAAGAAAATTAAGCGTTCCATAAAAAGGTTGCATGATTTACTTAATCTTTTTATATGTTGTAATAAATAAAGAGTCTTTCAAAATAGAAAAAGATTTGGGGATCGTCCCCATATATTGTCGTCCAGACAAAATGAAATAAAGAGTGATTCAAAGTGACTTTCCAGTACAGAATGAATGATTTACTGCAACAAAATGGCGTTTAAATAACAGAGTGTATGATGGGAGAGGAAATGGTTGGCAGGTAGTGACGATTGGAGGCGGGAACACGGAACCAACGTCATCATGAGTAGACTGAAGTAGTTGAGTGTGGAACCGGAAGTGACGTCATTGGAGTGGAACCGGAAGTGACGTCATCGCGGCCATTTTGGAGCTGCAAATGGATGGATTTATTTTTCTTCCAGTTTTCTGTAGGTAGAAAGAGATTCAGGTAAGTACCACGTGATAAACCCTTGTCTCACGAGATTTCACTCACCTTTAGGCTCTTTGACTGCCTCCAACTCGCACGTGTGTGACAATGTATAAAGTTGATATATGACAATATATCTTTGACACAGCAATCCACAATAACATTAATGAATTCTCATTAACTACCTGAATTCTCATTTCAGTCCATCACTTAACTACATCAACTGAAGTGTGTGGTGTCAATACAAATTACAAAATATAACTAGAGAGTTAACTGTTACAGAAACTCTCACAAATATCGAGCTCAATGCCTTTGAGTGTGCTGAGGCTTCACAAAGATTCAACAACCAGTGTGCATGTCTGCTCAGTACTTCGACCGCCTTGATGGTTCATTAACCAGTGTGCATGATTGCTCGGAGCTCCGAACCGCGTGTCATGATACAATCCCAGTACGCATGTCTGCTTAGTGCTTCGACTCTTTATTCATCGAGCTCCAGTTTGAAGTACATATGGCATCAACAGAGTTAAAAAACTCAACAGAATTGCCAGGCCAAATGAATCTTTGTGGATGATTAATACATTTTAAATGATTGTGCCTGATAATACTTAGTGGCAAAAAATAAAACTATAAATTATACATCATACAAATGCTGACTTGTAGAATGCATAATGCTGCAAAGAAGAGCTTTAGTAATACAGGTGACGATACTCTCTCACTACAATTTTCATTCTTCGCCTTGTGCAACGTTTTCATGCATCACTGAACGCATGTCATATATTATACATCTATATATAATTGTTTTCATCTCTTTACATGCATACATACAAAAACATACGTTATATACATTCACTCTGCTAAAAACAGTAGTGGGGCAGCAGTAGCGTTGACGCCCCTTAATAAGGCAAACATGGTTTCGGGTCCCATGTCCATCGAGTGTGAATTGTTACCCCAAAGAGTCTGTCTTTCTTCTTTTTTTCATTTAATAGTAAATTCCACCGTGGACCGAGAACGAGCAAGGCGAGCTACAAAGTGGGTTTAGATTGCCATAGGCGGCTAAGTTGCACACACCCCTGGCAAAGATTTATCAAACATGTGGGTATATATAATATATCAATAGGCATCTTGTTTTATGTCTATAACAAAACAAATTATTTGAGTGATGATTTCAACTGTTATTGTAGTTGTTGATGGCAGGTTTAGCGGTTCAAAATTTTTAAATATGAAATTAATCAGGTGGAATGTGTTCTCACTTTCAGTGTTGGGGGGGGGCTACACGGTAAATGTGTTAGTGACTGGGATTGCGCCTCTCTAACTGGAAGATTGCTCATATTTGTTGAAGGAAATGTTTTATTATTGCACTGTGCTGTGAGTAAGACGGCTTTGTGCTGATCACATATCCGAACCTTGAACAATGTGTTTACAAGGGAGGGATACTGCTGGTAAAGGCAAATGCTTTTTCAACAGCAGGTCCAGGTGTGTTTATCCGGCTGCTTGTTGCCTCAGCACTCAAGAGGATCTTTAATGCCGACCTTGATACGTGCAATGCTCACGTGATACACGCACTGCTCACCTTGGAGTGTCCCGTGTGTGTCTGTGTGCCGGTGACTGATCTGCGCCGTGTCTCTCAGCCTCTGTGATGAGCTCCAGATTGACACCTTTGAATGTTTGGTGCAGCAGAGCAAATTCAACCTGATCTACCACAGTGGGTTTGTTATCACCTTTTACAATGGAGGGGTTCATGGACGTCAAATGGCAATGAATAGAAGATGAATTAATGTAAATATGAGAGCTGCCGTCCACAATTAGACATCTCATTTTGATGGTGATGATTCCCGAACAGATCTCTTATGTGATCCTTCCACAGTATCTCTCAAAATTATTTAGTTCAAATTGGTTATAAAGATTTCACTCCTGATAATTTTTTTATTATTATTAATTCTGATGATTCTTTAATTCAATTGAACTCAGGCCAGTACTACGCTCAGAATTTGGAAAGCAACCACCTTAGTCAGTTGAGCCACTGATGGTGTCTTTTCTTCGTAGCAAACTTGTTATTTTTGTGCTCCACAAAATATTGTAAAGTATAAATAAATGAAATATCTCAATACTTTAATGAATAATAACATTTGTGATTCAAGGATTTCACCTTTTCTTTCTCAAATGTGCTTACCTATATTATGGCAAAGTACAGGGATAAACCTTTATTTTCTGCCTACTCCATTTTAATTAATTCAGAACAAAGAAAACATTTAAGGCTATTAAATGTGATCTCAAGAAAAGATGAGGGTTAATTAAAATGCTAATAACAGAAGCGATTATAATGATACAGTGCAAAAGTAAATATTCATTGAAAGAGCCAGGGATCCAAGAGTGAGGTGTCTTATTTTAACTCTTACCATAGTATAGTGCATTCTGCCTGTTGGTGTTAGTTTTATATATATACCACACACTTGTTTATTTACACTATGTACAAAATGAAAGTCACGTGCACCGCAAACCCCAGTGCCTCTTGCACCGATTCCCCCAATGTCCAGGCCACACAGTCCTTTGTGCCTTTCTCTCTTGACCACGTCCCGTCCTCTCTCCAGCTCTGTCCACTTCCACCCAACATCCACTGACGACTGGAGGGAGGCGGCCCCTTAAGTAGGAACCCGGATGGGCTCCAGCTGCTTCCCGGCACTCCCCCTTGGACACACCTCTGTGTGGCGGAAGTGCCGGCTGTGCGCCCGGAAGCCGTCCGGGTGTCTCCTGTCTTCTTCCCCCCAGCACTTCCTGGTGTGGCGGAAGTGCTGGGCTCCAGGGTTCCTCAGGCACCTGGGCGCCGCCTGGCGGTGGCCACGGGCCCCTACAGGGTTGGGCTTCCAAGCCCTCTACCCGTGGCCCCCAATACAACCAGGGCGATCGCCCCCTTGCGGTCTGGAGGAGGCACAAGCCCTCCTCTGGTCCTCCTGGGCG
>JANRMT010062807.1:23334083-23366805 GCA_026402145.1 Polypterus bichir lapradei
CTACCCGTGGCCCCCAATACAACCAGGGCGATCGCCCCCTCGCGGTCTGGAGGAGGCACAAGCCCTCCTCTGGCCCCGATGCCGGAATATCCCGTGTGGACGCCCAACCCTGTAGGGGCCCGTGGCCACCGCCAGGCGGCGCCCAGGTGCCTGAGGAACCCTGGAGCCCAGCACTTCCGCCACACCAGGAAGTGCTGGGTGGAAGACGACAGGGGACACCCGGACGGCTTCCGGGTGCGCAGCCGGCCCTTCCGCCACACTGGGGTGTGGCTATGACTGATTGCCGGGAAGCAGCTGGAGCCCATCCGGGTTCCCATATAAGGGGCCGCCTCCCTCCAGTCATGAGTGGATGTCGGGTGGAAGTGGACAGAGCTGGAGAGAGGACTGGAGGCGGCCAGGAAGGCACAAGGACTGTGAGGCCTGGACATTGGGGAAATCGGTGCAAGAGGCACTGGGGTTTGTGGTGCACGTGAACTTTGTATATACTGTAAATAAACAGTGTGTTGGGTGCAACAATGATGTCCGTCTGTCTGTGTCCGGGTCCCAGTTCACAATATATATATATATACACAGGTAAAATTCCATTACAACGAACTACCAGAGACCTAAAAAATATTTTGTTGTAATGAAAATTTCGTTGCAATGAGATTCAGTATTTGTTACTATAGTACTTTCTTTAACTTCTTTTAACTTCTTTAACAATCATTTCAATAGCTTCTTCCGCGTTAATTTTAATCTCCTCCTGCCTACAAGTTATGCTGACAAGAATTTTTCTCAGCATTTCCTTGTGATGATACACTTTCAGGGTGCGAATGATGCCCAAATCCAATGGCTGAAGCAATTGGGTGGGAGGAATTCAATGCGAACATTATCTAAATGTGGAAGCATGTTGTGGGCAGCACAGTTGTCAATCAGGAGCCGAATCATCCTTTTCTTCTTCTTCATATTGTGAGGTTTCTGAACTCTTTTGAGATGACTGCTTTTATTACTCATGAAGAACTGTTCAGGTTCTGCCGGGTCCCATATGGGTTAGCATCTGCTCCATCTGCTTTTCAAAAGATGCTCACTACAATCTTGCAGGGGTTGCCAAATGTTGCAAACTTCTTAGATGATATCATTTTGTGAGGACGAACACAAGTCGACCATGATCAGACACTTCAAGCAGTTGTTAAACGCATAAAAGATGCAGGATTGCAGTTAAACGAATCAAAATGTCATTTTAATCAGGCCAGTCTGTGTTTTCTGGTTCATACTGTTACAGCACAAGGGATACAACCTGATCAGGAGCATCTTGCTGCTCTTCTGCAGGCTCCAACTCCAACTGATGTTGCCAAGTTACGTTCATTCCTTGGATTTACATCTTGGTATTATAAGCTTATCCCAAATTTTGCCACTATTGTAGAACCCTCACACGCCTGCCTCCGCCAAGACACGCAGTTTTCCTGGTCTGAGGAAGCTCAGTGAAACAGTTGCTAATTGACAGTCCATCTTTGGTCTTATTTGTCCCTGATTTGCCTACTATAGTTTCCACTGATGTGTCTGATTATGGGCTCGGAGCTGTTCTAGCTTAAGTCCAACCTGACCGTACGGAGCGGACTGTTGCCTTTGCATCTAGGACTCTTACTGCTGCTGAAAGGAAATATTCTACAGTTGATAAAGAAGCTCTTGGATGTGTGTGGGCTGTTGAAAAATGGAGGACTAACTTGTTGGGTCGTAAATTTATCCTCCACACTGATCATCAAGCGTTGACCACTCTACTGTCCTCAAAAGGGTCTGATCGTGCAGGCATGCGGATTGCACGCTGGGCAGCACGACTGTTGTGTTTCAACTATACTGTTGCTTACAGTTCTGGGTCACAGAATGACACTGATGATTGTCTCTCTCGCCTGCCTTTGCCTGCCGCTGCTGAGGACATTTCTGCAACAGAACCTGAGTTTGTGGCAATGTTGTCTCCTGCTCTGACTGCCCTCTCCCCTGGTGAGTTTGCTTCTGCCTCTGCCTCTTGCAGTGAGTTGTCTGCTCTGTGAAATCAGATTACCTGTGGTTGGCCTTCTTCTCATAATGCAGTTGCCACAGTTCTGCGTCCATATTTCAGATTACAAGATGAATTTAGTGCACAAAATAAGTTTGTGTTCCGTGGTGCCCATCTCATTGGTCCTGTTTCTGTGTGCCATACCTTGGTAGCATTTGCTCATGAAGGTCACCAAGGCATTGTGAGAACTAAACAGCATCTGCGTGAGCTATACTGGTGGCCAGGTATAGATGATATGGTCACAGCTCAAGTTAAAAATTGTCAACTGTGCCTGTCATCTCACAAGACAGCCAGTCCTTCTCCTGCACCTTTACAACCTGTGCCATTTCCATTACAACCCTGGCAAAGGTTGGCCATAGACATAATGGGTCCATTTGAAACAGCTGTCTGGAATTGTCGTTATGCTCAAACCCTCATTGATTATCATAGCAAGTGGCCAGAAGTCACCTTCACTGCTTCTGTCACTGCTCAGAATGTTATAGAGTTCCTCACTTCAGTCTTTAGCAGATTTGGAAATCCACATTCCGTAGTGTCAGATAATGGATGTCAATTCACATCAACAGACTTTGCAGCATTTCTGAAAGAAAGAAATTTACAACACATACACACTTCAGTATACCATCCAGCTGCAAATGGTGCCATTGAAAGATTTCATCGTGTTCTCAAAGGCTGCATCCAATCTGCTATCTTATAAGCGAAACTCTGAAAACCTGCCGTCCCAGAATTCCTTCAGGTATATCGTGCAACACCACATGCTACTACAGGAGTTTCTCCTTTTGAATTGCTTCATGGCCGGAAAATGTGAACACGTCTCAGTGTCCTTCCTCCTCCTATTGCCTGCAAGGCCGATGATGACACTGTGGGTAAGAGAGTTTCCACCCTTCAACAGAAAATAAAAAACTTTACAGATACCAGACGTGGTGCGTATTCGGAATCCAATACACGTTCCAAAAGCACACCCAAGATTTGCATAGCCTGTGGAAATTAAAAAAGAAATTGGTCCATGAACATCCATTTTGGCAGATGGGAAAAAATGGCATTCTTCCCATTTATCCAAGTCAAATACACCTGTGCCAAATGATGCTTCAGGGAATGCTACAGTGGAATTACCACCCCAGTCTACATTGACATCAATACCTGAGGTTTCTGACATTCCTCCAGTTTGTATGAGAAGATCTACTCGTTAGCTTGAGGACTTTGTTACATAAATTTGAATGTTTAATGTAATTCAGTGATCATTAGAATGCCAGTGATGTTTAACTACCTACTGTAATTGTACTCTTCTTAAGTAAAGGGGGGATATGTTATGTTCTGTAGTTTGGCCACTAGGTGGAGATAGAGAAGAGGGATAGGGGAGAGTTAAGGAATCGAGAAAGTTCAGAAAACTATTGTTTCCTGTTGCTGCTTCCAGTTGTTGGATTAAAACTTTAACTGTTGGGCACTGAGTGTCTTCATCTTATCCTCTGACAACTTAACAATCTCTGGCACAATAACATCAAACAAAGCTTACTGAATATTTAATAATTATTTTAAAAATTAAATAAAGGATTAAAATATGCTTACAAAAAAAAAAAATAATAAAAAAGGCGGGCATAAAAAACCATAAACCTCAAGCAACCAAAATCCAACACACCTAAACCAGAGCAGGAGACCAAAAGGACCACCAAACATCAAAACGTAAAGCCGAGTCCATCACTTAGGACAGAGCCCAGTGTTGGAGCGGCTCTTTCATCTGCAGCTTCTTCTTAAATACCCCTGGGGGCGGAGCTCCAGCTGCAGTGTCAAGTGGCCCCGCCCCCTGGGCTTCACAAGAAACACACAAGAAACACAAAAAAGAAAATGAGGAACAACAAAACTAGCCAAATACATAAATATAAGAATATATACATCAACACACCATACATACAATAATAAAATCAAAACATTTAGAAAATGATTAAAAAAAAAAATAAGCAAAAGTTTAAAGAAAGCTCATTTCAGGCAGAAATGAAACCCAAAATGAAACATCTCAGCGGACTTCAATCCTCAGTGCACTTCAACGTCATGTGGTGTCCATGAGTGTCAAATTCACCATTTAATGTCTATCTTTATTAATAACTGAACATCTCAGTAGTGTGTGTATGGGGTGGTCAGACTCAGGTGGGCATACGAGGGCACAGCAGACACACAGGGGCACACAGGACTCATGACAGAGCGCAGACACTCAGATGTGGAATGGAGAGCACTGCTCAGGTCTAAATGATCAATTTCACTGCTAGACTTACAAATCAAATATTCAATCCAATTCAACATCTTATGTGTTACTCACCCCATTGTCTTGAGAATTAAAAAGCACATTCTGACTTTTCCAGCACTATTAAGAAATGGATCATCAATACGGAGTGTTATATCTTCAGATCAGACAACACAGGAGATGTGACCAGAGGTGTTAACAAGTCAGAAGGTCACAGAGGAGCAGATTTGACAAATGTCAGTCATCCTTATTGTTTATTCACCAAACACCACTGGGAGTTTATTATACAAAATGTAATCAATTATTAGATTTGTATTTTGTTAATACATAACGATTATTAAAAAAGATTAATTCAAATAAATGTTCTTTTCCCATAGAGAATCTTCCATAACCTAACAAAGCCACACTGTCCTTAAAGCTAATGACAATATTAAGAAATCTGCACTAAATATCCATTTGATCAAACCCAAATCTTTCCTCCCCCTCAGCCTTGCCATTCATTTAATATTGAGAGTGGCCACTAGAGGGGGCAGTTTGGCTACAGAAGAATCAGCTCACCTGTCAGCTCTGAAGGTCATGTGACTGTGTGATCGTGTCACCCTTATTTTGCTCTTAATTCATTTAAATCTTACTTAGTTTTAGATATAATATTTAAAGTTCTTTATTTCAGGTGTATTATTTCTGTGTTTTTACTTTATTCTTATTTCTTTTCCATTGCACTGTATTCTTCTATCCCCACTTCACTGCTGACCTTTCCCATGTGTGTAATATGGTGGGTGTCCACTAGAGGGCGCCACTGCACTTCAGTCCCACCCCTCAGTCCTCCTGTTAAAGTCTCCATTCGTCTGACTCTCTGATTGTTTCTCATTCTCTCCTTTCATGTTTCACTGCTCAGGATTTCACTGAATGCTTTCTGCTTTTATCTTTTAGATTTCCTTTTTGTATAAATTGCTGTGTAAAATTCAGAGTGGCCACAAGAGGCAGTAGTTTGGCGACTGACCAATCAGTGACCCCTTCTGTCCATTCGTTGTCTTTCTTATCCGCTTTTCAATTTCAGGTTTGTGGACAAGGTGGGCCAACCCTGGACGGGGTGCCAATCCACTGGAAAGCCACACATGTGCACCCATGTCAAGTGTGTGCCAACTGACCAGGAATTAATTTTTTGAAGATGTTGGAGCTTTCAGGGTACCAAGAGTGACAAATCTGGGGACAAGGAGGAGGTGCAGTTTAAAGTTTTATGTGACATCAACTAAAACACCAAACTCTGTCAGTATGGCTGACATCTGACTGACCGGTGAGTCTTCATCTTCAGACATTCACAGTGAATTCATTCTGAAGTGAAGGACCCTTTGAGTGACCAATGGAGGGCCACAACATGTCTGGTGAGTGGACAACACTCCAGTCCCATCTGTCACTCTCTGCTCCTACATATAGTCACTATTCAAGAGCTCTCCATACTGAGTCTGTATAGAGACTTTCAGTTGTGCTGATCCAGCAGGACCACACGCCTGTCCTACTTAACAGGTGACATTCAGTGACACTTGGGGGCCTCAGTAGTTGTTGGGGTGTCAGCCTGAAGGACATGTGGCTGTGAATCAAGAGTGACCCCTGCTGGTCAGACTGGTATTTGTAGGTCTGAGGTGTCACCGCCCCTCACTATGACACACACACCTGATTGGCTACTCAGACCCAATAATAATGGAGACCCTGACAGCCAGCGGCATGGTGGCACAGTGGGTAGCGGTGCTGCCTCGCAGTTTGAAGACCTGGGTTCACTTCCCGGGTCCTCCTGGTGTGGAGTTGGCACGTTCTCCCCATGGGTTTCCTCCGGGTGCTCCCGTTTCCGTCCAAAGACATTCAGGTTAGGTACATTGGTGGTCCTAAATTGTCCTTGGTGTGTGGGTGGGTTTGTGTGCCCTGCGGTGGGCTGGTGCCCTGCCTGGGGTTTGGTTTCTGCCTTGTGCCCTTTTGTTGTCTGGGATTGACTCCAGCAGACCCCCGTGACCATGTAGTTAGGATATAGCGGGTTGGATAATGGATGGACCCTGACAGCCGCACTCTCTCCACATTCTCATCCACAAATTCAATCACAAAGGTGCTGCCCCCCAACCCACCCATCCTGTAAAATTAATTTCACCCTAAACTACAAACACAAAGAGGACCTGTGCTTGTGGGGACATCACGTGACTGGTGGAGGGTACTGCTCAGTGGTCATATGGTGTCAGATGGCTGATTGTTACACTGCAGCTTAAATGAAGCCCAAACCCTGGATAGAGGGGCTCAGTGAAGGAGGTGTTGAACCTGTGCAGGAGGGTCATTGTGTGTGAGACGCTATAAAATGACAGAGAGCCAGCAGGCCAGTCCAGATACACACCTATTCTGGGGCTGTAGGGGGCGCTGATTACAGTCTCCTTTTTATTGTGACGCACAGAGTACTGGGAATTAAACCACTGCAAACACCAGGACTTGTTGTTGTATCCAAGGCGGCACTCACTGCCCTCTCCTTTCCTGCTCAGTCCTTTATATGCGACTCCAATCCTAATTGATTCTCCACTGCAATCCACCTGCCAGTAACAGCGAGTCCCAGTCAGAGCCTCTCTGCACAGAACTTGGTACCAGCAATCAAATCTGTCAGGATGATTAGGATATTTGGCTTTTGTCCCATCACATGTCACCTTCTTGTTCCCTTCAGACAGACTGAGGACTCTGTGTGCCGTGTTGATGTCCAGTGTGAGGGGACAGAAGTCTAGAAGGAGAGAAAAGAAAATGAGTGAGGAAATCTAGGAGTGTGTAATGGGACTGGGGGCGGAGCACAACACAGACAATTAATAAGAACCAATCAGAAGCTGCGCTGATTAGACTCCAATGCTGCCTTTCAGAAGTGGAGTCTTCTACCATGAAGCCCACTTTCATTCAGTAAGTGATTGATGGTGCTACTTGATGCTGTTGTACTTTGATGGTGGTGGTCAGCCTGAGTCTGTCCTGATGTCTGCCTTGGTTTGTTCTTCACTTCTTAAACTGTCCTCCTGTTCAATAAGGGGCCCATCGTTTATTTGTAGTGACATCCAGTGTGTTTGGCTGCAGTCCTATAGACCTTAAACTTCTAGATGTTAGCTGTTGTGGCCACAGGAACATGAAGCTCATTGGAGGTGGTCTTGTCACCTTGACCTGCTCAGCTGTGACTTTCGTCTTTTCCTTTTCTTCTCTTGTCCATGTTCAGTGTGAGGCACACAATGACATATCACAGCTAAGTGAGGACTTTGCTGAGTGACTGAAGACCCCTGAGATTCTCATTACTGTAGATGGTCGATTCTTATCCAATGATGTCTTTTAACATCTAAGGTCTCCCAATATTCTCTTCTGTTATTTTCATTTAGTTTTACTCTTACAATATGTTAAGTTCTGAATCAAAAACAAAGTGTCAGCTGTATGGAGAACAGAATGGCCAAGTACTTTAGTCAGCTTTAACTTATTTCACAGAAAAGCTGGGATTCTTTTATAAAACAGTCCTTTTGTCTTCATCTTTACACACATAGACTGTATATGTAGATATTAACGGAGTGGACATTGTGTTTTTATGTGAAGCACACTGAGCTGCTTTCAATGTGTGCCTTTTTGTGCTGTGTAAATAAATAATTCTTATCAATAGTGTAAGGGAATGACTGAAATAAAAAAGAAATAGAAAGGAGAAAAGGAAAAGGAAAGCAGCAGAAAGTGAAATGAAAAAATGAGACAAAGGAAAAAGAACAATGGAGGTAGGACTGGAGTGACAGGAGGACCTGGCGTAGTCGGCAGGATTTCATTTTTACTTTCTTTGAGTTCACTTGACACTTAAAAGACTCAAGTCCAACAGACTGCTTTGGTGCCTCCCTGTCCTAAATGTTAAATATTCCATAATGCACCAGTCACAGGACCCCCGTCACTTTCAGCTCATCAGTCACACCACACTCATATAATGCTTTCAGATAATAAGCCTGGCCTGAGATATTAAAAGTGAAATGATGATAAACACCATGAATTGATAGACTCACATTGTAAAAACTCCTCTTTGCTCTGAGGATCAGGAGGCCGTAGGGTGAAGATTGAAGCTTCATGACCTGAAAATACAAAGAAAAGAGAAGAATGGAGAATGTTAAGATGGAGTTTTATAATGTTACATTCTTAGACACTTATTACAAATGCAGTGCAGTTGAATTAAACAACAAGACATGAGGATCAAGTTTGTGTACTGAGCCCACCGGTGTATGGATGATGAAGTGAGTTTTATTTACCATCATTTTGATCAGCAGGGCAGATGTGAAGGTCTCGATTGTGGACTTGACCTCTGCTTTAGATACCAACATCTCAGAGCTCCAGGATAGGAAACTGACTGAGTTCAGCCTGCCCAGTCCAATCCACCATTGGATCTCAGATTTTCTTCCAGGTAGTAAACAGTGCCGGTGCAGTTGGGCGCATCCATGTCTGACCTGTTAACTCTCATCACCTCACTTTCTGTTTTCCTCTCCTGTGTTGTCAGTTGGCCACAGCTGAGCAGTTCTGTTCATGGACAGACATTGTTAGGTTCCATTTATGTTTATCAGTGCAGAACTGCTTTAGCTTACTGTGTGTTTAAACAAATCTGCACAGCACTTTATAACCTCCACAGATTTAGTACTAAGTCAGGTCAGGTTGGGGATCATGCACTGGTACAGCGCATTGCCACACCCACGACATGATGAACCAGCTGGAGATTCTTTCTGGCAACCCCCCAGGCAGACATGCAGTCCAGTCCCACCCTCTGGAAATGACGCTAAATCTGTTACAGCCTGGTGTTACGTGGGCGCCGCCTTGGCCTGGTCCAGCCATTCGGGTCCTTAACAATGAGGATCACCCTGAGGTAATCACATCACATGGCTGTAGTGCCGTAACTGATGCTCCCTCACATTGCAGGTCATGTGCCTCATTCAAAGTCAGACCAGCGGTACCCAAGGATTCTCGAAAGAGACACAGAATACTTTGTACTAACAAACTCCAACTTTGGCTTGTCGTTTAAGATGTCTACTCTGTGCAGGAGAGAAGTAATTTTTTCCTCCAATGTCCACAGACCTCCGAGTATTTCACTTTTTATTGACCGTATCACAATTCCAGAGGGTCACAAGTTTACAGACACAGGGTTAAATAAAAAATACATTTTGCTCTTAAAAACTTGGGTTTTGGTTGCTGCTAAGGAGCCATACATGAATTTTAATGCTTTTTTCCCTTTAGAAAGGATTTTTGCTTTTTGTTTTGCTTTTTTTTTTTTTACTCGCACAAGAGCAAAAGTAGCTGGGTGTTTGGAGGTTCGCTTGGAAAAGTTACTTGTACTTGTACGTTTTCTTGCTCTTATTATCTGTATCTGAACTAGCATCAAGGAGGCAGAAAGCAGCAGTAACTGATATCAGCATCTGTAAGTAAATAACCGCGTCTTCATAACAGTGATTACTTATTTTAAAAGAAAAGAATAAAGGCTGCGGCTAACTTCAATGCAGTAAAGGTGAAGGCTCAGTGATACGCAGGTCAGCGGCCATCATAAGACCCCCAATCAGGCACAAGGAGATGTAGGAGCAGATAAGGTAGTAAAGTTGAATTTATTTCTTTAGCTAGATAGATAGATCTTTATTTTAGTTTGAACAGTTCTTAGCGGTCCAGAAGTAGAACAGTTAAGCAGGCAACAGCGTAAAAGTTCATTAATATGGGAGAATACAAACAGTGCAAGTGGAGAGCTTTTAAATAAGGAATAAAAGAAGTGCAAAGTTAGGAGAAGAGACAGAGAAAAGTAAAGCTAACCTACTAGAAGGACAAACAGCAGGCAGCTGAGAGGGAGAACAGTACAGGAGCTTACGGGAAAAGGTGTAAAATAGCTGTAGCAGATCTTAGCGTTACTATTTAAGTCAAATCATTTAATTTTAAGAAAAGAAAAAAAAAAGTTAAGGCAGTTTTACTTTTCCTAAATCAAATTTTAATAATGAGGCCGGTGCAAAGCAAGTCCTGTTGGATGTTGGACTTTTTAGATGATGTTTTGGAAGAGCCAGTTGTCTATGAGGGCTACATCTGCAGGAGATGGCAGCTGATCCAACACCTCGAGCTCAGGGTCACTGAACTGGCCTGCGTTGTAGTAGAGAATCGGTGGATCTGGCCCAGCTGTCCTTTAGAGAGATAGTGTGCACACCCAATGTGGTGCGAGAGGAGATTCCAGACCAGACAGGTAGGAATAGGTGGGTCACGGTCACAAGGCGTAAGGTAAAGGGTGCACTCTGTCCGGGGGCATCAACCTAGAATTAGAAGTGTCTAACCGTTATCATGTCCTTTATCATCGAGTGTCCAACAGATTGCATCCATATCTGATGAACACTGGAAACAAAAGCACAAAAAAACTGATGGCTGTAAGGCCTAACATATCTGATGAGCAAAAGGAGCACAAAGTAAGAAGGATGTAAAAGCGAGCATGTCGGATGAACAGAGCTCCAAAAATGTGCGACATGATCAGAACAGATGGACTAACTATTGTACCAGTAGCCTGTTTTAATGAGTGTCTGTTTCACTCTGCTAGGAAGAGATATATTGTGAACAGTAGGGGGCACTCCAGCTCTCCAAACACCCAACACAAAGGGGCATGGACACAGGTTAAAAGGCAAAGAGTCTTTTACTGTGGGAAAACTCTTCTTTTATAAGGGTTTCCCACCACCACCGCCACAAGTACACTAAGATCAATACTCTCTCTCTCTGTCTCTCACTGCACCCTCCATTCATCTTGCAAGATTTGTCCTCCTTCTTCCTGACTCTGGCCCCCTGATACAAGTTAGGGAGTCCCCTTTATTTTAGCTGCCCCAGAGGTGGTCTGTCAGCACTTCCAAGTGAGGTGGAAACCCCATGACATAGGGATTCCCCAGTCATACACCTCCCCCGACGTCCTCTATGGGACCCAACAGGGCTGTCCCCTGGGACTACAATACCCAGCATGCCCTGTAGACCCCCATGTGGTAATCTGATCCTGGGCTAACTGCCATCTAGTGTCCTGGGGGATTAAGCCCTGTGTAATCTGTCTCCCCCTGTCCTTCCATCCTAAGGTTGTCCTGACCAGGTTAAGACACCAGCCGTCCTGTAGAATATCAAGAACTGTGAATAAAAGCAGCTGCTTACTGTGAGAGTGTGACACTGCTCAGCTTGTCATTGTGAACAGCACTACAAAGAATTACTAATAGAGAAAATGTCCCTGTTATTGTCACTATGGTCCTCCTTATGGACTTTAACAATGAACACAACATGAGCAGATGCTGTACCTGATGGAGTCAAAGACAGGATGTCCCAATGACTGATCTTCTCCAGACGCATTTTCAGACATGACAGCTCCTTTAGTAGATCCTCAGAAGAAAAGTCAGCCATGAGAGTGAAGCTCAGCAAGTCTCCATCAGCAGGAAGGACACAGCAAGATGAGAAAGTCTGCATCAGGAGAGAAGAGGGAACAAGGAGAAATAAAAAGTAACATTAATAAGAAGGACCTCCTCTCAAGTGAGGATCAGCATGGTGAACAGAGAGCTTGGGTTTAGATAGATTACTTTTCATTCATTTATTGTTTATAGGAGAATATTTCAAAAGGAGGCATTGGGCTCTTTAATGTACTGAGATGAAGTTAATTAGATAGATAGATAGATAGATAGATAGATAGATAGATAGATAGATAGATAGATAGATAGATAGATAGATAGATAGATAGATAGATAGATAGATAACAACAACAACATTTATTTATATAGCACATTTTCATACAAACAGTAGCTCAACGTGCTTTACATAATAAGGAATAGAAAAATAAAAGACACAATAAGAAAACAAAATAAATCAGCATTAATTAACACCGAATAGGAGTAAGGTCCAATGGCCAGGGGGGACAGAAAAAACAAAAAAAACTCCAGACGACTGGAGAAAAAATAAAATCTATAGGGATTCCAGACCATGAGACCGCCCAGTCCCCTCTGGGCATTCTATCTAACATAGATGAAACAGTCCTCTTTGGATTTAGGGTTCTCACGGAAGGGCTTGATGATGATGGTCACGTAGAATTCTGCCTTTTAATCCATCCATCATTGTTGGATGATAGATAGATAGAATTAAAAATGTATTCTTCATAAACTTGTATTCCAAATTCACAGACACTCTGTTGAGCCAAACAAGGCAATCCAAAGCAAACAAAGTTTCCAAATCGAATCCAAACAGAGCAGTTGAAAAACAAATCACAGGCTGAAAAATCCAGAAAATCTCAAAAGCATAAGGCAAAGCCAAAAGAACACAAGAGCTCAAAAAACTTGCAGAACGCATTCACAGGGTTTATAGGGTGAAAGGGAAGCTCCCGGCAGTGATTGCAGACAGAGGCCATTTATCTGTTCTCATCCTCTTTTATCTGAGTGCCGCATTTGACACCATTGATCACAACATTCTTAGAAATCGCCTTAGTCAATGGGTGGGCCTCTCTGGCAGTGTCTTAAATTGGTTTGAATCCTACCTGACAGGTAGAAAATTCTTTGTGAGTTGTGGTAATCACATCTTAAAGACACATGATATCCGATATGGTGTTCCACAAGGCTCTATCCTGGGTCCGCTGCTCTTCTCAATCTACATGCTTCCGTTAGGTCAGAGGGGACTGGGCGGTCTCATGGTCTGGAATCCCTACAGATTTTATTTTTTTTTCTCCAGCCGTCTGGAGTTTTTATTTTGTTTTTTCTGTCCCCCCTGGCCATTGGACCTTACTCTTATTCGATGTTAATTAATGCTGATTTATTTTGTTTTCATATTGTGTTTTTTATTTTTCTATTCTTTATTATGTAAAGCACTTTGAGCTACTGTTTGTATGAATATGTGCTATATAAATAAATGTTGTTGTTGTTATCTTAGGTTACAACGTGAGTTACCACAGCTATGCTGACGACACACAGCTGTACTTATCAATAGCACCTGATGACTCTGACTCTCTCGATTCACTAACACAATGTCTTACTGGTATTTCTGAATGGATGAATAGTAATTTTCTCAAACTAAATAAAGAGAAAACTGAAATTTTAGTAATTGGCAATAATGGATTCAATGAGGCTATCAGAAATAAACTTGATGCATTAGGATTAAAAGTTAAGACGGAAGTAAAAAACTTAGGGGTAACCGTTGACTGTAATCTGAATTTTAAATCGCATATTCATCAGACCACTAGGACAGCATTTTTTCACTTAAGAAACATAGCAAAAGTTAGACCTCTTATATCATTGAAAGATGCTGAGAAATTAATTCACGTGTTTGTTTTCAGTCGACTAGATTACTGTAACGCACTCCTCTCAGGACTACCCAAAAAAGACATAAATCGACTGCAACTAGTGCAGAATGCAGCTGCTAGAATCCTAACTAGGAAAAGAAAATCCGAACACATTTCTGCAGTTTTGATGTCACTACACTGGTTACCTGTGTCACTCAGGATTGACTTTAAAATACTGCTTATGGTTTATAAAGCCTTAAATAATCTGCTCCATCTTATATATCGGAATGTCTGACACCTTACATTCCAAATCGTAACCTTAGATCCTCAAATGAGTGTCTGGTTAGAATTCCAAAAGCTAAACTTAAAAGAAGTGGTGAGGCGGCCTTCTGCTGTTATGCACCTAAAATCTGGAATAGCCTGCCAATAGGAATTCGCCAGGCTAATACAGTAGAGCACTTTAAAACACTGCTGAAAACACATTACTTTAACATGGCCTTTTTATAACTTCACTTTAACTTAATCCTGATACTCTGTATGTTCAATTCATTATAATAACTATTCATAGTGGCTCCAAAATCCATACTGACCCCTACTCTCTCTTCTGTTTCTTTTTCCGGTTTCTTTGTGGTGGCGGCCTGCGCCACCATCACCTACTCAAAGCATCATGACGCTCCAACACTGATGGACTGAAAGCCAGAAGTCTACGTGACCATCATCATCAAGTCCTTCCATGAGAACCCTAAATACAAAGAGGACTGTTTCATTTATGTGAGGTAGATTGCCCAGAGGGGACTGGGCAGTCTCGGTCTGGAATCCCCACAGATTTTATTTTTTTTTCGCCAGCCTCTGGAGTTTTTTTTTTTGTTTTTTCTGTCCACCCTGGCCATCGGACCTTACTTATTCTATGTTAATTAATGTTGACTTATGTTTATTTTTTTATTGTGTCTTTATTTTTCTATTCTTCATTTTGTAAAGCACTTTGAGCTAAATTTTTTTGTACGAAAATGTGCTATATAAATAAATGTTGTTGTTGTTGTTGTTGTTGTTGATTGGCAGATGGTCCACCTCTTGGTGAGCCACACACAACACACATGGAATGTAACACAGGCAGCTTATTAGCAGGATCAAATACAAAGAATAATGCAGATACTCAAGAAAATCAACATTAACAATAATTAATAAACAAAAAAGACATGAAACAAGACTTTGAACACTATGCAGGCTGAAAAATGTTGAGGTCAGCAGATGAGCATAAAACCATAAATCAAAGTGAAGGTCAGTCTGTGAGGTTGTCTCTCCTTCATTTCTTCTTCTTCAGCTGTCACCTCCGAGTCTGGATTGCACTACAAAGTGTTGAGTGACACATTATGCCCGCCTTCTTTCTTTGAAATAAATACACAACCCCATGGTCTGGACTGGCTGTGTTTAGTATTTTAGTACACTCGATGGCTCTGCTCTGTTTAATGTGAGTCTGCGCTAAATAAATTAGGTTAGATAAGTTTGGTCTGTCTGGGCACAGAAATGTGTGTGAAGAGTTCTGACTCTGCTGGATGAGCCCTTTCTCATAAATGAATCCTGGAAGAACTGAGAATCAGGGAGTGTGCTACCTTGGACAGGCTGCCAGCTCATTACAGGGTCAGACCTACACTAGCAATCGCAATGAGACAATTTGGTGTTTCTGCCATTTAACCAAACTGAAATGTGAGGCTGTGGGGGAAGATCTGGAATAACTGGAAGAAAGTGTGTGACTTGTCAGAAAGACTTGGGAACTTTTTGTGCGCTCATCACAGTTCTGTAATCTGTTCTGTAGAACACACTTGTGAGACCACATCAGAAATATTGTGTGTTTGAGAAATGACAACACAGCAGAAAAGAAAGTCAAGAAGAAGAAGAGAGAATAGACTGGACTGTGGGGTTTGAGCTGTGAGGAAATGCTGAAGGATTTAAATGTCATCAGTTAAAGGACAGAGACATGAGGAGGTGACATGACAGGAGTGTTTTAAGATATGAAGGAGTTGGTGTCTTCTTTTGTCAGGTGGTGTCATTTAAAATTAAACTTATTAAGAACACATTTCATACAAATCTGCTTCTTCAAACAAACAACTGCAGATTTACTTACTTCTCAGGTAATACTACTACTACTACTACTACTACTAATAATAATAATAATAATAATAATAATAATAATAATAATGATAATAATAATAATAATAATAATAATAATAATAATAATAATAATAATAATAATTTATTTATTTATAGGCACCTTTCAAGGCACACAAGGACACCTTACAGAATCCATTAATATCAACAGCCACAATATTAAATTAATAAAATATTACAGTGCAATAAAAACCAGAGTAAATACAATAATAAAATTAAATGTAAATTTATCAACTAAAATTCATATCAAACAGAATAAGTCATCTTAAAAAGATGTGTTTTAAGGTGTTATTTAAAGATAAGAAGAGAGTCGATATCACAAATATCTTGTGCAGTGAGTTCCAGAGTTGAGGGGCCACTCGGCTGAAATCTCTAAACCTCATGGTAGTCAGGTGAGCAGGAGGTATAATAAGATAAAGAGAGGAAGAAGATCTAAGGATATGGGAAGAAATGGAGATATGAAGAAGATCAGAAAGATAAGGAGCAGCCAGATTATGGAGGGTCTTGTAAGTAATTAGCAGAATCTTAAAATCAATGCGATATTTAATAGGGAGCTAGTGAAGCTGCTGAAGGACTGGAGTGATGTGATCAATGGAAGGAGTTCTGGTAATAAAATGAGATACAGCATTTTGAACCAACTGAAGTTGTAAAGGAGTTTGTGAAAAAGACTATTGAGGACAGACTTACAATAATCGATATGAGATGTGACCAGAGCATGAATGAGAATAGCAGTGCTGGTAGCTGAAAGAGATGAGCGTAAAAAGCTGAGGTGGAAATATGCTCTCAAATTTTAAGGTACTATCAAGACTAACATCTAAGTTCTTAACCTGGGAGTAAGAAGAGTTTAGAGAATTATCAATAGTCAATGAAATATTATTACATTTGTCCAAACAGATTTAGTTCCTACCAGATGAGCCTCTGTTTTATTACTATTTAATTTAATAAAATTAGTAGACAGCCATGATTTAACTTGCTGAAGACAGTCAGAGAGAGAAGAAGGTGGAAGAGTGGAATCAGCTTAGTAGACACATAGAGCTGGGGGTCATCAGCATAACAGTGAAAGTAAATATCAAATTTCTTAAAGATACGACCAAGAGGCAGAAGATAAATAATAAGTAGAAGGGGGCCCAAGACAGAGCACTGGGGAACACCACTAACAACTGGGCAAACTTGGGATCTGAAATTTTTTAGTTGTACAAACTGTGTACGATCTGAGAGATAAGCTTGTGGAGTGCTAATAACACCAATTGATTTTAATCTCTCAAGGAGAATATCATGAGATATTGTATCGAAGACAGGGCTCAGATCAAGGAGCTCAAGTGTGGTCAACAGCCCTGAGTCAGCGGTCATCAGCAGATCATTGGTGATTTTAACCAGGGCTGTCTCTGTGCTGTGAAATGGACAAAAGCCACACTGAAATTGTTCAAACAAATGATTGTCAGTAAGGTGAGAGTGAACCTGCACGGCAATAGTTTTTCAAGTGTTTTTTAAAGGAAAGTTTAATTTGAGATTTATGATAATTATTTAGGTTGTAGGGATCCACACCAGATTTCTTGAGAATTGGAGTTATCACAGCCAATTTAAGAGATAAAGGAACAAGACCAGAGATAAGAGAAGAATGTATGATGTTAGTTATTAGAGATGAAAGAGAAATCATTAGGAACTGGAGCCAGCTGACAGGTAGAGGGCCTGGGCCGGTTCTAGACAGGCATATATGAGGGGGCAGACAGAAATGTGAAGGGGGCACATGGTGGCGACGGACGCAGGAAAGGGGTGGGGTGCTCTGGCTAACTGTTTTTGTCATGTAATTGGATTGCACTTTGTCAGGCCTCTACCCTAAGACCTGTCCAACTTGGGTGTCCCACCTGAAGGCTAAGCTTCTGCTGGTGTAGCTCTTAGGCTCACTGAGGCACGCAAACCCCCTGACCATGATAAGGTGGCAATCCCTCAGGAGGAAAACTGAAAAATAAAACAACAAAAAATAAAATAAAATATTCCTCATCAGATTATAACAACTAAAAACATGACATTTACCTTATTTGGATGGCCTATATCAAATATATTCGAACCCAACAATAACACTTCTCACTATTGCCAATATTAACAAAACTAAAAAGGGTAGGCCAAGTTATATAAAAAAAATCAATTTACCAAGTCAAATAAAACTGAACAATAGAATTAAAAAAAATAAAATAAAGAATAAAATAAAATATCCATCCAGATCTTTACAACCAACAACATAAAATTTATCTTAATTTGATGGCCTAATTCTCAAATAAATTTGCAAAATAAAGTAAGAATAAAATAAGACCTCTCAATATAGCCAATATTTACAAAACTAAAAAGGGTTGGCATAACAATTAAAAAAAAAACAAAAAAAAAAAACAATTCACCATGTCTTTTCCTACAATTCTCAAATTAATTTGTAGAACACAATAGATTTAAAACAGAACATTTGAACTTTTTTTCTTCTTTTTTTGTCTTGTTTTAAGCTTGTTTGTTTTTCAAGCCACTGAACTCTCTGTTTGTAACTGAACAGCTCCACTCTCCTTTCTCCTCATCCACTCTACAACAACAGTCTCCTGTTTCCCTTTGTAAAAACTCTTCCAAATTCATCATATCCAAGTTATTTGTTATGGACTTCTCATGGGCCAAGATCACCAAATTCCTCTTTCTTTTGTGTAACATGGTGTGACGATAGGGGGTTAGGACCTGTGACAAAGTGGAGAAGGAACTCTCACACGATGCTGAAGACACACCAATGACCAGGGCTGTTACATACAATTTATGCAACTCAGGAAAGGCTTCCTTGTACTCCTGCAGGAGTTTACACACAGTGGACAGGTCTGTTTCCTTTGAACATTTTTTGAGCAGCATCTGTTTTGCCACAAGAACTTCATTTTGCAGACTTACAACATCTGCTACAGTGCCAGCCATCACAGCCAGAGGGTGCAACAGGGTGGGATCTAGAAATGCGCTAGATTTGGGTGCAAGACTAGATATGGCTCTCATTAGGTCAATATTCTTGTGTGAAAATCAAGTTTCCATTTCTGAAATGGCCTTGTCAAGGATGTTGAGCAGGGATCTTTTCAGAGACTGATGGGGGACTTGGTAGGGTCACCAGAGTCTGTATGGCCCAAAGTTGAGAGCACGACACTTTGACCCAGGTGTTTGCTCATTGTTCTCCTTCTCTTTGTTAGATGTGACTCATCCTCAACAGGAGATGACACTCCCCAACAGTCATCCTCACGGATGTTTTTTAAGGAGTCCAGTGCTGCAGTAACAACCTCAGAAGCACTGCACAGATCAACTGACTGAGACTGTAGAAGAGCATTTGCTGGTTTCAAGACACCAAGCACCCACACTGGGAACTTTCCAATCTCAAAGAAGTGATGCCTCTTAATTTGGCATAGCAGGCCTGATGCCTTGGTGCACCTCATATCAGGTCAACTGCAGCATCATCATCCTCTGTCATCTCAGATAGGATACTAAGGATTTGTTCTTGATTGTCCACAGTGCACCTTGTCACCTCATAGTGGCTTGTCCATCTGATCTCAAGCAGCCTTTTTAGACAAGGTGCATCATGTTTATTGAGCACATAGTGGTGGTGAACAAAGTTGTAGAGTGAACTCGATAGGCTAAAAAATCTTTTTGCACACGGCTCATTCTGCATGGCATGCACAATTACTAAGTGCAGTTGGTAGTTGTAGCAGGGGATGTATGGGACATTTCTGTGAAGACTCTTTTGGAGCAGAGCTTGTACACCACCTCTAACCCCATCATAACACTGTCTAAGTATACTGTCAGCACTGTAGCCAGCATCAGAAAGGTGGAACAGCATCTCACAGGTGATGTACTCTGCATCAAGTTGTTGCAAGTCAAGCAACCCAATAAGATGCTCCTCTGGCATGGAATTTCTGACAAACCGTATTATCACAGACACATTTTCCACATTGCACCTATCCCTGGTCCCATCACTTTTGAGGCAAAACCCTGCAGAATCAGCACTTTCATATTTTTTCCTGACCTCTCCAAGCACCATGTCAGCCAGTGTTTGGATAATTTCATTTTGGATATCCTTAGATGTGTATTTTGCATTTTTTGGGACACCCTTAGCAATGCTTGCTAGCTTCTCATCCTTCTCTAAGGTATATTCCATCAGTTTTAGAAAAATACCTGAAGCAATGTCATCCTCATTACCCGCTGCATCATGTCTCAAGGTTTCTGCAGTCCCACGGAGCCCCAACTCATTTACACAGAGAAACCTTACAGCACTACCGATACTCTTGACATAGTAATGGTTTTTTTCAAGTTGTGTTTTACCAACCAACATTGAATCCATAGTCCCCCCTGTGGCCTCTCAGTCCAGATGGTTGAAGCATGCACATGGTTGCGGCTGGACACATGCCTCTGTAGCCCCTTGTCTCGATCAAGTGCTGCTTTCCAGTTGTTAAAACCAGTTAAGGTAAAAACTACATCCCTCTCATTAACTGTGCTGCCATATTTCCGACAGAGGAAACAGAAGCATGCGTCCCGCACAACAGAGTACTCCAGCCATGGTCGTGTGCGGTACCAGGCAGGAATGAATGATCTTAATGTTGTACCACCAAATACATGTTTGGGGTAACTACCCAGTATTGGCTGGGATGGGGTATTGCCATTTAAGTCACTGGGTTTCTTTGGGGCAGCAATTGTTGGCAGAGGTACAGGAGAAGCAGTGCCTGTTGATACCACAGGAGTAGATATGCCAGCTGCTGTCTCTGATGTACCAGCAGCAGCATCATTGCTACTGTTATTGTTACAGGCAGGAGCAGCAGCACCACACCTCACAGCATTAACTTTCGCTTTGGGAGCTGGGGAGGAAAGTGAATAAGCTTTACTAAAATCGTTGTGATTATATCAGTATATGAAACGAGAATACTGTTGAGTGCAGAGTTGAAAGCTGGAGAGGTGCTTTGTGTCGGGGTCTGACAGACAGACACAGGTCCTCCAGTCGGCTCTATGCAGCAGATAGGCTCACAGTGGTTCTTGTGGGGTCGAGAAAGAAACACTTCTCTACCAGACTGAAACTGTGAGAAGAACAATGGACTAGTCCCCCATTGACTGTACAAATATAGATGGATTTTTTAGTTGTTGTTAATTATCTCACGAGTCACTATGATCTTGACTACAGAGATTTGCTTCTTCCTCAAAGCCCCTGCCTACTGAGAAACCTGACGTCGGGTCATTTGCATACTAACAGTGATTGGATGTTTAGCTGGGGGGCGGGTGAGTGGGGAGGGAAAGAGCGAACAAGAGGTGAAACCTATCATCTCATTTGTTCCTTTTCCAGTGGATTTTTCAGCTACTGGAGCAGAGGTTTGACCAGAACATCATGTGTGGGTGGGCATTTGGCTTGTCTGGGGGGGAAAAAATATCCATCCATCCATCCCCATTTTTGTAGGGGGGTCAAATAATAATAACAATATAGTTTTATATAACATATAAAAGCAAACATTGTGGCATAAATCATAACCTATTGTTCAATAAAATTAACAGAGGCAATAGAACTTGTATTATTATTTTTTGTGAACAAATATAGAACTACATCTACAAGGTAAATATTAATAAAGTCAAATGTATACAACATATGAGAGCAAGAACAGAAACGTGGCTCATTGTAGTCATTTTGGAGGCTATAGGATATAAGTTTCCACTGTTTAACCTGGATAACATCTACAGGACCAGTCTGCGGTTACTCTTGGCAAATTCTGAAATATATTCATTCATGTCTAGATGTTCTGTGATGTTTTTCTCATGTGCCAGAATGACTAAATTTCTCTTCCTTGAATGCAGCATTGTTCGGCGGAGTGGAGTGAGAATGTGGTTCAAAGTAGAGAAAGAGCTTTCACATGCAGCTGAAGACACACCAGTGATGAGTGCTGTGACATATAGTGAATGCAACATAGGGAAGGCCTCTTTGTACTGCTGAATGAGTTTGCATGCTTCAGAGAGATTAGCATCAGCTGGCAGTTTATTGATCAACATTGCTTTTGCCACAGCAATTTCATTTTGCAAGCTCATGCTGTTTTGCTCTGTGCCTGCAAGTGCCTGAAGAGGTTTCAGGAGAGAATGATCAAGAAATAATTCTGATTTTGGCAGGAGAAGCGATGTGGTCCTCAATAATTCAACATTTCTCTGAGAGAATCTTGTCTCCATTTCCACAATAGCTCTATCAAGAATGCTGAACATAGCCCTTTTAAAAGTCTGATTAGGAGCAATTTGTTCATCAGAGTCACCATGCCCAAGCTAAGACACGACAATACTATCATCAAGCTGTGAATTAACTTTCCATTTCCTTTTGAGTGAATTGGTAGGCCTACTTTCACACTGAGAGAAATGCTTCTCCCAGAATAAGTTGCATCTCATCTCCTTCAGTGTGCCCAGTGAAGCTGTCACCACCTCCCCAGCAGTGCACAAATCCACTGCATGTGCCTGTAGAATTTCATTGGCTGGTTTTAGCACACCAAGCACAAGAAGGAGGAATTTTACTGTATTGAAGAAATTCTGCTTTTTTCATTGGGTCAAAAGACCACATGCCTCTATGCAAATGTCAAAGGGGGCAGTGTCAGCCTCTGCTTCCTCTGAGAGAAGCCCCCTTATAGCTGCCTCATTGTTGACAATGGACTTTGTGACATCATAATGACTGGTCCATCGTATTTCTAGAAGTCTTTTCAGTGTGGGTGCATTGTATGTGTGTGAAACATAATGTCTGTGACAAAATGTGTTCAATGAATTTGACCAGTCAAAGAACTTCTTAGCCAGAGGTTCTGATGCCATTGCATGTATCACTGCTAAATGGAGCTGGTGGTGGTAGCAGTGTACATATGGAATGTACTTACCAACTTTGTTTTGTCTAGGCTGTAACCTAGCTCAGAGAGATGTGACAGAATTTGGTTACAAATATATTCAGCATCAAGCTGATTCAGTTCAATTAAGCCAATCAGGTGTTCTTCAGGGATGGAGTTCTGGACAAATCTAATCACTACAGACACATTCTCAATGTTACAGCGATCCCTGGTACCATCACTTTTAATGCAAAATCCAGGAGAGTCAGCTTTTTCATATTTGGTCCTGATATCTTTTACCACCATTTTGGCAAGAGTCTCAATTATTTCATTTTGAATTACATTGGATGTGTATTTTGCGTTGTCTGGGATGTATTTTACAATTTCTGCAAGTTTACATCTTTTTTGATTGTGTAATCAAAGAACTTAAGGAAAAGTCCCTCCTCCCCACCTGCGTGATTGTGACCACGCAGAGCCGGTTCATTGACTGCAAGGAACTGAACGGCCTCCCCAATGCTTTTCACATAATATCTATTCTTTTCTAGCTGGGCTGGACCCAGTAGTTGAACTATGCTTTCACCCATCTGTGCCCCGCGCCGATACTCTTGCCATGCAGACATGGCTCTGACATGCGGGATACTAGACGCCTGTTTGTGGAAGCCACCACCGTCTTTTTCTTGAGCTTTTTTCCAATTAGTGTAGCCGTGTTTGGTGAATATGTCCTCGCGGTCCGAATTGGAAACACTAAATTTGCAGCAGACAAAGCAAAAGCTGGCATCACGGACAGCAGGATATTAAAGCCATGGTGGAGACTGATACCAGCTTGCACTAAAACATCTGAGTGTCTTTCCAAATACGCGCTTGGTATAATTAATTAAAATGGGCTGGGATGGGCTATCCATATTTAAGTCAGGCAGACCGGACTGTATATTTTGTTGAAGGCAGAGGTTTGGAGTACCCGACACGGGCACAGAGCTGGAGGATTGTGCAGGCTTATCTACATCTTTTTGAGTTTCAGTTCCCAACGTGGGTGCGCTGTGCTCCGTATTGGTAGCAGCGGTGCTGGGCTCAACCGTGGAGCCAGCAGCTTGCGGAGGGACAGAGGTTGAAGATGGCAACTTTTAAATAAGCCACCTATGCATAGACTTTGGTGTTACCAACCAGAAAATAAAAGAAGAATGGAACGTATACGCTGTTTTAATTAAAGAATGTGGTCAACAGGTTCAAAATGTGCTGCAAAATGTGCGGCGAAGTGAACTGTGAAAATCAAATGTTATTCTTCTCCAGAGTTTTCATTGGACAGACAGAGCACTTTGCAGGGTGGGCACGGCTTGTCTCTGGGGGGGCAGTGCCCACCCCAGCCCCCCCCCATGGTCACGCCTCCATACTGGAGTAAATCTTGTCCATATTCATTTTGTGGGTAATCTATTATTTTCTTCCTCAACTTCTTAAAGTTTGATTTAAGGGGACAGGATGTTTGTTTCAGGGGTCATTGCTCCCTCTTGCCCCAGCGTAGAGCCGCCCCATAGAGGCCTTGGAATTTCTAATAATATCAGATATTTCAACTACAGTTGGGAGTTTAAAAATAGTAAGAAAAGAAGAAGAAGGGGGATCATAAAATATTCCACGTACAAGAGAAGTCAACTGCTGGTGGATATTTTCAATTTTCATATTAAAAAAGGTCATGAAAGAGTTACATTGATCAGTGCAGTAAAACTGAGGTGGGAGGTTGTCAGGTGGCCATAGGATTTTGTTTGAAGACCTCAGATAAAGGCAGAAACTTTGTGAGTTTTGCATAAATTGGTGAAATATTAGGCAAATGTGAAATTGGGCTGAATGGCCTGTTCTTGCCATTTGTAAAAACTCCTCAGATCCTTTGTATTTGACTCTAAAGTATTTCAGGTCCCACACACCCCAGTCTGATCAGACTCCCTGTGAAGTGTTGCTCTCACCTGTAGGAAGTGGAGATGGTCCTTGGTCTCTGAAAGCTCCTTCAGCTCAGCTTCTCTCTTCTTCAGCTCCTCAGTCTCCTTCTCCAGTTGCTCCATGACTCCTTCAACCTTCTCCATTTCTCTCTTTTCTTGTTCTCTGATCCTCTCAGTCAGTTTCTTGTGGGCTTCTTCAATGCACTGTATCAGATCAGTGAAGCTCTTCTCATGTTCCTTCATCACTCGTTCCACAGAGATCTGGTTGGATAGGAGAAAAATATAAAACTGAGTCACCAATTAAAAAAAAAAAAAGAAACTGTCCTAAGACTCTTTTGTTGGTATTCTGATGTAGTGATGGATAATTTGAATTAGCATAAGGGATGAAGCAGACCCTTGATACTGTGGGTAGCAGCATCTTCTAAAGTCACCTGAAAGACTGTATGGAGTGTGCCATCTTAATAAGGGGTTGTGTATGATCTGTGAGAGTCATTGTCAGGACAGCTCTATTGTCCAGTGAGGACTCTGGTAGTGTTACAGAAGTGCATCTTTAAAAGAGCCTTTCCTGGTCATCTTGGGATTGAGATTTGAGAAGTAAAGAGAAGAAGAAGAATCGGTATTGTGGAGAAAAGCTGATCTGTTGTAATTTAATTACATTAATGGTGTCTTTGCTTATTAACCTAAACCCAACTGTATTCAATTGTAATCCTCAGAGTTGTGAGTCTTTATATGTCAGGTTGCCGCATTTCTATTTCCTTTAACTTTTCATTATTACTAATAACTGCCACTGTGACTTATATTTGTATGGCTCACCCGAGTGTCATTGGGGTGAAAGTTAGTGTGCAAGTGGGTCACAGTCAGATGTTAGTGAAGGCGGTGAGGTGCACACTGTCCAGGATCACCAACCCGAAAGCCGGAGGTGCTCAGCTGTTTTCTGGACCTTGCAGAGCTGCACAGTGACTCTGATATCTTTAAAATGGTAGGCAGGGATGAGGAGACCTAAAAGTAGTCATAGTCAGAGATTCAGGTATTATGGGAATCGAGATGAAGTTTTGCTCCAGATACAGAGAGTCTCACATGCTGTGTTGCCTTCTGGGTACACAGATAGAAAACCTTCGTGGATAGCTGGATAGGCTCCTGGCCAAAGCAGTGAAGGATCCAAATGTCTTTATGTAGCTTGTCTAGTTGTCATTGTACAAATGAAATATGGAGATCAGACTGCAAGTTCTACAGGGCAAAGACTTGGGTGCAAAGCTAAGAAGCAGAACTGATCAAGTGGTAACCTCAGGATTTCCACCTGTGCTCCCTACACACCTGTACACATGGGGTTAAATAGATTAGAAGGCTTAATGCACATCTGAACATCAGACCATCAACACCAATCTTCTGTATGAGTTATTGTTAGGAGGAGATAAGTCATCTTTAAGTGGTGGAATGAGAATCCTGAGGATGTTAAGATGTCGGTGTCTGAATGTCTAATGACTAAAATATGAAATGATGTCAGCAGTGAAATGCCATGAAGGAAACAATAAACCATCTTCTCTCCTTCTCCATCTCCCTGTCTCTACACATCATTACCAGAAACTCTCACAGCTTTTTACTTGTTTTCCTTACTTTCATATGAAGTATCATCTTAATTCCACACACCTTCATCTGTTGTATTGTCCTCCTCATCTCCTTCATTTTTTTCTCTTTCTTCTCAAGTCTCCTCCTGATTTCACTCAGTGATGCCCCCAGCTGTTTCTGTTTGGAAACACAAAACGATACATGGGGGTCTCATCAGAATTCACTTCCACTTTTAGTGTCATTCTGAGTGCATACATTTGTACAAAACATTTGTTTTACATTCCATGACACAACTTACTGTTTCTGTCACACTTGTCTTCATAATGTCACAGTAGGTGACATACAAATATTTGATAAAATAAGTATAATAATACAAAAGATTTGAAAGAAAGGTTTAATTTAACAGTTCTATTCAAGATGGACTTGAAGGCAAATAAAGAAGACAGTCTGAAGGCACACTGGTGTACGAGTCAGTCCTTGATGTTTTCGAGGACATCAGATTGATGACCAGGATATCAGACGTTCACTCATAAAAACACTGGACTGTGCAGGATGAAGAAATGCTTGCAGACCCTGGAGAACTTGGACACATAACGGCTGCAAGTGTTGGATCTACAAGGCCATTGTGGAGTTCAGACTTGTGAGGACTTTGTCAAGTGATTGGCCATTTTTGAAGTAAAGTGAGATAACTGAGGCTGAGAAGACACAAGTGACTCTGAGGAGTTCAGCAAAAAGTGAAATCTGAAGAGGAGTTTAATAAGCTCAGATAAATCTGACAATAAAAAGAATGAGTAACTTATGGTAATATTTAAATTAAACATTATAGCTGAAGTGTGCGACAGCAAGGAACAGATGAGGTGAAGGTAAGACATTTTAAATACTTGGGTTTAACAGTCTAAACAAACAGAGAGAATGGCAGAGTGGTGAAGAAGAGAGTGCAGGCAGGATGGACTGGGTGAAGAAGAGTGTGAGGAGTGATTTGTGACAGAAGAGTATCTGCAAGAGTGAAAGAGAAGGTCTACAAGATGGTGGTGAGACCAGCTATGCTGTATGGTTTGGAGATGGTGGCACTGACCAGAAGACAGGAGTCAGAGCTGGAAGTGGCAGGGTTGAGGATGCTACAATTGTTACTTGGAGTAACAAGGGTATCCAGGATTTAGAATGAGTATATCAGGGGGACAACACAGATATGACAGGTTGATGACCAAGTGAGAGACGTGGGATTGAGATGGTTTGAGCAGAGGAGAGATGAGGGGTACATCAGCAAAAGAATGATGAGGATGGAACTGCCAGGCAAAAGGAAAAGAGGAAGGCCAAATAGGAGGTTTATGGATGTGGTGAGGGAGGACATGAAAGTAGTCGGTGTGGCAGAAAATGATGTGAAAGACAGGGAGAGATGGAGACGGATGATCCACTGTGGTGTCCCCTAAATGGGAGAAAAGAGGATTATAACTGATGCTGGTGGGTGCAGAACCGTGCTGTATCAGTGCATGATCTCTCCTTAGAGAAACTGGACAACATTTATAATTTAATCATATGAATAAGAAGGAAAGTGAAAGTAAACAAACTCAGATTTCAATTATGAAAATGTTAAAACAAGTTTCAACATGTTGGGCTGCTTTATGGCTTGTTTGGCAAGTGGCTTGGCTATTTTACAGAGAGGTGCAGATCCAGTTGTCATTATCAACATCACAGTAAGTGACAAAAGTGAGAATAGGCTGGCAATTGTGTAAGAAAAGAGTAAAGATGGAGGAGCTAAGATTTGGAGAAGAGGAGACAAGGTGATCTTATCAGATCTGTGACACAAGACACTCCATGGAGGACTGGAGAGATCAGAGAGTTTAACATGAGGATCAGATTTGGTTTAAGATGGAGGGACACAGGGCTAACCCCCGGCATGGGTTACATTGGATCACAGGGCACTGATGTTTAGGGGGTCAGTCCTGGACATTTCATAAAGAGTTTGCACACTCATGAAGACATAATAAGATAAAAAGGTTAAGGGATAAGCTGGGGTAGATATTAGTATGAAAGTCAACAAAGTAAAAAAAAAAATGGTAATACAATATTCAGTATATATATATGTTTATACTTTAAAGAGAAATAAATAATCTCTATATATAATCTTCATTTGAACCTTGATCTTTGTTTGTCCGTGAATGAATTAGAAGAAGAAGCACTAGATGTCAGTAGAGAGACAGCTAAAACATAGGCATTGCATTAAGAATCTCCTCCAGGCTTATACTACTGAAGACTGTAGTACTCCAGTCACACCTCAAAACACAGACATTCAAACTAAACAAATTGTTGTGCTTTAAATCAACTAAAGAGATCTTCATTTAGATCGTGATCTTTGTTTGTCCGCGAATTCCACGCATGTGTAGACCACCTTCCAGTTTAGTACGTTGTTGTTACTCACGGATGTCAACAATGTGCCGGAATAACGAAAGGGGTGGTGGACAGTGTTACGCTGGTTAGCTCCTGAGGCCTGGTTAGAAAATGAGATTGCCAAAGATAAAAGGTACGTGCCTACGTAACATATGAATGAAAGAAAGACAGTGGGTAAAATGAATGACAACGTAACAGCACGTTCCGGAAATTATTATTGTTACGTTGTAGCCGGCGAATGCTGCGCGTCTCACAGTTGTACTGTGCCTTGCTCACATGTCAGTGAAGTGATCCCTATTTATGCTTTAAAGAGCCTGGATACCTATGTGTCCCCCTTTTATAACCATTGCTCCGTGTATATTGCCTTACTCTTTGGATTGCCACAAAGCAACCTGCGAGATTGGAGAAAGGTTGAGAAGAGATCGTGAGAGGAAACGACAGCGTCGTGAAAACGAGACGGACTGTGAATGGACAGAAGCTATAATGCTCCTACACCACCACATAATTACTATTCGGACAGTGATTCCGAGTAGGCCGTTCCTATCGAATTAATATCCAAGCGTTTTCTTTTGTAATTTTTTTTCCCTTATAAAAAAATCATAATGCTGTGCGACGAAGGGCCCAGTTCACGACTGGCAGCCGCGTTTAAACAGGGAGCCCTTCACAGACAACTTTAACACACGCAACGTAGTTGGGCACACATGGCTAGTAATAATAATAATAATATCACCTAGGAAAATCAATACAGTGATTAATTATGCTAATACAAACAACAAATCATATCAAGAAAAACACAAATATAATATGAACAAAAATAACATAAAAATCAGATTTCTACATTTATATATATCTATGAAATTTCAAACTAACATCAATGCAGTGATAAATGAGCCAATTAACTAAGAGATGTCACAAATCTTAAATTATTTAAAGCACTAAGCAACTGGGTGTTTATTCAGTCAGACACGAATCTGAAATAAGACTGCAGAAGACAATAACAAGTCTTACATAATAAGAAATGCCATTGGACTCTGGGCTGAAGGACACTAATGAAGATGTGACAGATGGCGACCTGCACGTATCGGGTGAGTCACATTGGGCAGATCGGTCCACTAACTTTATGGCTTTATCATTTTTGTTAAGTCAATTGACTTCAGCCATCAAACGCTTCAATAATGCCAACGCGTTTCAAGGGCACAATAACTTTTTCTTCAGGGCAATGAGCATATGAAATAGAATAAAGAATAAAATAAGAGGTGCCGAGAACTAAGCACCTGTTCATAAGAAGCAAACATCACAACCACAATACCAATGTGTGACGTGGAAACTGGAAGAATGAAATAAGAACAAAAAAAAAAAGACAGAAAATCAAATACCAGAGAATAATGTAATGAATGGTGAGAAATGAACGGTGATGGGGGGCTCACCTCGTAATTTGAACGGCCACTGAAGCAGCACAGGAGGGACACCTGACAACAGAATCAAACTCCTGACTTATCGGGCGCTGACCGGACTGTCATGTTTTTTCTGGTGTGCTCATTCTTTCTGTATACTGAGTGGTTAGTGTTTTTTTTTGTTGACTCCAAGAATTGCTTTTACTTGTGAAGAGCTTTTAAACATACAGGCCTTAGTTCCATCTGATTTTTTCTCCTCTGTTTGTTTGTGATGATGGAGATTTACCACAGAAGTTTTCTTCATATGCCTACAGGAATGCCGCCTGTCAATCCCGCTTCACCAGGCGGTACTGCGGTACACAGGCTGGCGCTCAGGCGTGCTGGAGATGAGGAGACTTTCGTGCTTCACTGTCGGCAACCCCCTTGGGTTCCAGTGGAGCCTCGGGCCATGAACATAGAAGCTCAGCCTTGTTGGGGCCCATGGCCAGCACCGGGGGCACATGGACATTTGAGGGTCCCTATTTGGCACCACGTCTGACACACATGGAAGTGCTGCCAGAAGAAGCTTGTTGGGTACCTGGAGTCCGTCAGGGTGGCCTATAAAAAGGGGCCAGTGGCCAGCACCGAACAGCCAGAGTTGGGAGGAAGAGGACAAAGCCTGTGTGGAGGACCGAAGGGCTGGCAAAGGGACTGTGGTGGTGTTTTGCTGTACTGTGATGTGCTGTGGGGAGCAGAGAAAAGTTCTACCTGCTGTAAATAAAAGTGAGTGTTTTGTGCTGAACCCGTGTCCTGCCTGTTTATGTGTCAGGGTACCTGCCAGGGCATCACACCAGTTGTAAACAGAAACTGGAACCATCAAAGCCCACCAGGACTGTTAGCCGCAGATGGACTCCTGAGGCTGTTGGGAGGCTGATGGACTGTTTAGGCTCCACAGTTTGGGAAGTCATGGATGGCTAGTGTAGCAGCAGAGATGAATATGCTAATAGTGTAACATCTTACATCTCCTTCTGTGAAGATCTGTGTCTCCAAAAGAAGTCCATTATGAGATACAACAACGACAAGCTGTGGTTCACCAAGGAGCTGAGGGCTCTCAGAGCTGTTAAGGCCCAGGTACACAGGTCTGGAAAGAGGGATGAATATAAATCTGCAAAGCGGCAGTTTAATAAAGTTCTGAGAGCTACAAAAGCCACTTCTAAAGATCAGCTGGAGAAAGACTTTAGCAGTAATAGGCAGACAGTGTGGAGTTCTCTGGAAAAAACTTACAAATTACAGGCAGAAAAGCTCCTAGGCCTCATCCTCCTCCTTTTTAGCTAATCAGCTGAATGAGTTGCTGGCTTGACAATGACATGAGCCCCTGCTTGGACTCTGACCCTCTGCCTTCAATATCAACAGATCCCCCCTCTCCCTCTCACAACCATTTCAGTGTCACCCCCCCTCAGACCCCCTTCACTGAAGTCCGATTCACTTTCTTCAGCTTCTCTCCCACCAGTCATTCCTCTCCACCCCACCCTGGAGGTACGAAACCCTTTTTAGGAAACTGAATATCAGGAAAGCAGCAGACCCTGAGTAGTCGAAACCTGATACTCTAAGACCAGTAAGCCCCTGTCTTTACTGACATATTTAATATTATCTGACACTGGGCAAAGGTCCGGACTGCTTTAAGGTAGCCATTATCATTCCAGTTCACAAGAAGGATAAAATCTGTGAACTTAGAGAGGCCTGAGGTACTCGAGACACAAGTGATCAGAACACAAAGAACCTCCGCTCAGTTTAATGAGAGCACTCAGCTCACTCGACTGTCCATGGATCACACTGTGTATCTCATCCTGGACTGCTTCATGTGTTCCACCCAGTCTCACCAGGAAAGGCTCCAGCTCCCTGCTGTCCTATACAAGCAAATTGAGACTCCTCAACATGAAGGAATAGATTTATCTTGCAAACTACATTTACGTGTCACTTAACTCTTTTTCTTTATTGAGCTTCCATTAAACACTAAACTCCACTCACCTGTTTTCCTTCTCTTTCCGTCTTCAGCTCGACCTTTTCATGACTGTTGTGTTCAGTCACCGCACACATCAAGCAGATACACGTCTCATCAGTTTTACAAAACATCTCCAGACTTTTCTGATGTTTCGCACAGAGTTTCTCCTTCAGATTTCTATCAGGATCAACCAGCTTGTGTCCCTTCCAGGCGTCTCCTTCATAGTGAGGCTGCAGGTGAGTCTGACAGTAGGAGGCCATGCAGGTTAGACAGGACTTCACTGCACTGAACTTCTTCCCAGTACAGAAGTCACACTCCACATCTCCAGGGCTGGCATAACTCTGAGATGTCTTCTTTAATTTCTTGATGACTTCGTTCAGCAGAGTGTTTCTGTTCAGTTCAGGCCTTGTGGTGAAGGTGTGTCTGCACTGAGGACAGCTGCACACTTTGCTCTGATCCCAGTAGTCTGTGAGGCACTTTAGACAGAAACTGTGACCACAATGCAGTGACACGGGGTCAGTCAGGGTGTCCAGACACACCGAGCAGGTGAACTCGTCCTGTGATACAAACAGCTGGGCTTCAGCCATCGTCAGTCTGAGGAGAGGCAGGCAGAGAGAATCAGTCAGACAAACAAGGAAGTGACTTGTGAAGAAACGAAAGTGAAAGTTTGTCTGTGCTCAGTGAGGAGAAGGAGATTTAAAGAGAAAGCTGAGAGCTCACAGAGAGAACATCTGAGGAGACACTGAGGATGAACAGATAATGTGAGACAGGAGCTCAGAGAGTGAAGACCACAAAGTGAGAGAAGAGATGACCTGTCACAGGGGGTCTGCTAAAGTGTCATTCACGTCAGTATTTTTTATTTATTTATTAGATAGATAGATAGATAGATAGATAACATGTAAGGCACGATAGATAGATAGATAGATAGATAGATAGATAGATAGATAGATAGAT
>JANRMT010062807.1:23366815-23410358 GCA_026402145.1 Polypterus bichir lapradei
ATAGATAGATAGATAGATAGATAGATAGATAGATAGATAGATAGATACTTTATTAATCCCAAGGGGAAATTCACATAATCCAGCAGCAGTATACTGATACAAAAAACAATATTAAATTAAAGAGTAATAAAAATGCATGTAAAAGCAGACAATAACTTTGAATAATGTTAGCATTTACTCCCCCGGGTGGAATTGAAGAGTCGCATAGTGTGGGGGAGGAACGATCTCCTCAGTCTATCACTGAAGCTACTCCTGTGCCTGGAGATGACACTGTTCAGTGGATTATACACTGCAGTCCACTTTAGACAGACTCAGAGCTTAGTGCACATTTACAAATGAAATAAAATTAAAATAAAACACAACACATAAATCACCATAAACAGATTTGTAATGTGGCGGCCTGGCAGCCTTCAGCAGACCGAGACAGCGAGCTGTTAAACTGAGGATTCATTCTACTCATACTGTTGCTGTTTATTAATCAAAATGTCCATCCCATAGTAAGTTCTCTTCTCTAACTTATCAAAGTTATAAGAATGTTAGGAGGAGAAGAACCAATTGATTGATGTTAATCTGTCAAATAGCTCATAACCAATTGTGCCCTGTTGTCAATGCCAGTAATTAATTTTATTATTCAGTAAAGCTCACACTTTATTTTCTTTATCTTTCTCTGCAGTTGAAGTTCCTGGCCATTCCATCAACTTAACTAAAGCCCCTCATTTTAAGAAACAGAATTACTCCATCCATTTTCCAACCTGCTTACATGGTGCATGGCTCTGGGGAAACTGGAGCCTTCTTCAGTAACCACTGGGGGCAGGCAGGAAGAACACCTGGACACGGTGCCAGTCCATCACAAGGTGAACACATTCACAAACACACACACTCAGGCCAATTTAAAATTTATTATAAACACAAGGATTATAGAAGTATGACCATTTTTATATATTGTGTCACAATAACAGTCCGCAGACATCAAAAAGGTTTGGGGCAGCCACTTGTATTTTATGCCTTGGCTTCAAATGGTTTTTATTGTTGAGTTGCTTACAGGCTGGAGTCCAAAGCAAAACTGATTTAAGTTAGGTAAAATGGTGGCTTTAAAGTCTGTGGCCGGTAGTGACATTATCTGGACCGGAACCAGAACTGGTGTCATCGAGACTGGATGTGACGTCAGCCAGAGCACCGATACCGGAATTGACATCTTTGGGACCGGAAGTGACATCATCCATGGCGCAGATACCTAGTGGGATTTCCCGAGTATAGTTTGCAGAGGTACTACTATTATTTAAGCCATCTGTCTGCCTCCCATGCACATGTGTGTGACAATTTACATACTGTAATTGGCCCAGATGTCATCCATGTATGTTTCTGTGTGTATGTGTGTGGACTCTACCAAGTGCAGGCCTTGTTTTCAGAGTTGTTTGCTGTCTTTCTTGTGGGTCTTCCATGGATTCTCATGACCCTGCACTCCACTAATGGCTTATTTCTCATTCTATCCACAGCCTTGTAAATCAGTCCTTATTATATAGCGCCATCCTTTCACTGACCAAACATAAGCCACTTTGCTAAGCACACACATGAATGTGTTAATGTGCTGACCAGCTCCATTATGGTGGGTATGGAGACTGTAGTCCTGCGGATCACAAGTTACTACAGAGGACTGCTAAGACAGCTGAGGACAGACTTCATTGGTGTGTCTCTGCACTCCATACAAGACACCTACAGCACACACACCTTCACAAGGTGTCCAGCATTGTGACTGACCCCTCACACCCAGCACATGGACTGTTTGAGCTCCTGATGTCTACCAGATGGTATTGCAGTTTCAGATCATTCAGACTGTGTGACAGTTTCTTACCCCCCTGTTGTCCGACTCCTTAATGTCTGAGCACCTCCCCACTACTCGATGTTGAACTCTGAATTGTGAACTTTACACTATTTGTACAATTGAAAACATTCTAAATCAAATGTACACATTGAACTTTATGAATGATAAACAGTTACTACATGTTTGATGTACATTAGTCGTCTCCTCTGTTGTTAAGCTGTTACTGATCCAGTTAGAACTGATCTGCTGGACGTTGTCCTACCGTTGTTGTGTCAGTTTATTTCACACTGTCTCGTCTGTTTGCACTGTGTGTTGTATTTGCACTAAGTGGTGTAGATTGTCTTGTTGCACTACATGTTGAATATTTGTACAGTGGTCCTAAGACACCCAATTTCATATCAACCTGTATGATGTACTGTATTTTGATGGGATGACAATAAATCATAATTTTACCATTTATAATTAAAGAAACTGCGGTACTCCAGACATCAAGGTGGGACAGGAGTGTCCTTGAAATGAGGACAAGGACAAGGACAAGTAGAACTGTAAGGGCAACAGACCCAAAGTGAATGAAAATGTGTAGAATGTACTCATCGACTTTAAAACGAGATTCTGACCTGAATCACTGCTGATGTGCAAATGTGATATGCATGTGAGTGACCATAGAGACCAATGGCTTTATGAGGTCAGACAATGAGAACTGACACAATGGCTGAAGTGAAATAATGAGAGAGAGAGAAGAGGACAACGGGGCTTAGGTCAGAAGTGAAGAGATCATCATGTGACAGCCTATCTGTTGACCGAGTGATTAAAGATTTAGACGTCAGTCACACATCAGAACACGGATTTGATCAACAAGGAATACAATCTTTGATCACAGGATGGCTATCAGTGTGTGCCAAGTCAAAGAAGAAAATGTCAGACAGGAAGAATTAATCTCAATTCTTTATTTATCAAGTTATGTTACAGTGTCACAGACACACAAGCAGCATCTCACGTGACTCGCTCAGCTCCTTGAGGTTGTTCATCTTGCCCTTACTCCCCCGACACCCTCCTTTCTCATTATCACCCCTCACTCTTTCTTTACTTTCTCCACTTCCTTTTGACCCCCGTCAGGCTCCAAGAAGATGACAGATTTAGAGCTCACAGTGTCCACCTGCTGCTTAGGCCTGTAATACATGCAGTCAACCTGGACCTTAATCTGCCTGTTTATACAGACTGACGTCAGGTGACATGCAGCATATTCAGGGCTCCTGAGGGAATTGTGAATTAGGGTTAGATAAAAGTGTTCAAAGGTATCACATGTGATTGGTAATTTAAATGTTGGCAGTGATGATGAAGGTAGTCAGCTGACTCAACTCCTTAAGTTTAGGTGACTTTGACAAACCTGAGATCAGGAAGGAGGAGGTGCAGTTTAATGTCTGATTTGACATCAAGTGCCTCAGTAAAACACCAAACTCCATCAGTGTGCCTGATACCTGAGTGACCAGTGAGTCCTCATCTTCTGATATTCACAGACAATTTATTCAGAGGTGACAAAACCCTTGAGTGACCAATTGAGGGGCAATAAATGTCTGGTGACAGGACAGCAGTCCAGATATCTTTGTCACTCGTACACATGTCTGTCAATAGCTCTTTATACTGAGGCCTTTATAAAGACTTTCATTTGTGCTGCTCCAGCGGGTCCATGTGTTTGTCCTACCTAACAGGTGACATTCAGGGAACACAACAGTTATTGATGTCCCAGCCTTTAATATATGTACTTTAGCAAGACAAAGTAAGTGACCCCTTTGGATTTCCATGGATTTGATTTCTACTTAAATGTGCTCTGATCTTCTTCTAAGTCACAATTCAAGACAAACACAATCTGACTAAACTAATAACACACAAACTGTTCTACTTTCCATGTTCTTGTTGAGCACATTGAGTTGTCATTAGACAGTGCAGGCTAGACAAAGTAAGTGACCCTCAGTGTTAATGACTTCTCCTAAAGCTAAATGGAGGAAGTTGTTTCAGTAAAGAGCATGAAATTATAAGCCTGGCAACTGACAATTCTGCTCTCTTCAAGTTAAAGTGGTTAGTGTGAACCTTACCTCAATCCAAACAAATGTCACAGGACCTTAAAAGACGCATCATAGAAATGCATGAAGCTGTAAAAGGCTGACACAAGCATTGCTAAAGACCTGGGCGCTCATCAAACCACAGTAAGATAAAGTGTCTACAAATGGAGAATTCAGGACTGTAGTTACTCCCTATGAGTGGGCATGAGGTAACAATCACTCACTCCAGCAGCACAAAAGGCAAACCTGAAAAAAAAAGAATTGAATCATATCTTAAGTTTGCTCAGGACCACCTGGATGTTCCACAATGTTCCTTGGACAACATTAAATGGATAGATGAGACAAAAGATGAACTTTTTGGCACATATGCACAATGCTAAGTTTGGTGAAAGAGGGCACTGCACACCAACATCAAAGCCTCATTCCAACTGCGACACAAAGTAGAAGGAGAATCATGGATTGGGCCTGCTTTGCTAATTCAAGGCCTGGACACAACACAAATATCGAGGAAACAAGAAATTCAAATGTTTATTAAAATGTGTAAGGGCAGAAGTCCACAACCTCTTTCTTAATCGAGGCTGGGTGATGTAGCAAGACAATGACCCAAAGCACACAAGAACATCAACTAAAGAATGGTTGGTAAAGAAGTTTGACCAAGTCAGAGTCCAGGCCGTAACCCCTTTGAGATGCTGCAGCGTGACCTAAGGAGAGCTGTGCAACCAGAAATACTGAGGAACTGAAACAGTTTTGTAGGGACGGATGGTCCATAAGTCATCCTAAACATTGTGTAGGTCTTATAAGCAGCTAAAAGAAATGTTTGGTGGAGGTTGTGGCCAATGAAGTAGGATCAACAAGTTATTAAATAAAAATAATTAAATAATTAAAACCTGGTTCGATAGTTTTGTTAATATGTACAGTGAATGATCACTCCTAACAAAGACATGGAAAGTCCAATAGTTGGTGTGTTATTATTTTAGGCAGATTGTGGTTATCTAGAATTGGGACTTAGGTGAAGATTAGATGACATCTTAGTAGGAATTAATGCAGAAATCCAAGGAGTTCCTAAGGGGTTTCCTTACCTTTCCTTGTAAATGTAGTTGCAAATCAACAGTGAACCCTGCTGGTCAGACTGTTATGTGTATGTCTGAGGGGGCACTGAAACTCACAATGACACACACACCTCATGGGCTACTCAAAGATTAAATCAAACCCAATAATAATGGAGACCCTGACAGCAGCACTCACCCCGCATTCTCTTCCCCAAATTCAGTCACATAAGGGCTTATCCCCACCCATCCTGTGAAATAAATTTTGTCACTAAACTACAAAAAGAAGAGGACCTGAGCTTGTGGAGACATCAGATGACGATTAGAGGGTACTGGTCAGTGGTCACCTTGTGTCAGATGGCTGATTGTTACACTGGAGGCACAACCAAGCAAAAACCCTGGATGGAAGGCCTCAGTGAAGGAGGTGTTGAACCTGTGCAGGAGGGTCATTGTGTGTGAGATGCTATAAAATGACAGAGAGCCAGCAGGCCAGTCCAGATACACACCTATTCTGGGGCTGGAGGGGGCGCTGATTACAGTCTGCTTGTTATTGTGACACACAGAGTACTGGGAATGAGAACATAAACTCCAGGACTTGTTGTTGTGCCCAAGGCAGCAGTTCAAACCCCATCCTTTCCTTCTCATTCCTTTATATGTGACTCCTATCCTCAGACTTTCACCAGTACACTCCACCTCCCAGTAGCAGTGAGTCCCACTCAGCGCATCTCTGCACAGAACTTGAGGCCAGCAGTCAAACCTCTCAAGATGATCAATATATTTGGCATTTGTCCCCTTACATGTCAACTCCTTGTTCTCATCAGACAGACGGAGGTCTCTGTGTGCCGTGTTGATGTCCAGTGTTAGTGGACAGAAGTCTGAAAGGAGAGAAAAGAAAACGAGTGAGGAAATCTGGGAGTAATGGGACTGGGGGCGGAGCATAACACAGACAATTAACAAGAGCCAATCAGGAGCTGTGCTGATGAGACTCCAATATCCTGTTGATAGTAAAGAGCTCATCTGATTGGATAGAATCCTGTGAGGATTTAAAAAGAAAAAAACAAAAAATGATAACAGGCATCAAAGGCAAAGACAGGCAAGCCATACATTTGGAAAGAAGTCTTAGTTGACTGGAATTACGATACACGCCATAAGATCACCATTGAGGACAGAGTTCTAATGGACAAGTCAGTGAGGAAAATGTCTGACATTTTTAAGCTGCTACACTTAGTCAATGTGTTCTCAAATTGACCACAACACTTATTTGAGTTTCTGCTATTTTCAATAATAGTCAAAATTCATTTTAATCTTTATTTTAACATTGATTATCTTTATGAATATGTATACTGTATGTAAATGGCAGTGGATTTTGAAAATTGTGTTTCTAACACATTGGGTTGCATTCATTGGATAAAATTCACAACATAAATAATTATTACAGTATTACTATTAATATCATAATTATTATTAATAAGATTAATAATCACCTAGACAAGCCAGGAGGAACTCTCAGGATTATGTTCTTCGATTTCTCATGTGCCTTTAACACCATTCAGCCAGCCAGGCTGGGGATTAAGCTATCGGAAATGCAGATGGATGCTCCCTTAGTTTCGTGGATCATAGACTATCTGACGGGAAGGCCACAGTTTGTGCGGCTACAGGGCTCTGTGTCTGACACTGTGCTGTGTGGCACTGGTGCTTCACAAGGGACAGTTCTGTCACCATTACTCCTCACCCTGTACACTACAGATTTTAGTTACAACACAAAGGGCTGCCATCTGCAGAAATTCTCTGATGACTCTGCAATAGTTGGTAGTATCAGACATGGAAATGAGACTGAATACCGGAAGGTAGTGGACAGGTTTGTTGACTGGTGTGAGCTGAATCAACTGCAGAACAACCCCAGTAAAACTAAAGAACTGGTAGTTGATTTAAGAAGATCGTGATCTCCAGCCACTCCCTTGTCTATTAGGGGTGTGGAGGTGGAGATCGTTGAGGAGTACAAGTGTCTAGGGGTCCATATGAGTAATAAGCTAGACTGGTCTGGGAACTCGCTGACCATATACAAGAAGGGTCAAAGTAGGCCGTATCTCCTACGCAAGCTCAGATCTTTTAGTGTCAGCAGTACTATGTTGCAGATGTTCTATAACAGTGTGGTTGCCAGTGCTATTTTCTTCACTGTGGCATGCTGGGGGAGCAGCATGAAAGTGGCAGACATCAGGAAACTAAACCAACTAATTCAGAAGGCTTCCTCTGTGGTAGGAGAGAAACTGGACAGCTTGGAAACTGTGGCAGATCAGAGAATGCTGTCTAGCGGGGCCGGCTCTACACTGGGGCAAGAGGGGCATTGCCCCCTTAAATCAAACTTTTAGAAGTTGAGAAAGAAAATAATAGATTACCCACAAACTGAATATGGACAAGATTTACTACAGTAGCTGAAATATCCACTGGAAAAGGCACAAATGAGATGATAGGTTTCACCTGTTGTTCGCTCTTTACTATGAGGGGCCAAACAGGCCATAAATCATATATTTCTGTGTGTGATCTATTGGTTTACGTGTGAACACTATTGGTTTACGTGTGAACACTATTGGTTTATGAATATTTACTATCGATTTGTGTGCATACTTAATTGGTTTGTCTGCGTACAATACTGGTTTCATTCATATGAACTATATTGGTTCATTTCCGTATATTATCTGTTTGTACGTGCATATCACTGGTTTGTATATGAATTTTATTGATTTGCGTGTGTATATCACTGGTTCCAGTATGTTTGTTATTGGTTTGTGAGTGAACTGCATTGGTTTACGCTTGCATGTTATCGGTTTGCGTATGAATTATATTGGCTTGCGTTCTGTGACGGTCTAACAATGGATTTGCGTATGCACTATATTGGTTTCATGCACATCTTATACTGGTTCCATGTGGGTAACCTGTCGATTTTGCGCTTGAACTCTATTGGTTGTATGTGTGCACTATGTCGGTTTCGCCTACGAAACATATTGGTTATGCGTACGCACCCTATCACAACTGTGTATGAACTGTATCGGTTGTGCGTGTGAACTATATTAGTTGTTCACGTGATCTTCAGAGGAAATGGGCGGGGCAAGAAACAAGAACTCAAGGGCCGGTAGAGTCATGGAGTGTAAAGAGATGTGTCTAGGAGACGCATCTGTGTTTAAACGGCACTATATATATTTTTTCAAACACAATACGTTTGCGAAATGACTTGGTGGTAATTATTACTATTTAACAGAATCTACCCTTGAGTCTGTAATGAACACAAGGCTGAAGTTAGGTACGTATTGGGCCGTCTCTTCTTATTCGATCCCATCTACATGTTTGCTTGCAACCAGCAGCTGTACTTGTTCACACAGTATTTGCAAAACAGTTACTTATTCTAAAGGCAAAATATTCAACATTTATGATTGACGTCTTTATGCAACATAACATTTAGTTACTACTAGTTAGATTTATTATGCCCGGCGACCCCGCACCGCGCCGCACAGACAGGTGAAGTGACTTGCTCAGGGTCACATAGTGTCAGTCTCAGGACTTGAACCCACGAACAAAGGGGTTGAAAGTGCAAAGCCCTAACCGCAATGTTTGCACATCTATAACGTGTATATTAATTGACTAAACGTGTCAATTCTTTGAAAAGCTAAACATTTAACATTTAGGACCTGCATGGGTCAGTTACATCATATTGGGCCACCTTACCCTTCACAGTTTTGTGAAAAGACAGATGCGTTTTTTTTAAGATGTTGCAGAGTTTTGCTCTGCCCAGAGAGAATATCAGGGTGAAACTGACAATGTATTCCCACTTCAAGATCAGATAAATGGGATTTACTGTGATATTTAATGGGCACTGTAAAGTGTTAAATGACGTTGGGCCACCTTAATTTTCATAGTTTTGTGACATTGACATATATAAACTTGTCCAAGACAGATTCATTTGTTAAATTAGAGTTTAACAATTTTGACCCGTGCAGGACCAAAATGTGGAATATTTATTTTTTCAAATAATGTATCAGTCTGTAATGATGCCAATTAATGTACACGCTGTAGAATATTTTGCCTTGCTGTTATAATAGAATAAGAAGCTGCTTTGCAAAAGCTGTATGAATAAGTAGCTGACTGCAAGCTTATACTGGGAGTAGCTGGGAGTGAATAAAATGCCAGCTGAATGCATATCTAACTTCAGTCCTGTGATCATTTCAGAATTAAGGGAAAATACCAGTAAAAAGAATTACCACCAAGCCCTTCACAAATATACAGTGACGTGCAAGAGTATTCAATCCCTTTAGAAGTCATCCTAATTTTCTACATGACAAAAGATTTGTCAACATATTTATCCATTTGGTATTTTTAATGTGAACTCTTGTGCTATAACAAAACATTATCAAACTCCAAATAACTAAAGAAAAACCCCAAAGTGATTGTTTGCCTAAGCATTCAAGCCCAACACTTTGTCAAGAACCTTTTTGCTGCAGTAACAGCCTTCATTCTTGTGGGGTATGTAAATACGCGCCAGTTCTGCACATTGCTCAGGCGTGATTCTTCCCTGTTCTTCTTGGCATGATTTCTAGGTACCCTCTGTGTTGGTAGGATGGCATCTCTGAAGAGCAGTTTTCAAACATTGGCCCAGATTCTCAACAGGGTTAAGATCAGGGCTTTGACTTGGCCATTCCGAAACATTCACCAGTCTGTTTTTGAGCCATCCCAGTGACACTTTGGTCTAATGCTTAGGGTCATTGTCATCATGAAAGATGAATCTTCTCCCGAGCTTTAAATTCATAGCAGACTGGAACGAGTTCTCCTGCAATATTGTGTGGTATTTGGGCCCGTCTATTGTTCCTTCAACTCTGACAAGATTCTCAGTCGCAGCACATGAAAAACATCCCCATAGCAAGATGTTGCCACCACCATATTCCACTGTAGGTCTGGTGTTTCTTGTGGCATGGGCAGTGTTTGTTTTACGCCACACATTCTGTACCTCTTTGAAGTCTGAGAAAAAAGTTCTATTTTGGTTTCATCTGATCATAAAACCTTCTCCCCACATCTTAACTGGGAAAACACCATATGTGCTTTTATGTGGACCATCTTAAGGAATGGCTTCTTTCTTGCCACCCTCCTGTAGAGGCCTGTGTAATGGAGAGCTCTTGAAATTGTGGACCCCTGCACCTTCACTCCAGTTTCAGCTACAAAGCACTGCAAACATCTGAGAGTGACGGTTGGATTTCTAGTCTCCTCTCTCTCCAGTTGATGTCTGACTCTGATGTTCAGTCTTGAGGGACGGCCTGTTCTAGTAAGAGTCTCAGTGCTGTGATGAACCCTCCACTTTCTGATGATGGATCCAGCAGTGCGCAATGGGACATTAAAACTCTTTTGATATTTTTATAGTCCTTTCCTGCTACCTTGTGCATTTCGATAACTTTGTTTCTCACATCAGCAGAATGCTCCTCTCTCTTCATTTTTTCAGTGACTGTCCACCAAAGACTACGGCCCCTACGAAGGGGGCTTTTTATATCCAGAGAGAAAGTAGCACCTCATTATGTTTAATATGACTGTCAACTGTCTGCCACCTTTGTAATTAATTTGTCATTGGTGTAAACCTGGAGCTTCCAAAGCACAGAGCTTTAAACACTTATGTAAACGCTAACTTTGGAGATTTTCTTCTTCATTAAATGTCTACATAAAATAGTTTATTTTGAATTTGGAAATGTTTTGTTACAGCATAAGAAAAAATACGGAATGAATAAATGTGTACAAATATTTTGTCTTGCATAAAATTATGACAACTTTCAAGGGGACTGAATACTTTTGCACATCACAGTATGTTTGTGAAAGGGTTTGGTGGTAATTATTTTAAATTTAGGTGCACATTCAGCTGCCTTTTTATTCACTTCTAGCTACATTCAGTATAAGCTTGCAGTCAGCTACTTATTCACAAACCAGCTTCTTCTTTTATATTAACAGCAAGGCAAAATATTCTACAGTGCGTACATTAATCCGCAAACTGATTCATTATTTGAAAAAAATAAATATTCCAGATTTTCAACCAAAACTTGAACGGGTTGAAAATGTTAAACTCGACTTGAACAATGAATCTGTCCTGGAGAAGTTTAGATTATGCCAATTAATATACACGTTGTAGATGTGCAAGCATTGTGACGTAGTGTTTAAGACTGCACTTTTAAACTGAGTTCACGGGTTCAAGTCCTGATAATGACACTATGTGACCAGAAACAAGTCACTTCACCTGTCTGTGTGGCGCGGGGGGCACTGGGTAAGGTGACCAGTAGTATCTAAATGTTGTATGTTGGATAAAGACGTTAGTAAATGTAGAATATTTTGCCTTCAGAATGAATAACTGGTTTCAAAAGTTGTGTGAAAAAGTACTGTGACTGGGTGCGAGCAAACATGATCCTGGAATCAAATAAGAAGACGGCCCAATACGTACCTAACTTCACCCTTGCGTTCATTACAGACTCAAGGGAAGATTCTGTTAAATAGTAATAATTACCACCAAGTCGTGTCGCAAGCGTATTGTGCGGAAAAAAATATATAGTGCCATTTAAACGCAGATGCGTCTCCTAGACACATCTCTTTGCACTCCATGACTCTACCGGCCCCTGAGTTCCTGTTTCTTGCCCCGCCCATTTCCGCTGAAGATCACGTGAACAACCAATAGAGTTCACACGCAGAACCGATATAGTTCCTACACAGATTTGCGATAGGGTGCGCACGCATAACCAATATGTTTCATACGCGAAACCGACATAGTGCACACATACAACCAATAGAGTTCAAGTGCAAAATCGACAGGTCACCCACATAAAACCAGTATAAGACTGGTGTGTATAAAACCAATATAGTGCATATACAAATCCATTGTTAGACCGATACAGAACACAAGCCAATATATTTCATACGCAAACCGATAACATGCAAGCGTAAACCAATGCAATTCACTCACAAACCAATAACAAATCGTACTGGAACCAGTGATATACACACAAAATCAATATAGTTCATATGCAAACCAGTGGTATGCACGTACAAACGGATATAGTTCACGCACAAACCGATAATATACTGACACGAACCAATATAGTTCATATGAATGAAACCAGAATTGTACGCACACAAACCAATTAAGTATGCATGCAAACCGATTGTAAATATTCATAAACCAATAGTGTTCACACGTAAACCAATAGATTACACACAGAAATATATGATTTATGGCCTGTTTGGCCCCTCATAGGTTGTTGAATGCAGTGCACAACAAAGATTTGACTTTAGCCCTGGCAATTGAAATGGGATTAGCATATGAAGTAACAAAGAACACTGCGCAACAACTTGCTCAGAGGAGGCTTAAAACTAACATCTTAAAAGAAATGTTGACCATGAAAACTAAAGGTTTCGGAAAGAAACTGGAGGTCGTAGAAAAAGCGTGTTATCGATGCAATGGCAAGGGTCACCTGCCTGATAACTGCAGATATAAAGACATGGAATGCCGCGAGTGCCAGAAGAGAGGGCATTTCACTCGCGCTTGCCGTGCATGCCAGGAAGGCCAAAATAATAAACCTGCAAAGTGGACAAGGCACCTGGATGTTGCTGAAACAGACACCACCTCCACACCACTTAGGATACACGCAGGACTGCTCATTGGTGGGGCGCCTCAGCACAAGGGCGATGAAAGACTTGCCTTAAAGCAGTTTGAGATACAAGGACAAGAACCTGATTTGACAACAGACTACAGCCCGGTTTTTGAAGGTGACATACGAGGAACTGAATTACTTTCTTTAGAGACTACTGAGACAGTAATAATCCCTACTATGCATACGTGAGTATAAATGGTGTCCGAGTGAAAATAGAGATCGATACAGGTGCATCTGTATCCGTCATTTCTAAGAAACTGTACAATTGTAAATTTAAAAAGATAAGTTTAAGCCCTGCTAATTGTAATTTGAAGACTTATAGTAACAAAATGCTTTCTTTAAAAGGAAAAATCACTGTTTTGGTTAAATGTAAAGAATGTGTAAAAATGTAGACTTACTGGTAGTTAAAGGAAACGGGCTGGCATTGATGGGAAGAGACTGGATTAGTTGCTTAAGGTTAGACTGGTCTCATGTAAACAAGGTCACCAGTTGTGTGACAGGTACTCCAGTTTTTCACCCTAAATTAGGAACACTTAAGGGAATCAAAGCCAAGCTTTTTTGTTAAGGATGGTACAATGCACAGTGCCATACGCGCTACGTGAAGCAGTAGAAAGGGAGCTGTCTAAATGACAGGGTGAAGGTGTTATTAGCCCCATTAGTTACAGTGAGTGAGCGGCGCCAATGTTTGTATTCCAAAGAAAGATAATACTGTGAGAGTGTGTGGAGATTATAAGGTAACAATCAACCCGGGTTTGGAGATAGAGCAGTACCCTTTGTCTAAAGTGTAAGATTTATTTACAAGACTGTCAGGGGGTCAACAGTTCAAAACACTCGATTTGTCGCAAGCATATCAACAGGTGGAGCTGGAGGAAGGCTCCAAACCCTACCTTACCATAAATACACATAAAGGCTTGTTCATATATAATAGGCTCCATATGGGGTTGCCCTTTTTCAGAACATCATGGACCAGATATTACAAGGCCTAGATGGTGTAATATGTTATATGGATGATAGATTGATAACGGGAATGGACTTGGAAGAGCATTTGACAAAACTGGAGGAAGTATTGAAACGGTTGCAGAGGTACAATCTGAGAGTAAAGCAAGAGAAGTGTTTCTTCTTACCTAGGGCATGCTATAGAAGCTACAGGTATTCATCCCTTAGATGAAAAAACTGAGGCTATTGTGAAAGCTCCAGTTCCAAATAATGTCACAGAGCTTCGGTCTTTTTTAGCTTTGTTCAATTACTATGGCAAATTCATTCCTCACTTATCCACTATTATACAACCTATGACAGCATTGCTGCAAAAAGGTGTGAAATGGAATTGGACAGAGGAACGCCAGAGTTCATTTAATGAGGCCAAATCACAGTTGCAGTCTAACAGCGTCTTAGTGCATTATGACCCACAGTTACCCCTTAGTTTAGCTTGTGACGCATCACCTGGAGGTGTCGGTGCAGTAATTTCTCACAAAATGAAGGACGGCACTGAGAGGCCAAAACCGAGACACCAAAACTGAGAGAAATTACTCTCAAATTGAAAAGAAAGCTTTAGGACTTGTATTTGGAGTCATGAAGTTCCATGATGATTTGTTTGGCCGAAAATTTATATAAGTAACAGATCACCAGCCGTTATTAAAGATTTTGGGACCCAAGACAGGCATACCCACACTCGCTGCTGCTAGAATACAAAGATGGGCACTTATTTTGGCAGCCTAGACTTATGAAATTAAATACAAAAAATTGGAACAGCATAGTAATGCAGATGTATCATCCCATTTGCCCCTGTTGGATTCAAATAAGGAACTGAAACCAAATCCAGTATGCAGGGTATGTTTTCTAGATAAATTGCCGCTTATTTCAAAAGACATTGCACATGAAACTGACAGAGACCCTGTGCTGAGAAGTTTAAAACAGCATGTATTATGTGGTTGGCCAAATTGTATGGTGGTACCTTAGAAGTTACAAATTAGGCTACTGGCAGAATTGCACGAGCATCATTGGGAGTTGTAAAGATGAAGGCACTAGCCTGAAGTCTGTTCTGGTGGCCTGATTTAGACAAAAACATTGAGAATGAAGTGAGTCAATGTGACATCTGCAAGCAACAGAGGAATATGCCTGCTTTGGCACCTCTACAGACCTGGAAGTGGGCTTCAAGCCCATGGGAGAGAATTCATTTGGATTTTGTTGAGGACCATAAACAGATGTTTTTGGTGGTCATGGATGCATACACTAGGTGGCCGGAGATAATCCATATGCCAACTACAACCACAACTAAGAGAGTGGAAGCTCTGAGGAGTTTGTTTGCGTCATATGGGTTTCCACAGGAAGTAGTCACAGATAATGGGCCTCAGTTTACATCAAAAGAGTCAAACTCTTTTTTAGAATTAAATGGAGTTAAATATATCAAATCCCCAGCATATCACCCTGCCTCTAATGGTTTGGCTGAGCGGCTAGTTCAGACCTTAAAAAATCTCTAGCAAAGAATAGGGCACTGGGGGGCATGTCGCTTGGTCACTGTATTGCCAGGTTTTTATTTGGCTATTGAAATACACCTCATGTGCATACAAACAAAACGCCAGCAGAGCTGTTTTTAAAAAGGCAAGTGCGTACCCGATTGTCCCAAATTAAACCTGAGTTTTCACATAGGATGCAGCTGGAATGTTTAAACAAAAAAGGTGGATCCCAGAAGCTTAGATCTTTTGTTGTGGGGCAAGATGTCTTGGTAAGAAATTACAGGGGAGGGGAAAAATGCTTAAATGGTGTAATTTCAGGAGTGTTGGGTCCTGTTACTTATATGGTTCAGGTTGATGGGAACCGTGTAGTAAGGCATGTAAATCAATTGTTAAATTCAAAACTAACAGAGAATGGTGCCAAACTGGAGGATCTCTGGATATCGATGATACTGAGATGAACATTGTAGTGGACACCTAAACTGACAAGAGTCAGTGCAACATGGAAACCGGAACTATGCAAGTGCCTCCACCTGGACCTCCACCACAGGCTGATTCACAAGTACACCCAGTTCGAAAAAGACGGGCACCATGGAGGTTAGATTTATAAAAAAAAAAAAGAATTTGCTAACTGTATTACTGAGCTGTCAATGTAATTTAAGGAGACTGTTATCTGGTTCGCTGTTCAACCTGAGTTTAGTATTTACAGGGGAGCAGCTGTGGAGTCTGAGCACAGAACACCAGAATGCAAATGTCCATTTTGTGATTGATCTGAAAAGTGGGATTTTTTTTTTTTTTTACGTACAATGCATCCTGGGTGCGTATTGTGGTGAAGAAATAAGAAAATGGAAGATTAAGTATCTCTGTGGTCTGAGAGAAATACAAATTTATTTTTGTTAACTAAAAGGTCTGCTGCGTGTGTTTTTGGCATAAAAACCCTTGAGAACCACCACCTCATCGGTGAGTAAGTAAAGACAGAACAATCATTAAATGAATCAAGTATTCATCTTAGCATTTAAATGAGAGCAGGAATATCATAAAGTGAATGTATTCTGTGTGGCAATCTGTGTTGAGCATAAAGTGGAAATATTAACTTCATTCTCGACATACACTTGTTTCTTTTCTTCACTGTGTGTCCTTATTATTTTTATTTTTTCATCTCCTTGGCCCTAATACCCTTTCATGTTTTTTCCATTTAGTGCGGTAAAAGCCAAGCAGCCCTTCAGAGATCCGCGTGAAGGGCAGAGAATCCGTCCATTGATAGATAGATAGATAGATAGATAGATAGATAGATAGATAGATAGATAGATAGATAGATAGATAGATAGATAGATACTTTATTAATCCCAAGGGGAAATTCACATAATCCAGCAGCAGTATACTGATACAAAGAAACAATATTAAATTAAATAGTAATAAAAATGAAAAAAATTAAAATAAAATTAATGTTAGCATTTACTCCCCCGACGCTGCCGTATATCTGCGCTCAAAATGACAGACCTGCACGTTGAAGTCAAGTTTAGTGACAAAGTAAAAGGTAAGGCTATTATTCTACACAGTTGTAATTATTGTACACAGTCCTAGTGTTTTATTTTACAGTGCATATCATTTGTTTATTTCCCTTTCAATTTCAGGTTGTGGCGTATTTGCTAAATCATTCATTCTAAGGGGTAACTTTGTTACAGAATACAGAGTTTAACTTCTGAACCAAGAAAACCAAATCCTCTTCTTTCTTCCCCGTCTGAGTACTGGCTCACATACAAATGGAAGTCTCTCTGGTAGCTCGATGATTACTGTGTTTGTACTTTGCTCTCCACATTGTCAATCAGTCAGTCATTGTCAAACCCGCTATATCCTGACACAGGGTCATGGGGGTCTGCTGGAGCCAATCCCAGCCAGTACACCGCAGACAATTATTTTTGCAATTTTTTTAAATACAATGGCTATCTGAGAAAGCAATGCATGTTTGATGCTTTTCTCTGTTGGTATTATTGCTCTTTGATAAACACCACGCTGCTTTTAACTTTCTATCCTTTGTCTTCATTTCCTGAGTGATTGAGGTAATAAAGTAATTTGTGAAGAGCGCCTGGCAAAGTGTGAAGTGCCATATGATCCAAACTGCCAGGTTTATCGAGCTGCGGATGAAGAGCTCAGTCCAGTAATGACGAGTGCGTTAAAGTCAAACATTCACTGCTGATAAATGGCCGATAGCCGGAGATGTTGAGCCTTTGTATGTCTGAATATATTCTTGGAGACCAAAGGTGATATTTAGGTTAGGCTTGGTATCCTCATTGCCAAAACGTCTTTGATGCGGCAAGAGAAGGAATGGCGACTTTACAAAGTGGTGAATGCTTTACTGACCCCACTTGTTTGGAATGAGTTACAGGTCTGAAATGCAGGAATGGATGAACATTAAGAAAGGAAATGAAGTACGTCAGAGAAAACATGAAATGTCTTGGGTCTGCAATGAAATAAAATTCAAAGCACATTTAAGAATAAATAATTTTTTTTCATTTTCCATACCTTCCCAACTCTTTTTTGTTCTGATTTGAGGGTTGTACTTATTTAGTCTATGACCTGTAAATTATTCATTTTCCCAATTAGTGAGACCACCATGTCAATATGCCACACTGCACACTGGTGAATGACCACCAGACTGATTCTTTGTGGATGTCAGTAAGACCAGAGTAAGCCTTTGTGAAGATCTTGGTACATAACAGGATCCAAGTAAGAGAGACATTTCTGCAGTGCTTACCACCTTCTCTCCCTTTCCCTAAATTTCCAGAAGGTTCCTGAGCTGTGGAAAACATCCTGTGTGGTCCAAGTGCCAAAGAAAGGGCATTCCAGTGACCCTGAGGACTTCAGACCAGTTGCTCTTACTTCATATATCATGAAGACCTTTGAGATGCAGGTCCTAAAACAGCTACGGCCTCTCGTTTCAGCACATCTGGATGGTCTGCAGTGTGCCAATCGGACATGTACAAGTGTGGAGGATGCTGTCATCTGCCTACTCCACAGTCCTACTCTCACTTGGACAAAGCCGGCACCACAGTCACGATCATGTTCTTGGATATCTCCATGGCCTTTATCACCATTCAGCCTCATTGACTAGGGAAAAGGCTCAAGGCTATGAATCATGATGTCCCCCAAAGTCTCCTGGACTACGTGAACAACAGACAAGAGTTTGTGAGGGTCATGGGCTGTGTGTCAGAACTGGTGGTGTGTAATACTGGAGCACCTTTGAGAAATGTTCTGCCTCCCGTCTTGTTCACCATCTACACAACAGACTTCCAGTACAATCCCAGCACTTGTCACCTGCAGAAATTCTCAGAAGACTCCTCCATCATTGGCTGCCTTAATAATGGAGACGACTCCAGAGGGGACTGGGCGGTCTCTTGGTCTGGAACCCCTACAGATTTTATTTTTTTTTCTCCAGCTTTGGAGTTTTTTTTTTTTTGTTTTTTCTGTCCACCCTGGCCATCGGACCTTACTTATCCTATGTTAGTTAATGTTGACTTATGTTTATTTTTTTATTGTGTCTTTTATTTTTCTATTCATTTTGTAAAGCACTTTGAGCTACATTTTTTTGTATGAAAATGTGCTATATAAATAAATGTTGATTGATTGATTGATTGATTGACTCAAAGTACAGGAGGCTTGTGAAGGACTTTGACTTGTGGTGCAGGGAGAACCACCTGCTAATTGAATATCAGCAGGACAAAAGAGTTGGTAGTGGACTTCTGGCAGGCATTAGAGCCTCTGAGACCACCCGCTGTTCAGAGGGAGGACGTGCACGTGGTGCAGAGCACAAGTACCTGGAGGTCCATATGAGCAGCAAATTGGTCTTATCTGACCACACAGTGGTGCTGTACAAGAAGGGCCAGAGCAATCTGGACTTCCTGAGTGGACTCAGGTCTTCTGATATGTGCAGCAAGCTGCTGGAAATCTTGTAAAGGTCAGGAATAGCCCGTGTGTTGTTCTACACTGTGGTCTCCTAGGGCATTCAAATGAAGCACAGGGCCTGAAGAAACCAATGAGAAAAGCTACTCTATCACAGGGCAAACCCTGAGTACACTGGACGCTGTTGTGGAAAGAGGATGGGGGCAAAAATGGAGGTCACCAAGAAAAATCCCCTCCATCCCCTCCAGGTGGGTCTTTTTGTTAGGCTCTTTTAGCCAAAGGCTCATCCCACCACAGTGTGCTAAGAAGGGCATTGGGGGTCTTTGCTGCCCACTGCAATGCATCCCCCTGACATTCTAAACTAAATGCTGATACCATTTAAGCTCATTTTCCTATTTCTGTACAATTTACATAGATTGATTGATTGATTGACTAACTGATTGATTCATTGATTTTATTATTTGTCTTGTGTGTCCACATCCTTCATTTTTTATATTTCTGCTGCTGTATGTGTCCAAAGTTCCCCTTGGAATTGATTAACTTTATCTAAATGAATTTAGGTTCCCTTTTTTAAGATTTCTTTAATGACGTCCCAGTCAATGTGCCCTCACTTTGAAGGGCAGTTTTGGGTCAGAGAGGACCAAACAGTCAACTTTCTTGAGTCTCCAGATGAGTTCAGTCTTGTAAAAGTGAGAAGTTGAAATGAGACCATTAATCAGGAGCTTCTCACACATAACAATTCAACATGACAAAGCAGGCCTGGCTGGTTAGTCACTTGTTAAGAGTCCTCATTTCTCTTGGCACACTCATGCCACTTTAACAAAGCCAAGCCTTTAAGGATGATGTCTAGTGCTGTGTGGAGTTGTGTTTGTGCTCAGGGGTCAAGGGAAGACCCCTATTGGTAGTGGTGTGCACTCATTGTCTTTCCGATGTGCTCCTTCTTCAGGTTTTTGGTCTGACATTGTCTTCCTCAGCTCACTGTTAGGGTCTTTGCCTTGACTCTTGTTGGAACAGGAGTTTTGGCACTGAAGCCCCCAACCCAGCATAATGGCACAGAGATAATAAAGCCCCCCAGGGTTGTCACAGAAGTTTCAGAATGTCCAACTCCAATACCTATAAGGATGATATAAAACAGAAGATCAGCCAAAGATGATGGGGTCGACTTTGTGGCTCCTTATGTTGAATGAACGGTGTTGTTGTGTCAGCCACTAATATCCAGAGATGATCTGATGTACAGCAGTGTGAATAATGTCCACCTGCTTTTTCAGTTTCAGCTAGAACTGTCATCTGGGAAGAGGAAATGTGGCTAACCAGATGTTTGCACATCGAGAAACTGCAGCAGGACCCAATAGCAAAAGAATCAGAGCAGCCTTTGACAAAAACCAAAGTGCTTAACGAAGTTGTAATGAAAATCACCAGCAGTCACCGACTAGAAGATATGGCTTAAATCTCGATGTTAAAACTGCAAACAAACTAAAAATTGTATTTCTCTGAATTGATCATCAATCCTATGAGTACCCACAGTGAAGTTCTTGGAGGGTTGAATCCTCAGCCTCAGGCCATTGATTCAAAACCGTACAATAATTTAAAGAAGTAACGCCACAAAAATCTACACTCACAACTTTTAACGTAGACAAAGCGAGATTTGTCAGGAGCCGATTATTAGATGACGTACTGTCTCCAAAATCTAGACGCTGAGCCATTAACGTGATCAAAGTGAGAATAAGCCTGAATTTATACTCAAACACTGAAGCTGATTAACAGTTGGATCCTCAATCTTGGAGTCTGCCTCACATGTGATGAAGGGTGTGAGGCCGAGTGTCGGTGATGTGGCACTTAATTCTAGGGAGGCAACAGTGCAATACGTCCTAGCAACACAGTCAAGAAGGATAAAGTTACAAAATGGCAACAGGCCACACTTACAATTTAGCAGTAAAAACAGTTTATTAATTGTCATTCATTATTAACACCAAATGCTCATGTATTAATAATCTCTAATGTACAAGGCGGCAAGAAGTCAAAGTAAAGAAGCAGAAAAAACATTTAAACAAACTAAAATATCAAGAACGTTCACATTGTAACAGGCCTGGCTCATCTTTGATTAACTCTGCTGGTTATCAGATGAAACGCAGAAAGCAAGCTGATGAAATGTCGGCTAACAGGAGCGCCGCAGAACAATCCCACCACTCAGGTGAGTCCTTCTGAATGAAGACAGACCAGGGAGGGCAGCTGGCTTTGTTCATATCTTACAAGTCTGTCCTTCTCAGAGTGCCATCCACTTTGTGCTCCAGTCCCAAACTCCAAATGTGCTACGGGGTGCAGTGGGGTTACCGATCTGGAAGTGGCACTCTACACAGGGCTGATGAATGGTGACATAAAAATCAACAAAAGTGATTGATCACAAATGCCACATTACATGTTTGAGTGATCTTTGTGATGACATTACAGTTTCAGAACATGCTAACTGATAAATAACAGACTTATTCAGTGCATGGTCACAGATTTCAAATCAGAAACACATGAACTTTGAAGTCTGCATGCCATGGCTGTCCTCAACAGTCCACTCAGGAGTGACTGACAGTTCTTTCCACCAATCAGCTTTCTTCTTTTGTTTTCAGTTGGTACCTGCCTTTTCTGTGCTGTCCTTTCTGATTTTGTCCACGTCACCTCTGCTACAGAGTGTATTTCATTGATGTCACCTCCTAATTTTGTGGTTTCCACTTTTTATATTTTTCTGCCTTCTTGCATTTCATGGCCAATGTACCCTTTTTAGATAAGTCCTTGTAAGAGTCAAGCTATACTCACACATTTGAGAACATCAAAGAAATGAAATGTAAAAAGAGTGTGGTGAAAAAATGAAACATAAACTTACAAAATACAGAAAGTCCAAGCAGAGTGAACCAACGGCGAGTAGTGAGGGGGTCAAATGTGACCTTCAGAGGTGGGGGTACAGAAGGGGCCACTTCTGCTTTTTGAGTTTTCTGTCAAGTAAATGAAGTCGAAGCTTTGTGTAGCTGACATCTCTCTCAAAGCAGAGCTTTCTAATCGTCCATCCTGCTGTTGGAGTTTATTGAGCTCCTGTGGCCTCCAGCTTGTAGTCTCGACGTGAAGAAACGTTGTCTTGGGTATCGAAATGAAGAAGGTGCTGAACTCAGACTGAAACCTGAACCAACACATTCGGAGTACAGAGCGTCCTTCACACACCACCCCAGGATATACTGCCATGGAGAAAGTGACATCCATTATTTTTAGATTAATTTATCAAATTAACAGCTGGGGTAGCAGAGATCCCTGTGTGTTTCTGCTTTGTCTTCCCTTTTTCTCTTACATGTCAGAAAATAAAATCAGTTCTTTTCATTTTCATTGTGTTCTGCATTCATTATGGTGTCCCATTTCTCATAAAAGTATTATTATCTATACTAATAAAAGGCAAAGCCCTCAATGACTGACTGACTCACTCATCACTAATTTTCACAACTTCCCGTGTAGGTAGAAGGCTGAAATTTGGCAGGCTCATTCCTTACAGCTTACTTACAGAAGTTAGGCAGGTTTCATTTCGAAATTCTACGTGTAACGGTCATAACTGGAACCTACTTTCGTCCATATATACGGCCATAGCCTACAGCTCGGTCGCCGTGTGAGGCGGAGTTGCGTCCCCCATCATCATGCCTCCCACGTAATTGAGTGCCTGCCCGAAGGTAAATATTCGCGGGTGAAGGACTGTGCTTATGCAAATGAAGATGAGATGGTCAGGGATATTCGCGAGATACAAGTTTAATGAGAAGATGCAGGGTATAAAGCCTCGATGCTAAAGACCTGGCGAAGTCATGGAGAACATGGAAGGAAGAGTACAGATTATACACAGAAATTGCAATGCCGGAGGCAGAGGGAAACACTAAGGTCAGATTATTCTGTTATCTTATTGGAGAGAGAGGCAGAGAATTGTGTCAGATGCTGACCGGTGATGTAAGACCTGATGAGTTAACCATGAGCTTGATGATATGTAAATTTGATGAACATTACAACCCGAAAATAAACGAAACTGTAGAAAGGTTCAGATTTTTTTCAAGAAATCAGGCAAGGGGAGAAAATATAGACAAGTACGTCACAGATCTGAGAGTGTTAGCAGGCACATGCAATTTCGGGGAGAATAAAAGTTCCCTTATACGTGACCGAATTGTGTGCGGAACCAGTGATGCAAATTTACAACAAAGATTACTGAGAGAAGACAAACTGACTTTAGAGAGGTGCATACAAATTTGCAGAGCCATAGAACTGTCGAAGGAGAACAGCAGAACAGTCACACGGGCTTCCCTATTCTGTACTTCTCCCAGTGCGTCTCTCTAAACCCTCTGTGCAGGAACATTATCATAAGGCGTAACAATCTTATTGTTACACCTTCTACGTGCACCCAACCGTCCTTATTAGGGAGTGTTCCTTGCTTTACCACTGGCTGCTTCTTTCCATTCACCTTCCTAGCTCTTTATTTAAACAGTTTTTCCTTCTCACTTTTCCGCTCCTTCGCTGTCTTTTCCCTTTTTGTTCAAAATATGAGCCTCCTTGCCTTTTTACAGTCAGTTCCCCTTACGTCACACCATGGTATGTTTAGCAAGGACCTACAGGCGTAGTTAGCCCCCAATTCTTCTTATACAGATACCCCACAGACGGTTAATTACTGGGACATAATCTCTAAAAGGGAGCACGCGGCAGAAACAGTTAAAGGCACACAATAAAAAATTTCGTGACAACCGTTACAAGACGCTGTCCCTAAATACTCGCAAGAGATTCCACAAGTTCATAGGCAAGCTGCCGCTAAATATTCGCAGGAAAATCCACAAGTTAATACCGGGAATGCCTGTTAAACATCTTGAGTAGTGATTTGGGTAGTGAACACTTTGATGAATGAAACCTGTTATCTTTACAACGGTTGACAAACACGGAATGTAACTTCAAAACAACACGTCCTCCAAATACGAACCTGATTGACAGAAATAATGATAATCAAATCCTTGATGACAGCAACACTCATAACAGTGACAAAACAATTACATTGACAATCAGGTTATTTTATTTTTAAAATGTTTCCTTTTCTTTTTCATAACTTCTTTAACACACTACTTCGCTGTGAAGCGCGGGTATTTCGCTAGTTTTAAATAATATTCCTTCTACACATTAATTGATATTCTTCACAACTGTGGTGCCCTGTGCTAATCCTAACATGCTGTTGTGACGCCCTCTTCAGGTCTTAAACATTTCTCTTTGAACCCTGAATGTTTCATTTTATTTGTATTTAGATCTTCATAAATTCCCACTTTTGGACTCACCCTTGACACACAGCTGATGAATGTGTTTGGTATGTAAAGACTCTGATCATTTATAAATGATAACCTAAATTAGTGTAAAAGTCTTATAAAGCCCATCTGCATTGGTCTGTCATGTGACGGCTCTCTTTTTAGTCTCCTGTCCTCCTCGACTGTCCCTCCCCAGTATCTGATTGGACAACATTGGCTGTTAGCTGATGTCACTAAATGACTTCTTCATTAACAGGGTTGAGAACGGCTGTCTGCACTCAGCCCAGGCGTCAGCCATCAGATGACATCCCAGAGATGGTACAAGTTCATTGCTACTCAGATAAGGCCCCATCTCCAAAGCTCTGAAACACTATTCTTATGTACTTATTAACTACTTTAAACTGAAGTCCTTTACTTTATTCTGAAGATTTTTCTTCATTTTTTTTGACTGAGGATCCAATGGAAAGATCATGTCATTTCTGGGACAGGCTTTACTCCAATATGACTTTGTGTGTGTCTCCAAAAACGTTTTCTGGAAGAGTACACTTTACTACATTCAGAACAGGTATACTAATTCTCTCCAGTGTGGATCCTTCTGTGGCACCTAAGTGTGCTTGGACGTGAGAATCATTTGCCACACTCTGGCCAGCAATAAGATTTCTCTCCAAAGTGAATTCTCATGTGATCTTTAAGAGTCCTGCTGTCTGAGAAAAGCTTGCAACAGTCAGAACAGCGTTGTTGCTTCCTAGAATGAATTATTTTATGATTGTGAAGAAAACTATTATATGATAATCACATTCCACATTCAGTACAACTGAAAGGCTTCTCTCCAGTATAACTTCTCGTGTGATTATAAAGAGAACTGAGGTGTGAGAATTGTTTGCCACATTCCAAGCAATGGTGAGGTTTCTCTACGGTGTGAAGTCTGTTGTGACTTTTTATGGTGCTTTGCTGTGAGAACTGCTTATCACATTCAGGACAACAATAAGGTTTCTCTCCAGTATGAGTTCTGATGTGGCACTGAAGTGTGCTTAAATATAAGAATAGTTTCTCCCATTCAGAACAGCAATGAAATTTTTATTCAGTATAGATTTTGGCACGTGGATAAAGACCTTTCTGGCTTGTATAACATTTACCACATTCAGAACACACATACTGCATTTTCACTTTAGTGGGAGTTTGTGTGTTTACTTGAAAAGATATAATGTTTAAAACCTTTTTCCACATTGAGAACAGCAATATGGCTTCTCTCCAGTATCAATTTCTGTGTGCCTTTGAAAACTGAGTTTGTCAGAAAATTGTCTGGCACATTCTGGACAATAATGAGGTTATTCTCCGGTGTGAATTTTTCTGTGCCTGTGAAGGTGGCTTCTGCATGAGAACGACTTACCACATTCAGAACAGCAATGAGGTTTTTCTCCAGTGTGTATTCTTGTGTGTCTCTGAAGACTGCTTTTCATTGAGAATGACTTACCACATTTTGGACAACAATGAGGTTTTTCTCCTGTATGGATTCTTCTGTGTATCTGAAGATTGCTTACTATTGAGAATGACTTACCACATTCTGGACAACAATGATGTTTTTCTCCTGTGTGGATTCTTCTGTGTCTCTGAAGATTGCTACTGCATGAGAACAACCTACCACATTCTGGACAGCAATGAGGTTTTTCTCCTGTGTGAATTCTTCTGTGTTTCTGAAGACTGCTTCTAATTGAGAACGACTTACTACATTCTGGACAACAATGAGTTTTTTCTCCTGTGTGGACTTTTCTATGTCTTTGGAGATAACGTCTCCTTGAGAACAATTTACCACATTCTGGACAGCAATGAGTTTTTTCTCCTGTGTGAATTATTCTGTGCCTGTGAAGATAGCTTATACAAGAGAATGATTTACCACATTCTGAACAGCAATGAGGTTTTTCTCCTGTGTGGATACTTCTGTGGTCCTGAAGATGGCGTCTCACTAAGAATGACTTACCACACTCTGAACAGCAATGAGGTTTTTCTCCTGTGTGGATTCTTCTGTGCCTCTGAAGATATCTTCGCATTGAGAATCTTTTGCCACATTCTTTACAGCAATGAGGTTTCTGCTCTCCAGTGTGAATTTCTGTATGTTTGTTAAGATTCTTGATCTTTTGGAAATGCTTGCCACATTCATGATAACAATATGTTTTATCTCCAGTGTGAATCTTCATATGCTTATTAAGATCACTTTTTTGTGTGAATTGTTTGCCGCATTCCAAACAACATTTTTTTCCAGTATGAATTTGGATTTCTTTCTCCACTTGCTGTTGATCAGTTTTGATGGCTTCTGTCTGTGTTAATCCAGAAGCAGGGAGAGAACTGCACTGCAAAAAGGCTGCTGTCAGGTTCTCTGATCCTCTTGCTGATTTCTTCATACCTTTCTCATTGTATTGAAGAGAGGGCTGACCAAATGAAGGTGGAGAGAAGGTGCCATTCTTCTGTAAATCTGAAATAACACAAACATTTTAACTATTTTTTTCCGGACACTTAATAGGTGATTTACAATATTTCAGACACAATTGGTTATTTAAAAGCCAATCTTAGAAAGTAATGCTTTAAGCTTCAAGTTAAATTCATACTAATATAAATTCCTTTCCCAATTTATAAACAATAGTATAGTCTTTTCCCCCCCGTAAGTTAGTATGAGATGGAAGTTTCTTGCTATAACTGAGATTCAGTGTGTTAATTGAGTCAGTTGTTGTTTAGAACTGGTCCCAGTGCACAGGGACTTAAAGACCCATTTTCAACATAGAAATGGGACAGGAATACAGTTTTCTAACTGTTCTTAAATGGTTCAGTAACGTTTAGAAGTGATTTTCTAACGATTACAAATGAAACAAGATGTATAAGCATTGAACAGAACTTCTAAGCAGAACTTTTTCCTTTTTTTGCTATATCAGTTTTCTCTTTTTTGTGTGAGCTGTTTTAGTTTGAATTTTTACTAAAGCTTTTAAAAAGAAGACATTTTTTTCTGTGGAATGATTTTGGTGTCAGGCTTTTGCTGAATCCCTTTATGTATGTTAGAGCTGCCGAACTTTGGAATTTTCGGAAAAACACAGCTACACTTTTCGTCAGGAAACTTGCCATCTGGAGGCGTTGAACTTGAACTGGAAACTACCATCTGAGAACCGAGGACGCTTGTGCTCCTGAACTCGCCAATAAAAGATAAAAAACTGGGCTACTGTGAGGTACTGTGCTCTTATCTTCCATCTCTGAATGGTCGTAAATGAAACCAAGGTCGCCGTACCTGAACTTGAGAAGGTTTAAGAGACTGTAATATTATATAAGACATTGTGGATGATCGCTTGTGCTTTTGCCAGAGTCATGGAAGCCTCGCAGTAAAGAAGTAATCTGTTTTGCTGCAGCGTCCCAATTGTGACAAAGCAGTTTGTCTTGAAACGCGCCGTCATAAAAGACTCACACTTGCTGTGAACATGGCAATATCCAAGCTTAGTTCAAGTGAAGTTACCAGGAGTAATCAGAGTACGGACTCAAAGCCAGAGAATGTGCTTGTGGATCTTACAGATCACTTAAAGAAAAGGCGAGATCGACTTTCTATGCTTAAGACTGAAATTGAAAGCCTTAAGAACATTCTGGAAAACCACATTGAAGTAGCGCAGCTGTTTGAAATCTTTTGTGAGACGCGCTGTCAAGTTGAGGAGCTGAATAAAAGAGGAATATCTATGCTAAGTAAAGAAACTGTAATTAACAAACAGAAAAGAACATTCACAGAAAATTCTAAGAAATGGGACAAATTTAGTGACACTACAGCAACATGGCTGAACGATACAAAGAGCCTTTTAGCACACTCATCTGATGAGCAGTTACTTAATCAATTCAGAGAGATGCAATTTTGAGAACGAAATAGAACAGAAACTAGAGTCCTGCAAGTCCTTGATAAGAAACGTGGCTTGTCTTCCCAGCTAAGGGCCGTGGCAATGTCACCCCATACGACAGTTGTAATTGAACAATCAACACTCGATAGCATCCTACAAAGGCTGAATGAACTTGAGTGTGACAGACAAGAATGATCTGTAACTAATACAGAGGCCCGTTGGCAGACTTACAGACACAATCTCAATGTGGTGCTCATACAAAATCAAGTCGAATGTCAGAAGGCAGTCACTAAAATGGCCTGAAAAACAGTTCCTATTCCTCCTGCACCACATGGTGAAGTACCACATAGACAAGTCCCTTTACTCACAGGCGACCCATTGGCTTACACAGACTTTATCAGAGTCTTTGATTATGCTGTACGAGAAGTGCTAGAAGATCCTCAAGATAAACTAATTTACTTGATTCAATACAAAAGAGGTCCTGCTCAGGAAACGATTAAGGGTTGTGCACGATTGTCACAATGTCAAGGCTATGAAAAGGCCAGAAAGCAACTTGAGAGTTACTATGGCAACCAAATATTTACAGTTGATGGATACATGGATAAAGCATTGAAGTGGCCTCAAATAAAACAAAATGACGGAGAGACCTTGAGAGACTATGCAACCTTTCTTGATAACTGTATGGACGTAAAGAACCGGGATGAATTCAACAGCAATCAACATATCTGTACTATCGTCACAAAGCTCCCATACTCCTTACAAGATAAGTGGCAAAATACAGCCTTTAAACTTGAAGGAAGACAAAGAAGCAGATATTCATGATCTAACTATCTTTATACATTGACAGGACAGGATGTTAATGCATCCTGTTTATGGAAAGGCCCCACAAAGTAGCACAGAGAAATAAAAGAAAAGAGCGAAAAGGCTAAGTTTCCTCTGAAAAGCGGTCAGAGAGCAGGAAGTGTCTTCACTACAAGTATTACTGATGCTACTGGAAAGGGGACTCGAGAAACCTGAGTCAAAAAGACTGTTACTGATGTCTGTGCATTTAAAAAGCCTTGTCTATTTTGTAGTGGTCAGCACACTCTTGCTGAATGAGTAAAATGAAAGATCTGCCACATAAAGAAAGAATTGATTTTTAAAAATCTAAAGGTTTATGTTTTCACTGTGTCACGCACGCGCGCATAGGGAGCCGTGTAAAGACCCGAACGGTAGTGAGAAAACTCCGGCCAAGGGGGAAAAGCGGGGTACTGACCTTTCTCTCTTTATTTCCCATAGAAAAAAATTAGCAACACCGCCATTAAAATGCCCATGTTCTGTAACCACGTCTGCTACTTCCGTATTCATTCTCACCCTTCCGTCTATCTCTGACGTCATGGCTCCCATCTACCACCTCAGTTCCTTCCCAGCACATGTGGTTTGTGGGCCATACAAAGAGATAGATGACCTCACAAAACAAAGTGGTAAGCTTCCAAAACATTCAATTAATCAAATATCAAAAACAGAAATTGAAGATATGTTGCTGCAACAGTATAACACAGATTTTACAGAGTGGAGCTCTGAAATGTCGCAGGAGAACATCAAGTTCATGAGCATAGCCTCAGAATCCACGAGACTGGTGGGTGGCCACTATTAATTAAATTTGCCTTTGAAGGATGAAACACTTAAAATGCCGAACAATTGCTGTATTGCTGAGCAGCATGCCATTGGGCTCAAGAGAAAACTGAGCAAAAATTCAGGTGTCCACGAAGACTATTAAGCCTTCATGAAAGACATTATTGACAAGGGTTAAAGTACCCTATTAAACTCATTAATTTAGGTTTGTTTATACCGTTGATCCCGGAATACAAGCCGACTCGGTATATTAGCCGACCCCCTTCTCTACCTACTAAATTACATGTATTTGCCGATGACCGGTATTTAAGCCGACCCCCTTCTCCAAGCAAAATTTTCTAAACTTCCTTAAAAGTTTCTCTTCAGCTATATTTATCATGTTTATCGGCGAGAATTTGAAACTGCCGGCATTTTTGATGCAAACCAGGAAGTGATTGCGGAGAAGTTTGGTAAAATGAAGCCTTTGTGTTGAAACTATATACGCAAATACGGTACATCGGCGGGTGGATTTCCGGAGACTCGTTATAAATTTGACTAACTTAAATACGCAATACAGTGGACCCTTGACTTAAGAACTTAATTCATTCGCGAAGGCTAACCCATAATTCATTCTGAACCTCCCACTGCAACACTTACTTAACCTTTTCATAATAAAAAAGGGTTGTATAATGTGCATAATTTACCAAAACACCAATAATTTTTCTAATGTACTAACCAAAAAGTTATAAAAAGAAACCAGAAATAGGCTAGATTAAGCTATGAGCATGGCGGCGCGCAGCGGCTCAGGGCTCTCCTTTTCAGTGCACTTTTTTGTTTTTGTACTTTTTTTTTTTCCTTGTTTGTGCACGATCGGTTCGGCAAACATCCGCTACACCCATCAGAACCTTATAGACATCAGTGTCCAGAGCCAGACATCTGTTTTGAGTGTTTTTCATCACACGCACAACATCCCAGACAACATAGCGAGACCAGCGCGCTCTCCGTGGATTGTTGTCGGGTCTAGGAGACGACGCAGACGGAGGAGGGAAAGAAAACAGAAGCGGGGCCACAGATCCGGCGTTATGCTAAGGCTAAAAAAACAACCATACAAGCCCTATAAAGAACTTTTTTTCTGCACTGAAGGAGCTGCTTTTAATCTCATTGTAGATGTGTATAGTGACAATAAAAGGCATTCTATTCTATTCTAGAAACAACAATTTCATACTGTACTCACCATTTAATTTGACATCTTTGGGCTGCAGGAAGAGAGGAGGAGGAGAATGCAAATCTTTTCTTTGTAAAATTGTCGAGATGGTGGATTTCGACATGCTGTACATATTAGCGAGATCGGTCACACGAACAGCACTCTCATATTTCCACACAATTTCCATCTTCGTTTCAATTTTGATTGCTTTCTTTACCTTCTCTTCCTTCCTTAGCAATTATGTGTCTTGCTTGCATGGTCTTAGTGAATTATATATATAGGTAAATCACTGCAACGACCAAAATTACATCCACAAACACATGTATCTGGGCTCCAACTGACGCTACTAACGCTCTCGGTTGTTTGTTTACAATCGTGCAAGCGGATACACGTGACCGCATTCGGGTCGTAACGCAAGATGTTGGTCGTAAATAAAAAGAAAAATTTTTATTTTAAACTTCCCAATAATTTATTATAAATTTTATTAATAAAATCAACAACTAAAACACTTTTTTGAATAAATTCTTTATTTAATTTAAAGTACCGGCATGCAAAGTTACTTCTTCATCTGAAAGATGGCTCTGTGGTTTCGTCATTATTTACTTCCGTATTGATCGGCAAAACCGGCATTGCGCTGGAAATCTTGAATCTGAAACGATGCTCGTTGTATAAACCGAACCCCAAACTCCAAGCCAAAAATCTAGGACGAAATTCTCGGCTTATATTCCGGGATCTACGGTAAGCCTTAAATTTTAATCCGTTGGCCATGCTCTCTCTCTCTCAGGAGTGGGGGTCGATTTATTTTTTTCAATCCTATTTTTTGTAAAAATTGATCTATTTGCATGGAATGATTACAATAAAATTAATAAAATAAAAAAAATAAATAAATAAAGTACCCAAAGAAACCCTGCATTGCAATGAAGGCAGTGTGTGGTACATCTCATATCATGGTGTGTATCATCCAAAGAAAAATAAGATTCAAGTGGTCTTTGATTGCACAGCCACCTACCAAAGGACTTGACTTAATGAACAATTATTTAAAGTTTCTGACCTAACATGCTCATTGGCATCCTTACAAGATTTAGAAAGGAGCCAGCAGCATTAAGGCCAGACATTAAGTCAATGTTCTACTAAGTTTAAGTCCCAGATAAAGATACTGATCTCTTACGCTTTTCATGGTTGACTGAAGGTAATCTAAGGAAAGACCTAGAAGAATTCAAAATGACAGTACATCTTTTTGGTGCTACTTCTTCACCCAGGTGTGCTTCTTATGCTTAAGCTGAAGATGCCAGAGATACATTTACTGAGGAAACAGTTAACACCATACTCAATAACTTCCATGTAGATGACTGCTTAAAGTTGGTGGCAACAGAAGAACAAGCAATAAAGCTGACAAAGGACCTCCAAGCGCTATGCCATTGAGGTGGATTTCATTTGACCAAGTGGGTGAGTAACAACAGAGCAGTTTTATTGTCTATTTCTGAAGAAGACAGAACTCTTGAACAAAAAGACTTGGACTTCAGCCACAGTCTCCTTCCCTGGGTGTCCAGTGGTGCCCAGAAATGGACAGTTTCAATTTTCAAATTAAGTTTCAAAACAAGCCCGCTACAAGGTATTCTGTCTGTTGTTAGCAAATTGATCCCCTTGGTTTTTTAGCACTAGCCATACTACCAGCAAAGCTTATTCTAAGATACTTCAGCAAAGACAAATTTGGCTGGGATGAAGAAGTAGAAGTCAAACAAATTTAGAAATGGAAAAAATGAATGGATGATTTGCTGTTACTTGCAGAATATAAAGTGAACAGATGTGTCAAACCTGAATGGTTTAGAACCATAAAGTCAGCACAAATGCACCATTTTGCAAATGCCAGTGAATATGTCACTGTCACTCACCTTGTCTTAACCAACGAAGAGGGAAAAAAGCATTGTTCATTCCTGATGGACAAGTCAAGAGTTGCACCATTGAAACAAGTCATGATTTCAAGCAGCCATTGTGGCCGTGAAAATGGACAAAATCCTAAAAGGTGAGCTTCAAATGCCCTTACAAGAATCTACATTTTGGACTGACAACAGCACAATGCTAAAATACATTTGAAATTAAAGCACTCGATTCAAGACCTTTGTTGCCAGCAGAATCTCCGTGATCAGAGATCATTCACAACCTTCACAGTGGTGGTACGTTACATCTGCCCTTAATCTGGCTGATCAAGCATCAAGAGGGCTAAGCACAGAAAGCTTTCTCAAAAGCACCACATGGTCACAAGGTCCAAGTTTCTTAGTGAAGTCAGGACTTGAGTGGCCAAAAAGACCAGATCAACTGACCGATTCACTCTTTGAAGATGAGCCAGAAATTAAAACTTGTGCAGGCAACATGACAACAATAGAGGAGGCGACTGAGCCCATCAACAAACTAATCACCTACTTTTCAGATTGTCATCGCTTGAAGAAAGCAGTGGCTTGACTCCTCAAGTTTAAAGACATACTGCTGCACTTAAAAAATGAAAGAAAAACATTTCAAATAGAATTCAGTCAACGTAAAAATAATCCAGAAGAACAACAAACACTCATCACAGAGCACATGGAAAGGTATAAACGGACTTTAAAACCAAGCCTGATTTCTACAGAAGACTTGGCTAAAGCTGAAACAGAACTTATCTGCCTCAGTCAACTGCAAGAATTTCCAGAAGAATTAAAGGCTTTAAAGAAAAAGATTTGTATAAAAAAAAGAACAGTCAGATCTTCAAACTTGACCCGATCATACAAGATAGGAGTACTGAGAGTTGCAAGAAGATTTAACAAAGCTGCAATGCCCAAAGAAGCTGAACATCCTGCAGTTCTTCACAAGCATTCACATATCACTTCTCTCATATTGCAGCACAGTCACAAAGAAATCAGACATTGTGGGCACAACTATACACTCTCACAGTTACCTCAGAAATACTGGATACCTCAAGCAAACTCAGCTATCAGAAAAATCATTTCAAAGTGCACAACATGCAGAAGATTCAATACAAAAACAGGTGAGCAAAAAATGGCAGATTTGCCAGAAGACCGCCTGGTACCTGACCAACCACCATTCACCAATGTCGGAGCTGATAATTTTGGTCCCTTTCAAGTCAAAAGAGGACGAAGTCTGGTCAAGAGGTACGGAGTAATCTTCACTTGTCTAACAGCCAGAGCTGCGCACATAGAGATTGCACTCAGCTCAGACTCTGATTCTTGTAACCAGGCCATTCGCTGATTCATGTGCAGAGGAGGACAAGTTAAAATCATCCGCTCAGATAATGGAACAAACTTTGTTGGAGCAGAAAGAGAGCTAAGAGAAGCTACTAAAAATTTTCACCAAGAAAAAAATCAGCAATGCTATGATGAAGAAAGAAATCAAATAGATTTTCAATCCACCATCAGCCTCTCACCAAGGTGGAGTGTGCGAGAAACAAATCAGAAGCATAACAAATATTCTAAACTCAACACTAAACCAACAAACACTTGATGATGAAAGTCTCCAAACACTGACGTGTGAAGTGGAACCAATTATCAATAGCAGACCCCTCACAAACACATCAGATGACCTAAATGACTTGGAGCCACTCACACCCAATCACTTGCTGTTACTGAAGACATAACCTGACATGCCTCCTGGGCTCTTCTCTACAAACGACCAGTACACTCGAAGATGCTGGAAGCAAATTCAATACATGGCTGATTTGTTTTGGAACAGATGGTCTAAAGAGTATCTGCCAGTACTTCAAGAATGTCAAAAATATCTAACAGCAAGAAGAAATTTTGAATCAGGAGACGTTTTAATTGTAGATGATGTTGCATCCCACAATTCCTGGGTAATGGGCCGAGTCATCAAGACAATGGCAGATACAGTCAGAACAGTTTGAAAGACCCTATGATTTCCGTGATGCAGAAAACACGGACGGAATCACGGAATTAACGCATTAAAACGGATTTTAGATTTAAAAAACAGAAATGTGCAGAATTTAGAGACTGAAGTGGTGACTGTTACAAAACTTCCCAATAAATGAAATGATTTAATACTCTGTTGTTCAAATCAGTCAGATACAATTTTGTAGTTTGTTGTTTGTCAAGCGAACGCAATTCTTTGTAGGAATTCAGTCGCGCCTCTATCTGTTTGTGTGTGTCTTTCTTGTATGTTTTCTCGTTAAAGGCACGTGAATTAACTAGGCCCATGAGACAGAAATGTCAAAGCCAGCAGAATCAGATACCCCTACTGCGTCAAATAAAGTAAGAAACACGAACTTAACTGAAAAATTGAGGGCAAAACAATTTCCGGGCGACTTTTACAAATCTGGACAACAACTTTTCTGTAAGTTCTGCCAGCACACCATAGACTGGACACAAAAAGATACTTGCAATGACCGTGTCAGATCTAAAACCCACCTAAAGAACAAGGAGAAATTAAGATAAATAGGTGTTCATCTTCAGGTAACAAGAGAGGAAACAACAAAATCGTCAGATGCAAGACACCACTTTGTGGAGGATTTTGTGGCCATGCGATTCAGACATACCGCTCAAAAAAAATGATGAAGATGCATCTTCATTATTAAGCATTGTAAACAGGGAGGCGTTGAGAGCTGTATTCGTCAAACTCATGGTCTTTCTGCTTCTATAAGAGATGCCCCCTCGGTCTCAGCCTTTAAATCTCGGCTGAAGACTCACTACTTCAGTTTAGCACACCCTGACTAGAGCTGCTGATTAACTGTACAGACTGCATCTCTGTTGTTAGTCATTAGCACTAAAACATAAGCAACATGATTGTTATAATTTGTTACTAACCCTCACCTATTCTGTTTCTGTTCTCGGTACTCATGTGTGGCAATTGGTGACACGGCCCACCTGCCAAGTTGTTTGCCTGCCTATAGAAAAGTCATCCCTGATGGAGGATCACAGGAATCATGGGAAAGAGGGGTACTTTCATCAGATTGGCTGGCCGAGCAACGTTTCAGCCGTGGAATGGCCAAATGGGGAGGCAGCTTGATGGATGAGGTCTCCAGGACTCTAAAAATATCCAAATCTTATTATGTGATATCATCTACTATTAAATTCTGCTCCGTACTTCTAAAATTTTTATTATTATGCTGTATTAAGGATTTGTTCTGTTCTGTGTATTGTATTGACCCCTTTCTTTTGACACCCACTGCACGCCCAACCCACCTGGAAAGGGGTCTCTCTTTGAACTGCCTTTCCCAAGGTTTCTTCCTTTTTCCCTACAAGGTTTTTTGGGAGTTTTTCCTTGTCTTCTCAGAGAGTCAAGGCTGGGGGGCTGTCAAGAGGCAGGGCCTGTTAAAGCCCAATGCAGCACTTCCTGTGTGATTTTGGGCTATACAAAAATAAACTGTATTGTATTGTATTGTATTGTATTGGCTCGTGTCTTTGAAAAACATATGGAGGCCATTTTTCAAAAGACTCATGGCAAGAAAATTTATGTTGTAGTTGATTACAGCACTGATAGCCGAGAGCACCTTGTCCTCAACATAGTGATAGGTGAGTAAACATTCAGCTGTATGGTGATTATTTTATGGAGGCAATTCTAATTGTATGGGATGTATTTACTGCAAATCGTGACAAATTAAATTATGTTTAACCGGTATTAAGAGTCTTTCCCGTAGTAAACGGTTATTAGTGAATGGCACTGGTTGTTAACAGGTTTGTTTTTATAAATTAACTACGATGTTTCTGATTTAATAAATGTTTTCCCTGGCGATGCCGAGGCACGCGAGCTCCACATTTGACTCTTCCGTCATAAACTCGGCCATACAAACCTGAGCAGAAGAGCAGGCGTCTCCTAAGATGCAGCGACCCCTTAAAAGCAGGTCCTCTTTCTTAATTTCTGTTTAATTCCCTGATTTAGCATCTTCCAGATGAGTTTGCTTTTGCTTTGTAATTAATTATTTTAAGATATGCAATAGATGAAGCTACAGACGTAATGATGCAGGTTTTCAATCTGTAAACTTTTAAGGTTTAAGAATCATTAGTAATAATTCACATAATTACAATTTAAGGTCCTGAAGAGCAGGACTTTCTGGCAGATGTTATCTTTATGGAGAGCTGTAACTTCTCCCCCTTTTCTCAGGGAGCAGCACTTCAGTCCCCTCACAACAACCAGCTGAATCTTCCTGACATTTGAGCAGAGCTGACAGACAATGCACCATACTGTCTGAAAGCAGACCAGGATGTTTTCAAAGGGGTTACGCCTAACAGGGTGTCATGGCATCAATTTGGTAGGAGAGACCTGGCAGCACTAGAACTACTGTAGTGAGGCTGCATCACTACTGATGTGGTAAAGTCTGCCTTCATCTAGAAGTCTGCCAGGGACCCCCAAGACAGGAAACACCAGGAGGAATAGCTGCTTCGAATCAGTAGGGTACCTCGCTGAACATATTCACCTCTACAAAAAGTTCTTTATGGCCGAGAACACATCAGCTCAGGCTGTATCAAATATCCCAGACTCAAAAAGTGAAGTGAACCTTCATCTCAGAAGGATGTATCAAACTAAAAGGCTCGTACAGTTCTGGAGGGCACTTGCTGTCCTACTGCTGTCTCAGCACACAACATCATGGAGGATCTGGGCTCCTACCTGATGAATGGAACTGCAAAATAAGGTTCAGCTGTGCTAGTGTGCGGTGTCATTAAATGGAATGCTAAGTGCCATCTCATTATTATTTGTTTTATTGTACCTGTTGGTACTTACCACATTTAAAAAAAAAAATACAGAAAAACCCAAAAATCCGTATCAAGGAAAAATAAAATGCCGAAAAACAAAATCCAAAAAAAAAAAAAACGGAATTTGTGAAAAAATAAAACTGACTCCATTGGACCCTCAGTTTGTGTGCAGACCAAAACCAGCACACTGGAGCGACCTGTGAATAAACTGAGCCTGCTTCAAGAAACAGCCAACGTTTGAAATTAGAAATGTTTAAATGTTTATTTGTAGTGCTGTTGCTAGTGATTTGAAAACCATAGTTAATGTAAAAGTAAAATTAGACATCTCACATTGAGGTATAGTATAGTAACTGTCTCTGCTCCTGCGTAGCCAATGAGGGGGCGGAAATGTAAAAGCCAATCTTAGAAAGTAATGCTTTAAGTTAAATTCATATTAGTGTCTGCTTAGTCACAGCCATAGACAATGCGATAGTCTTTACTGCCTGTAAGTTAATAACAGATAGAACTTTCTTACTATAACTGAGATTCAGTGTGATAATTGAGTCAGTTGATGTTTAAACAGGTCCAAGTGCACAGGGACTTAAAAGACAACATAGAAATGGGACAGGCAGGCAGCATTCTGACCGTTCTTAAATTGCTCAGAAATGTTTAGAAGTGATTTTGTAAAGATTAGAAATGAAACAAGATTTATAAGCTTTGAACACAACTTTTCTTAATAAGAAATTTTCTTATTTTTGCTATATCAATTTTCTCTTTTATGTGTCAACTGTTTTACTTAGAGGTTTTACTGAAGCTTTTAAAAATTAAGATATTTTGTCTGTGGAATCATTTAGACAAGTCAGGCTTTTGCTTAATCCCATGTTGTATGTTAAAGCGGCTGAACTTTGGTAATTTTGGGAAAAATGCAGCTACAGGTTACATTTCTCTTGTTCTTCCAACTGGAGCACAGGTAGGTCATGTGACTTGATCGAGGTCACATGGTGTCAATAGCTGAATTTGAACCTGCAAATTCAGGGTTTGATGTCCAAATTCCTAACCAGTGCCCACCTTTAAAAATAAATGAAACAGTACAAGTAAAGTGGTGGCACACTGGTCGGAGTTCCTTCATCACACTGAGGTGCCATTTATGGTCTGGCCACTCCGTGTGTGGTCTTTACATGTTTTGGTGCTGTCTGTTCAATTTCTCCACCTTTCTCTCATATGTGAATGAAAGGCCTGATCTGATCAATCGATCACAAATCAAAATCAGCCAATTTTCACTCCAAATGACTTGAACGATGATCATCACATTACTGGATCTTAACATTTGATCTTGAATGATAAAAAGCATGCAAGACAAAGATCAGACATTACCAAAATACTGAAACACGTCCTCGCCAGTCTAACAGTTTTATTGCCTTCCAATAACAGATAACAAATTTGCGGTTTGTAATATATGTACAAAAAGAAGTCAGTGATGGAGGATTCTCTGCTAACACTTTCAACAATACAAACCTTATTCAGCATCTAAGAGGTCAACACAAAAGGGAATGGTGTGAAGAACGAGATGTTCAAAGGCTGAGACGACCAGCAAGCTTAGTCCAACTTAGTCGCCTACTCTCACTCGGCCGCCAATAATGGCAGCACTTAGAAAACTCAACCTTATAATACTGACAGCAAGAATGCCAAAGACTTACTGTGACAGCAAAAACAGTGGAATTCGCAAGCCTGAACAACCAGCCACTTTCAGTTCTGGAAGATGTCACCTTCTAGATCATTTAGATCCACGATTCCATCTGCCAGTGAGTGTTTGTTGACTGATTTATTTGTATAATTAATTAACCAGGCATTAGATGTTTTGACCAAAATCCCTTTTATTAGCCTTTCAGTGAATGTGTAGGTAGATGACAGGAAAGGGATGCAGAGTTTTACCGAGCTGGTACATAAATATAAATCATTATCAAGTGGACGTTGAATAGTTAGAAATTGTAATCAGTCCTCTTATTGGCTTGTTGGGTAGAATGGCACAAGCCTTGTCCTTAGACATAAATAAAATAATACTAATTAAGCATAATAAGCATTGAGTGTGAATAGTCACTATACAGTTACAAATTCTGTGACAGATATTATTATAATAATGATTTTTTTCCCCAAAATAAACAATAGTACAAGGACACGTATTTCACAGATGATTGCAAATCTCAAACACATAAACTGCTTAGTGCCGGTGTCTCGATCACACAGACGCACTCAGAGTGACAGACGACAGCCGAGAGATCCAAAGAAACTCCCCGCCAACAGAACTGCAGAATGCATGAAGAAATTGTCAAGAAAGATAAAAGCGATATTTGAGTCAGCAGCATCAGAGGTGAATCTTTATCTCTGAGAACCTCATAACACAAGAGATGCTGGGCCACTGGTTTTCTGGAGGACCAATAAAAGTCGTTGTCCTACCTGTGCCCTCCTTATATGAGTGGGGACAGCGAGGGTCTGTTCAGTACGGCAGCACACGTCGTGGATGACAGGAGGACCAGACTGTACTCAGAACATGCAGAGATGCTTATATTCTTAGAAAAGAACCTGAAGCGTTCATCAAGACTGTCTCATTTTCTTCTTGTCGGAGTCGACGGCTGCAAATATCTAATTTAGCATTTTATTTGATTGGAAATGTGGAGTATCATTAAGACAGGCCTTTTGTTTTGTTCAGCTTGTTTTGTTTAATTATGTGTGCATTACGGGTAAATGTTCTTTGTGTATGCTGTATGCAGTACAAACTATGACACACTCTTAATAGTCGGCGACTTTAACTTTCATATCGATAATCAGTGTGACCTAAAAGTAAAGGAATTCAAGAACCTCCTGGACTCTTTTGATTTGAGACAGCTCGTTAATCAGCCTACGCATAAAGCAGGTCATAAGTTAGACTTAGTAATTACCAAAGGACTAAAAGTTGATGTGAAGCAGATCATTGATATTGGTCTATCAGACCACTTTCTTCTACTATTTAATATAGAAATAAAGATAAAAAACATTCATGAGAAGCATATTGTTAAAAAACGCTTCTTTGACTCATCAGCAGCTTTAAAACTTACAAACATTCTAAGCAATCAGTCTGTTTATAGTGCCAACTATAATAGCGAGGATAATGTAAATAGTAAGGTGGAAAGATTTAATACTAAAGTGAGAGCTGCTGTTGACATAGTTGAACCTGAAAAGACAGTTAAAAAATCTTCTAGTATTGTTATTCCATGGAAGACCCAAAGAGTGTCTGATTTAAAAAGAACATGTCGTAGAGCTGAGCATAAATGGACGAAGACTAAACTAACTATCCACTATGAGATATTGAAGGTTAAAATAACAGAATACAATAACACAGTCCGTCTTCAGAGGCGCTGCTATTTCTCTAATATTATAAATAACAATGCTAGTAATCCCAGAGTCTTATTTTTTACAATTGATCGTCTGTTAAACCAGGTAACACAAAGGAATGCCCCCAAAATATTCCAGTGAAACCTGTGAGAACATCGCTGTATTTTCCAATCAAAAAATTAATGATATTAGAAATAATATAGTATATCTCCCCAACACTGCAGAACCTCCTAAGCCCCGGTACTCCATTATAAACAAATTAAATTCTTTCACCAGGATAGATTTACCTGATTTACATAGAATAATCTCTCAACTGAAACCCTCCACCTGCATCCTTGACCCTATTCCAACAAGGTTTTTCAAGGAAGTATCGGGTGTGCTAATTGATAATATTCTTGACATAGTAAATTTGTCATTAGATACGGGGGTCTTTCCAGACTGTCTTAAGACTGCTGTAGTTAAACCCCTGCTCAAGAAAAATAATCTTGACCCCTCTGCTTTTAAAAATTTTAGACCCATCTCTAACCTGCCCTTCTTAAGTAAAATTCTAGAGAAGGCAGTCATTATGCAGTTAAATGACCACCTCAATAAACCTGCTATTCTTGATAAATTTCAGTCAGGTTTCAGAACAAATCACAGCACAGAAACTGCACTCGTTAAAGTAGGACATGACTTGTGGGTGAATGCAGACAGAGGCCATTTATCTGTTCTCATCCTCTTAGATCTGAGTGCCGCATTTGACACAACTGATCACAATATTCTTAGAAATCGCCTTAGTCAATGGGTGGGCGTCTCTGGCAGTGTCTTAAATTGGTTTGAATCCTACCTGGCAGGTAGAAAATTCTTTGTGAGTTGTGGTAATTACAACTCACAGACACATGATATCCTATATGGTGTTCCACAAGGCTCTATCCTGGGTCCGCTGCTCTTCTCAATCTACATGCTTCCGTTAGGTCAGATTATCTCAGGGCACAACGTGAGTTACCACAGCTATGCTGATGACACACAGCTGTACTTATCAATAGCACCTGATGACTCCGACTCTCTCGATTCACTAACACAATGTCTTTCTGGTATTTCTGAATGGATGAATAGTAATTTTTCTCAAGCTAAATAAAGAGAAAACTGAAATTTTAGTGATTGGCAATAATGGATTCAATGAGGTTATCAGAAATAAACTTGATGCATTAGGATTAAAAGTTAAGACGGAAGTAAAAAACTTAGGGGTAACTGTTGACTGTAATCTGAATTTTAAATCGCATATTCATCAGACCACTAGGACAGCATTTTTTCACTTAAGAAACATAGCAAAAGTTAGACTTCTAATATCACTGAAAGATGCTGAGAAATTAATTCACGCTTTTGTTTTCAGTCGACTAGATTACTGTAACGCACTCCTCTCAGGACTACCCAAAAAAGACATAAATCATTTGCAACAAGTGCAGAATGCAGCTGCTAGAATCCTAACTAGGAAAAGAAAATCCGAACACATTTCTCCTGTTTTGATGTCACTACACTGGTTACCTGTGTCATTCAGGATTGACTTTAAAATTCTGCTTATGGTTTATAAAGCCTTAAATAATCTCGCTCCATCTTATATATCGGAATGTCTGACACCCTATATTACAAATCGTAATCTTAGATCATCAAAAGATCCTTACAATTCCAAAAGCTAAACCTAAAAGAAGTGGTGAGGCGGCCTTCTGCTGCTATGCACCTAAAATCTGGAATAGCCTGCCAATAGGAATTCGCCAGGCTAATACAGAGGAGAACTTTAAAACACTGCTGAAAACACATTACTTTAACATGGCCTTCTGATAACCTCACTTTAACTTAATCCTGATACTCTGTATGTTCAATTCTTCATAATAACTATTCATGGTGGCTCTAAAATCCATACTGACCCCTACTCTCTCTTCTGTTTCTTTTTCCAGTTTCTTTGTGGTGGCGGTCTGCACCACCACCAACTTACTCAAAGCATCATGATGCTCCAACAATGATGGACTAAAAGCCAGAAGTCTACATGACCATCATCATCAAGTCCTTCTGTGAGAACCCTAAATCCAAAGAGGACTGTTTCATTTATGTTAGGTAGAATGCCCAAAGGGGACTGGGCAGTCTCATGGTCTGGAATCCCTACAGATTTTATTTTATTCTCCAGCTGTCTGGAGTTTTTTTTTTGTTTTTTCTGTCCACCCTGGCCATCAGACCATACTCTTATTCTATGTTAATTAATGTTGACTTATTTTATTTTCTTACTGTGTCTTTTATTCTTCTACTAGCAAAATACCCGCGGTTCGCAGCGGAGAAGTACTGTATTAAAGAAGTAATGAAAAAGAAAAGGAAACATTTTGAAAATAACGTAATATGATTGTCAATGTAATTGTTTTGTCACTGTTTTGAGTGATGAGTGTCGATGTCATATATATATATATATATATATATATATATATATATATATATATATACACACATATACATATACATATACATACACACACACATATAAACATATATATATATATATATATATACATACACATACATATACATACACACATACATACATACACACATATATACACACAAATACATATATATATATATATA
>JANRMT010062807.1:23410758-23429570 GCA_026402145.1 Polypterus bichir lapradei
ACACACACACACACACACACACACACACACACACACACACACACACATATATTATATATATATATATAACAAAATACCCGCGCTTCGCAGCGGCAAAGTACTGCCTTAAAAGTTTTATTAAGAAGAAATTTAAATCTTTTTAAACTGAGGGAAAATATACCAATAATTATTTGTTAAGGATCTCTTTGTATACCACATTTTGAGTTCGGCCCTCCGGTTGTAATATGACCAAGCTGTGCGCTGAGCTTACTCTTGAGCATGCAACGTACAGTTGGCCATGTGAACAGTAATCTTGTTTCAAATCTCACAGCTTGGATTGCTGCTGTCATAATCGGTTTGAGTTTCATGGTTTGTTTCAATTACGACAGTATTTGTAGGACTTGTGTTGAAGTGACATTCGGCATCTGTCAAGCGCTGTAAGTATACAACCAGTTTCATTGATAACTTCAATCCAGCTTTTGAGAGTTTAAACATTCATAAACATCAAAGTGTTCACTACTGAAATTGTCACCTGTGAGTCTAAGATGTTGAAGAGGCATTGGCGGTTGTCCAAACGTGTAAAATATTTGGCCATTTCGGTACACTTGAAAGCAACAACCGAACAATTCAGTGGCAGCCATCAACTCACATGCAGATGCATAGGTGAAAGGCTTAAGCATTTAACTCTTCTAGTGCTCCTGTGTAGTATAATTATCTCCTGTACCGTCATCAGTCCACACCTTGAACCTGTCCCAGTCATTCAATACATAAGACACAATGTTCCTCCGGATATCAAGAGAGAGCCTGATATGGCCGTGCAATATGTAACAAAGAGGATGGAAAAGGCAGGTGCCATCTCCGGGCATGGAAACCAGTCGCTAAGTGACAGTTCTTTGATCGATGGTGATGACCTCGATAGACATGTTAATGGGGGTACCGTTGGAATGATAAAGGAAATGGGTACCTGAACAATGTAAAGTAAGTCTAAAATACCTACACAATAACTATAATCGTAATAGATGAACAATAAAACAGAGGAGAAGCCGTGGATTAAATAAAAAGGCTGTAGTTATCAGCAGGGAGACGTGAATCCCGTGGCGAAGCAAGGAAGGGAATGTACAGACTGGAGCGATGAATGGCCTTATATAGGCAGGCAGCCAACAACGTGGGAGGCGTTTGGATGGGGGACCCAACACCGCCTCACACGGTGACTGAGCTACAGGCTATCGACGTATATATGTACGTAAGTAGGATTCAGTTAGTGTTTGGAAGCCGCGTATCAAATTTCTTGAAGATGGGCCCATAAGTAACAAAGACTGTTGAAAAGTTCAATATGGCGGCTGAAAGTGGCATCATACCACCGAAATAAGTACCAAATTTCAGCCTTCTACCTACACGGGAAGTTGGAGAATTAGTGACGTTGGAAAGTTCAATATGGTGGCAAAAAGTGGCGTCATACCACCAAAATAAGTACGTACATTGGTTTTGGTTAGCGCAGGGAAGCCGCCTACCAAATTTCATGAAGATGGGGCCATAAATAAGAAAGTTCAACATGGAGGACGTTGTTGACCGTTATGACCGTTAGGCGTAGAATTTCGAAATGAAACCTGCTTAACTTTTGTAAGTAAGCTGTAAGGAATGAGCCTGCCAAATTTCAGCCTTCTACCTACACGGGAAGTTGGGGAATTAGTGATGAGTCAGTCAGTCAATCAGTCAGTCAGTCAGTCAGTGAGGGCTTTGCTTTTTATTAGTATAGATTCTTTAATATGTAAAGCACTTTGAGCTACATTTTTTTTTGTATGAAAATGTGCTATATAATTAAATGTTGTTGTTGTTGTTGTTGTTGTAGCACTTTTTAAATGGAATTTGAAGTTTATGCATGGCTAAAAATACATTATTAAAAAAAAAAATTAAAAAACAGTATTATCGTTATTAATATCAGCAGATCCTAATGGAATGGACTGGGTGATCAATATCAGCTCTAAAGACTCCGGTCAAAGCCTTTCAACCCAATCATGTGTCTGCATTTGGGGTTTCTCTCCTTAATTGTAATGTATGTGATGATATTTACATCCTCTAGAACCTAATCTGGCCTAAAAATAAACATACAAATATATCCACTTGTGTTAGGGGGGCACAGTGTTTAGCACAGCTGCTTTATTGTTACGGTGTCCTGGGGTCAAATCCTACCCACAGTTGTTCTACACAGGGGCTCTGAATGGTGTTTCTGGTTATTCTGGTTCTTCCCCTCATCCCCTAAAACATGCAGGTGAAGTGGAGTGGTGACTCCAAACTGACCCGATGTGACTGTGGGAGACAGAAGAGCCTAAGATCATCTCCAAGTGAAGATTTCACAACACTGCCAACTTGTCCAGGCCATGCTGCCCCAGCAAGTTCAGGCTGAGAGCAGAACACAAGATGCTGAAAGAAGACCCTGAGACCCCTGAATGTCATCATGGCTCGTACAGGTAGCTCTTGTCACTGTTAACATCAAAGAGCACGAGATTACTATTAGAAAGATGAGGCACATATTAGGTGAGCACTGACTTGAGCAAATTCACTCTTATTTAGTGCACAGGGGTGAGGATCTTATTCTTACTTGTTTATTTCTTTTTGTGGACATTTTTGCCTAAACTGACACAATTTAAGAAATATACAAGCTTAACAAAATATGACTTTTGATATTTTAATTGAACGTCATGCGCTGTTGTCCTAACATACGTCACAGCTCCAATCAAAGCTTCTTGATGTTCAAGTCATGTGCTCAACACTTTAGATTTTTCCTTTTTCACCCAAGTTTTTCTAATTTATCATTTATTAGCTAACCTATTGTTTGTTATGATGCACCCGAGCAAGTGGTCTTTATCCAAGTTCAATTAACCGTGTTTTCCACTCTCATTTCAATCTTCTAAAAAGATCAAAGCACCCACCGTTAGAATTTATAAACGCTCTCTTTCTTAAATATTTAATTACATTACTCACTTATTCCAACACTCCCAGGTGATTCTTCTCCTTCTCTCCCATTTCCCTCGGTGATTTTCTCTTCAGACTCTGATTTCAGCTCTGTACAATTCTCCTGTGTAGCCAGTCGTCCCGTATTAGTGGACCAGAGCTGTAAACTGGATGGAGATTCTTCACAGGCCTCTTGCTTGAAAATATCCTTTTGAAGTTCAAGACCACCTGGGAAATCATTCAAATCCTCAGCTTTAATGGCAGCAGTCACCCCCTTGCACTCCTCCTCCTTTTTAAAAACTGAAATTCTTTCTTCGTGATCCTCCATCTTCACACACACATCCTCTGGTGTGAGCCGCTCACAGTCCTCTTCTTTAATGTACACCATTCTTTCATCCACACCATCTTCTTTGGCAGTGGCCATGCTCTGTGGGAAACTCTTCTCTCTCTTTAAGTGTCTGCCCTTCTCTTCTCAGATTCACTTCTCACATGGACAGCCCTGAGCTGGAGACCATTAGACACCTCAATGTATGGCCAAGTGAAATGGAAAAGCCCTGTGAAAACAAAAGTGTAGCATTAACTTCATAAAGTCAGTAAAAATAATGAGCACAATTCAGGGTCACAGTGCCCTCCATGAGGTTTGGGTCAAAGACACATATTTCTTGATTTCATCCTCTGCCTCACAGTTTAAAATTACAAATCTAACAATTCAGATGTGATCAAAGTGCACTGCAGACCTTCATTAAAGGGGATTAGCATTCATTTCAGTGCCACCATGTAGATATGACAACACTTTATCTAGACGGCACCATCATGTTTGGACACAGCAATGGCAGGTCTATTAAAGCCGTCATATTTAGGGCTTTGTTGGATATCCTCGCTGGACTTGAACTGTGCTTCGGGGGCTTCATTCTGTTAAGTAGTTATGTTCTATATCTTATATATGTGCTCCTAATTGTGGGTTTACGGGACTGCATCCCGACTTGGAATAGGTCATTCAGGGTTTAAGGAGAGTGGGTTTGTAGGAGGTTACTCTTGACACGTGTGTTTTATGGCAGAGAAGAATAAAAAGTGTGTGGCTAACAAGGTTATTATAGTTAATGAAAACTAAAATCAAAACTGAAACTATTATTAAAAAAACATTTTCGTAAACTGAAATAAAATAATTAACAAAACTGAAATGAAAAACTAAAACTAAGCAAAACTATTAAAGTAGCTCGAAAGACTAACTGAAATGAAATAATTTACTAACCATAATTTTAGTTTTCATTTTCTTAGTTTTTAACCCTTATAACTTGTAACTCTAAAACTGAAAATCATCCCTCACGAGCCGCCCACACGTATCCATCCAGTGAACGGAGGCTGGTGACGGAAGCTGGTTGTTCACACAGCATTTGCAGTGACAGAGCGAGCTGAATATTCGTGTAAAGCGTGTGGAAATTGGAATGTGCTGCTGAAGAAAAACTTTACCGTATAGACAGGAAAATCACGAGTGAGTGACGTTTCAGTTTATCTTTTCAGGTGCCTGCTTTTTGTTGACAGCAATTCACCTGCCACTTTGCACTCGAAGTATACAAAGTATAGAGAAAGTATACTAATAATGAAAAAAACTCGACCTCGATATTTTGATGAATCTTGACGTTTTAAAACTCCCCGAGTCCGAAAATACAATTATTTGGAATTACGTCTGTGTGTGTGTGTGTGTGTGTGTGTGTGTATAAACGCGTTATCTCAAAAAGGCAACTAGATAGATGGATGAAATTCGGCATGTGGTTGTTACACCAGAATTGTAAATCTGTATTAACTTTTGGGCCAAATCCATTAACCAAAAGTTATACTTTACCTGAACACATACTCGATTTTTTTTTATTCATGCAGCTGCAGAGTCCAAATTATTCAGGTTTACTTTTATAATAATTTTTCAATATATTATTAATTTAATTTGATTTGTTGTTGCTGGTTCTTTAATGTATATAATATAATCCATGTCTTGTGGTTTATTCCTCAAATATCCATCCCCATATCAGAGTACACGAGAAAGTCTAGGGGAGACCACTCCTGATTTTTGAAAATAAAACAGCACTGATCGAGAGACTGACAATGTTATCATACAAGATCGTCATATTGTTGCTGACCAATCACTTTTGCTTTAAAAACATTGTTAAACAACAAAGCGATAGAAACCTTGTAAAATTCCTGAGCTGGCAACGTCTCTACTGAAATTCAGGTAGATAGGCGAAGAAAGTCTGCCAAGCGGTGAAAAGCTAAACATACTAATGTGTTTTTGTATTTATTCTATATTTATTAATTAATCTTTTTTAGTTCATATTCACAGCTCAAAATACCTGATATTGTAAAAATAATCCAGTAGCAGAATTATGTTTTAAAATGTCTGTCCCCATCTTTTCAATGTTTCTCTCTCTCTCTCTCAAATCAGATAGTTGAAATCATCAAATTATTTTTGTTCTTAACATCAGCCATATCTTACATATTGCATACCAGGGATTTGTCCTGCATTGTGTCCAAACCTGCTGGGATAGGCTCCAGGTTCTGTGATGCTTCTCCGGATGAACAGGTTTAGATAATGTATATATTGTTCTTCATCTCAGATGCTGTCTCTGTCATTTTGTGCCCCTCCATACACCTATCACCTACTCTTGTTCCGCTCATTAAGGGTTTACTGTTCTTATGGTGGGCTATAAGTTTCACTGCCTAACCTTCACACTACATGCTTGTTTTTCTTTGTTTCCCTCAATACAGATAGGTGGGGTCCGCACACCCATTCAAGCCTAAGAGCCCTATTTTCCTTAACCCCCGTGATTTTCATGGTCACGCCTGTCAGAACACAGTAGAATCTCTTTTATTTTTTTATATCTTTCCAGGCAGGTTCAAAATTCTGTCTATAAATTGTGTGTGTCTGAGATTGGATCAGAGATCAATATGGCTGGTAGGAAATAACAAAGCCCAGTGTTTGAGATTTTTGAATGAAATATTGAAGGCATTAATCATAAGCACATTGTCATTGGAGCAGGATATGTGGTGTGCTGAAGACATTTAGAGTAAAAAACCTTCAAACCTTAAAATTCAGCTAAAGTTCTTTACAAATTGGCCTATTCTGGGCAATAAAACAAAAAGAAAAAAGTGTCAACAGTCAGAGCAGATTTGTTCAGCACAAATGACATAGAAAATATTTTAAAAATTATTACATTGTGAAAAATTGTTTATATTCAGTACCTGGTTTTGATTATGCTTTTTATCAGACAAAAACAAAACCAAATAGTAAACTGTGTCATGTAGCGAAGTAAGCTTCCACTAACATTAAACTTATATTAGTGTACAGTTCTGTCTTATTGTGACACAAAAACTAAACTTCATAGTAATGTAGCTCTTTAACCATACTATAATTACTAAAACTAAAACTAATATATATAAAAATAAAATAGAAATGTTTTTGAAAAATAAAAACTAAACTAAAACTAAAAATACACAATAAAGGAAAATTAAAACAAAACTGAATTTCCAAGTAAGGTCAGAAAAAATATAGAAATAAAAACTAATATAAAAATGCAAAACTATAATAACCTTGGTGGCTAACATTCCACCAAGTAGTAGAGGATGGCTGATAATTTGACAATAGAAAGGCATATGAGAGCTGGAAAATGAAGATTTAATATGGACAGGAGTTACTGAGCTGAGAAATAAAAAACACGCACTTGAGGTTGGACTGTCGCTTACAGGAACAGCATTGAGATGTCAATTTGAGCAGAAGACCTGAACCTGATGAAGGTGCAACTATTCAGATAGAAAGGATTGATGTCGCATTTAAAGGAGATAAAGGATTGTATCTATGAGGCATACTCAGATTTTACAGAGTTAAAAGGGTGAATGCAGTTTCTTTGGTGGATTAGATCATCAATTTGGAGAAGAGATATTCCTGATAGGTAATTCCACGTCAAATCATCACACTTTTGGACCTCATCATCACAGATTTTAACAAAAAAGAAATTTTCTGGAGATGTTTATGATATTATAATTTAGCATTAGTGAAAAATATAGGTTTCCATGCTATTCAAAATTTAACATTATAATCACTCATAACATGGTCATTTGTTCATTTTGGGGATAGCATAGTATTTTCACAAACTAGAGAGCAGGAAAAGAGCAATAAAACGATATGAGAACCATTTCTGTTCACTTATATTTAGGTAGTAATAGCCAGTTAAAGTCCTAATCCAGCACAAAGTTCAAACTTTGTGATCTTAAATCTCCTTATTATTGTTGATCCAAGACATGTGCAATTTCAGTTCCATGGGTCACTCAGATGACCAAATCAGCAGGCCAAGTCTCATTAAAATCTGTGACGATGAGGTCCCTAAGTGTGATGATGTGACAAGGAGTGACCTGCATGTGTAGATATAACACGGCTGTCCTGATGCTGTGCGAGCTTTTAAGCTGCTGGACACGGCATGTTTAGATACAAACCAAAGGCAGCTGGCATTAACAGCATGGATGCCACTTACTTTTGCTTCAATGGAATTGGTGCTAACGAGAATATTTGGTTAAAAGTCAAGTCCGGTAGCAATGGCCATTACTGTCACACATGAAACTTATATTCATCCACCTACTGAAGCTAAAAGTGCAGGAAAACTGGAGGCTCAGAAAATGTCTGTGTGGTCTCACAGTCACAGCACTTCACTGGTACACTAAAGTAAAGGAGATCACACTGAAGACAGGAGGAGAAGCTTCACAAGTGGATACCACAGTTTATTACTGGCTGATTGAAGATGGCACTGTGACTGGAATACCTGCATGTCCTATTGACGATTTTATATGGGTAGTGCCCTATGATTTCTGCAATGTGGAAAACACAGACGGAATCACGGAATTAACACATTAAAATAGATTTTAGATTTAAAAACGGAAATGTGCAGAATTTAGAGACTGAAGCCGTGACTGTTACAAATCTTCCCAATATATTAAAACAATTGAATACTCTGTAGTTCTATCAGTCAGATACTATTTTGTAGTTTGTTGTTTTTCAAGCGAACACAATTCTTTAGAAATTCAGTCACGCCTCTATCTGTTAGTGTGCGTCTTTCCTGTGTGTTTTCCCATTAAAGACACGTGAATTAGCTAACTCCATGAGACAGAAATGTCAAAGCCAGCAGTATCAGATACCCCAACTACATCCAATAAACTAAGAAACACGAGCTTAACTGCAAAATTAAAGGGCACAACAATATCCCGGCAACATTTCCAAATCTGGAAAACAACTTTTCTGCAAGTTTTGCCAACACACCATAGACTGGACACGAAAAGATACTTGCAATGACCGCGTCAAATCTAAAACCCATCTCAAGAACAAGGAGAAATTAAGATAAATATGTGTTCACCTTCAGGTAACAACAGAAGAAACAACAAAATTGTCAGATGCAAGACGCCAGTTTGTGGAGGATTTTGTGGCCTTGTGTGCGGAGTCGGACATACTGCATGAAAAAAATGATGAAGATACGTCCTTTGAATATTAAGCATTGTAAACAGGGAGGCTCGCTGCCAGAAACTGAGAGCAGTCTTCATCAAACTCATTGGCCAGTGTCTTTGAACAACATATGGAGGCCGTTCTTCGAAAGACACGTGGAAAGAAAATTTCTGTTGTAGCTGATGAAAGCACAGATAGCCGAAAGCACCGCGCTCTCAACATCGTGATAAGCGAGTAAACATTCGGCTGTGTGGTGATTATTTTACGGAGGCAGTTATAATTGTATGGGATGTATTTACTGTAAATCATGTAACAAATTAAATTATACTTAACTGGTATTAAGAGTCTTTCCCGTAGTAAACTGTTATTAGTGAACGGCACTGGTTGTTAACGGGTTCCTTTTTATAAATTAACAACGTTTCGCCTGGCAGTGACGAGGCATGCAAGCTCCGCATTTGACTCTTCCGTTATAAACTCGGCCATACAAACCTGAGCAGAAAAGCAGTCATCTCCTCAGATGCAACGAGCCCTTAAAAGTGGGTCTCTCTTTCTTTATTTAATTCCCTGATTTAATGTCTTCCAGATGAGTTTGCTTTTGCTTTGTAATTAATTATTTTAAGATATGCAGTAGATGAAGCTACAGATATAATGATGCAGGTTTTCAATCTGTAAACTTTTAAGGTTTAAGAATCATCAGTAATAATTTGCATAATTACAATTTCAGGTACTGAAGAGCAGGACTTTCTGGCAGATGTTATCTTTATGGAGAGCTGTAACTTCTGCACGTTTTCACAGGCAGCAGCACTTCAGTTCCTTCACAACAACCAGCTGAATCTTCCTGACATTTGAGCAGAGCTGACAGACAATGCACCACACTGTCTGAAAGCAGACCAGGACGTCTTCAAAGGGGTTACACTTAACAGGGTGTCATGGCATCAGTTTGGTGGGAGAGACCTGGCAGCACTGCGTCACTACTGATGGGGGAAAATCTGCTTTCTTCAAGAAGCCTGCCAGGAAAAGGAGACGGGCGACCTTCTAGTCAGTGAAGGAGATTGTGCTGACCAAGGGAGGCAGGAAACGCCAGGTGGAATAGCGGGATCAAATCAGGACGGCACCACGCTGAACATGTCCACCACTACAATGAGGTCATTCTGGCTGAGAACACATCAGCTCAGGCTCTAACAAATATCCTAGATTACCTAATGTAAAATGCGGTGGAAGATCAATAAAGGAGTAGGAAGTGCATTGGTGATTTGGCAAATTTTATGTAACATTTAGAAGAAGTTGTGGGAAATCAAAGTACTGAACATCATAATATTGGCTGTTATAAATTGATTTTTCTTAAATATGAAGCTAAAAATTCAATATATTGCCCTGCCCTGTAGGTGGACGATGCTTAGGATGTCTGTCAACATCAAACTCTAGAGGTCCTCCCCACTTAACCCAAACGAATAAAAGTCAAGTAGACGCAGTTAAACAAGGCGAGTCATTACTGGCATCACCAATAACAGAAATAACATACTGGAGTAGAAAGACAATCCTCCAGAAATAAACCTGAAATCAAACGTTAGCAGCTCCATTCTGACTCCACATCCTACCATGAAGTTTGATTACGATGCGAGTGTCCGACTGGAAGCTCTAAGAGCTCGTCTCCTAATCTTCATTGATCTTTGGCTCTCCAGTTTACATGTGGTGCTTGTGACCTGCAGGGTGTTCTTTATCATGAATGATGTGAGCCGTCCAGTCCATCTTTTATTATTGCTGTGTTTGTAGAAATGATGGCATTGAGAAACACCTTCAGGCTTTGGGGTGTCACATTGAAAACGTTCAGTTTAATAAAATAGACTAGTGGAGAAATTACAATGCAAAACTGTAAAAGAGTGAAGGAAAACAACTGTAAAATGTAAGACAGTAAAGCAGTGTGTCAGTACCACCGAAGCACTGAAATGACACACACGGAGCAGTAGAATATTTTTATATTGTTAATCCATAAAAAAAATTTTTAAATTTTTCTGTGAAAAAATGGCAAGCACAGCACAGAAAAACAAGATATGTCATCAGAAAGGAAATCGTATTCTACTTTCCATTTAGGACACCAAGCTATTAAAGCATAGTTGCTGTTTTCTGACGTGTCTGGTTTGCTCTGATACTCTGTTACGTGGTTACCAAGAATATATATTCGTTAAACAGCCACCTTACATTAAATTAACTCAGAATAATCAGAGGTATTTACTTTATGTAGCTGTTTCTTCAATATTACTTTAAATTAATGAGCTCCTGATGTAAAATATGTTTGTGTTTTTATTTTAGGATGCAGAACTTAAAACATTTTCTGTTTTTTTTTATTCGCACCGATTTCTAAATTTGCATGCTGTTATGATATTTGCATAATGACACGCCCCTTTACCATAGCGCTCCTGATGACCTGCAAAAATAAAAACAACTTAACCAGAGTCAGCAGAATGACATCCCATAAACCACAAACACAAACTTCACTCCTCCACGAGACAACGTCACATAACTTAAATAAACGTTCAGTTCTTTTTAGTTCATAAAAGTGAATGGAGTGCCATGTTTGCTGTTGACTGTTGTTCTTTTACTGATACTGGTCTGGGCTTCTGACAGCATTTGTGATGGTTTAGTGATTTTTATTACAGCGCATGCATTTCAGCTTCTGGTTAAATGTTCACGTTTATTGTAATGTGCAGTAAAGAAATAAAAACATTTATTTACTTCATTATATACAACAATAAAAAATGTTATAGACCTAAAAGTATTCTCACCTTATTTTTTACAGTAAAATTCTGCCAACCACAGCTGCCAGTTTTTTACGGTAATTTTAACATTTTGTTTTTTTTACAATGTACTCTTGTGATGCTCAATACCAGAGAAGGGACAAAGTCCTACATGTGGAGATCTCATCTAAGCTTCAAGTCCTGACCTTCATCATTTACATCAAGTCTCAAATTATAAGGAAGCCATTCAAATCAAGTCAAGTCGAGGTTGAGAAGATATGAATAAAAAAAAAATAAATAAAATAAAAAATTGTGAGTGGTCTCCCTTAGACTTTCTCCTATACTCAGACATGGGGATGGATATTTGAGGAGTAAGCCACAAGACAACGGTTATATTTTTATATTATACTAGCAAAATACCCGCGCTTCGCAGCGGTGATGTACTGCCTTAAAATTTTTATTAAGAAGAAAATTAAACCTTTTTAAACTGAGGGAAAATATACCAATAATTATTTGTTAAGGATCTCTTTGTATGCCACGTTGTCAGTTCGGCCCTCCAGTTGTAATATGACCAAGCTGTAGCTGTGCGCTGAGCTTACTCTTGAGCATGCAATGTATAGTTGGCCATGTGAATAGTAATCTTGTCTCAAATCTCACAGCTTGGATTGCTGCTGTCATAATCGGTTTGAGTTTCATGGTTTGTTTCAGTTACGACAGTATTTGTAGGACTTGTGTTGAAGAGACATTCGGCATCTGTCAAGCGTTGTAAGTATACAACCAGTTTCATTGGTAACTTCACATCCAGCTTTTGAGAGTTTAAACATTTCTAAACATCAAAGTGTCCACTACTGAAATCGTCACCTGTGAATCTAAGATGTTTAAGAGGCATTGGCGGTTGTCCAAAGGTGTAAAATATTTGGCCATTTCGGTACACTTAAGCATTTCACTCTTTTAGTGCTCCTGTGTAGTATAATTATCTCCTGTACCGTCATCAGTCCACACCTTGAACCTGTGCCAGTCATTCAATACATAAGACACAATGTTCCTCCGGATATCAATAGTGAGCCTGATATGGTCATGCAATATGTAACAAAGAGAATGGAAAAGGCAGGTGCCATCTCTGGGCATGGAAACCACTTGGTAAGTGACAGTTCTTTGATCGATGGTGATCACCTCGATAGACATGTTAATGGAGATACGGTTGGAATGATAAAGGAAATGGGTACCTGAACAATGTAAAGTAAGTCTAAAATACCTATACAATAACTATAATCGTAATAAATGAACAATAAAACAGTGGAGAAGCCGTGGATTAAATAAAAAGGCTGTAGTTATCAGCAGGGAGACGTGAATACCGTGGCGAAGCAAGGAAGGGAATGTAGAGACTGGAGCGACAGACGGCCTTACATAGGCAGGCAGCCAACAACGTGGGAGGCGTTGTGATGGGGGACCCAACGCCGCCTCACACGGTGACCGAGCTGCAGACTATGGACGTATATATGTACGTAAGTAGGATTCAGTTAGCGTTGGGAACCCGCGTACCAAATTTCTTGAAGATGGGCCCATAAGTAACAAAGACCGTTGAAAAGTTCAATATGGCAGCCGATAGTGGCATCATATCACCAAAATAAGTACCAAATTTCAGCCTTCTACCTATGAATAAGAAAGTTCAACATGGCAGACGTTGTTGACCATTATGACCGTTACGCGTAGAATTTTGAAATGAAACCTGCTTAACTTTTGTAAGTAAGCTGTAAGGAATGAGCCTGCCAAATTTCAGCCTCCAACCTACACGGGAAGTTGGAGAATTAGTGATGTTTGGAAAATTCAATATGGCGGCCGACAGTGGCGTCATACCACCAAAATAAGTACATACATCGGTTTTGGTTAGCGTAGGGAAGCCACCTACCAAATTTCATGAAGATGGGGTCAGCCATCTACCTACACGGGAAGTTGGAAAATTAGTGACGTTGGAAAGTTAAATATGGCGGCCGACAGTGGCGTCATACCATCGAAATAAGTACATACATCGGTTTCGGTTAGCGCAGGGAATCCGCCTACCAAATTTCGTGAAGATGGGGCCATAAATAAGAAAGTTCAACATGGCGGACATTGTGAAAATTAGTGACGTTGGAAAGTTCAATATGGTGGCCGACAGTGGCGTCATACCATCGAAATAAGTGCATACATTGGTTTCGGTTTGCCCAGGGAATCCACCTACTAAATTTCGTGAAGATGGGGCCATAAATAAGAAAATTCAACATGGCGGACGTTGTCGACCGTTATCGACCGTTATGACCGTTACGTGTAGAATTTCGAAATGAAACCTGCTTAACTTTTGTAAGTAAGCTGTAAGGAATGAGCCTGCCAAATTTCAGCCTTCTACCTACACGGGAAGTTGGAGAATTAGTGACGTTGGAAAGTTCAATATGGCGGCTGACAGTGGTGTCATACCACCGAAATAAGTATGTACATTGGTTTCGGTTAGCGCAGGGAAGCCACCTACCAAATTTCGTGAAGATGGGGCCATGAATAAGAAAGTTCAACATGGCGGACATTGTTGACCGTTATGACCGTTACACGTAGAATTTCGAAATGAAAGCTGTTTAACTTTTGTAAGTAAGCTGTAAGGAATGAGCCTGCCAAATTTCAGCCTTCTACCTACACGGGAAGTTGGAGAATTAGTGATGTTTGGAAAATTCAATATGGCGGCCGACAGTGGCGTCATACCACCAAAATAAGTACGTACATCGATTTTGGTTAGCGCAGGGAAGCCACCTACCAAATCTCGTGAAGTTGGGGTCAGCCTTCTACCTACACGGGAAGTTGGAAAATTAGTGACGTTGGAAAGTTCAATATGGCGGCCGACAATGGCGTCATACCATCGAAATAAGTACATACATCGGTTTTGGTTAGCGCAGGGAAGCCGCCTACCAAATTTCGTGAAGATGGTGCCATAAATAAGAAAGTTCAACATGGTGGACATTGTCGACCGTTATCGACCGTTATGACCGTTACATGTAGAATTTCGAAATGAAACCTGCTTAACTTTTGTAAGTGAGCTGTAAGGAATAAGCCTGCCAAATTTCAGCCTTTTACCTACACGGGAAGTTGGAGAATTAGTGATGAGTCAGTCAGTCAGTCAGTCAGTCAGTGAGTGAGTGAGTGAGTGAGTGAGTGAGTGAGTGAGGGCTTTGCCTTTTATTAGTATAGATATAGTAAAAAATCACCAACATTAAATCAAATTAAATTAATAATATCTAGAAAAATTATTATAAAACTTAAGTTAAATAAATCGGACTCTGCAGCTGCATAAATAAAAAAAATCGAGTATATATTCAGGTAAATCACCACTTCTGGTTAGCAGAAAGAGCCTAAAAGTTGATAGAAATGTACGGTTTGTACTGAATACTTGTATGCAAAAGTTGGTTGACCAAACTGAAAGTTAACTCAAGTTATTGTCTTTACACACACAGACAGACACACACCAATCCAAAAATGGTATTTTCACACAAATGGAGGTGTAAAACGTCGAGATTGATCAAAATTTTGAAATCGAATTTTTGGAGGATTCTACGGACGCCGAGAGAAGACGTGCGATATCGTTATTTTCCAAAGAACTTTCCAAAGTCACTAATTCTCCAACTTCCCATGTAGGTAGAAGGATGACCCCATCTTCACGAAATTTGGTAGGTGGCTTCCCTGCGCTAACCAAAACCATTGTACGTACTTATTTTGGTGGTATGATGCCACTGTCGGCTGCCATATTAAACTTTCCAACGTCACTAATTCTCCAACTTCCCGTGTAGGTAGAAGGCTGAAATCTGTTTGAAATGGCAGAAGAGCAGAACTGTATTGATCAGCATGTCACATTTTTGCTCAATCAAGGGCTGACACAGGCTGAAATATGTTTATGCCTTAGTTTATAAAATAAAAACATTATTGTCCGCCATTTAAGAAGACGGTTAGCAAGGCTTCTGCTGTATAGGTGTCCCAATATAAGCAAGCCTGATGCCAGGAGCAAAGGTTAAGTTTCATTTTCTCGAGATTTCGATAAAATTACTCAATTATCCTGAGAAGACAATTTAAAAAAAATAATAACGATATTGCACGTCCTCTCTCGGCTTCCGTAGGATTCCAATACTTCTCTATACAAGAAAGTAAAAAAGTGTACACAGTCACTGCTATCTGTAATTAATCTAATTATGATATTGTCTGGTGTATTTTAACATACATTTGTATAAACTGAGAACAGACTTTCTCCAAGAAAACAATTCTTAATAGGAAATATCGTCAATTGGGATGTAAAGAATTGGTTCACTTTAAAGTACCTGCCATTTTTCACATATTCCTCATAACTGCATTGCTTCTCAAACAAGTTTTACTTAAAGAAAATAAATTTCAAAAGGCTCTTCTACTCCAAAGTCATGTAGATACGTAATCTGCTCTCATTTTAAAATAATGTTGCACACTTTAAACTAACAAAGGGGCAGCACGGTGCAGCAGTAGTAGCACTGCTGCCTCACAATAAGGAGACCTACCTGGAGTCTGCATGTTCTCCCCATGTCTGTGTAGGTTTCCTCCTAAAGACAAGCAGGTTTATGTAATGTTTGTATTTTTTGTTTCCCATTAAACAAATCAAAGTCTCCCTGTTACAGTGAAACCACAAAAAATCTTTCCTAATAAGAAATACCAAAAAATGAAATCATTTCAATCATTTCTAACAGGCCTCAGCATGAGAAAATTCTGAAGACTGTCTTAAGACTGCTGTAGTTAAACCCCTACTCAAGAAAAATAATCTCGACTCCTCTGCTTTTGAAAATGTTACGCACATTTCTAACCTGCCTTTCGTAAGTAAAATTCTGGAGAAGGCAGTCATTATGCAGGTAAATAACCACCTCAATAAACCTGCTATTCTTGATAAATTTCAGTCGGGTTTCATAACAAATCACAGCACAGAAACTGCACTCGTTAAAGTAGTAAATGATTTGCGAGTGAACGCAGACAGAGGCCATTTATCTGTTCTCATCCTCTTTTATCTGAGTGCCGCATTTGATACCATTGATTACAATATTCTTAGAAATCACCTTAGTCAATGGGTGGGCCTCTCTGGCAGGGTCTTAAATTGGTTTGAGTCCTACATGGCAGGGAGAAAATTCTTTGTGAGTTGTGGTAATCACATCTCAAAGACACATGATATCCGATATGGTGTTCCACAAGGCTCTATCCTGGGTCCGCTGCTCTTCTCAATCTACATGCTTCCGTTAGGTCAGATTATCTCGGGGCACAACGTGAGCTACCACAGCTATGCTGATGACACACAGCTGTACTTATCAATAGTACCTGATGACCCAGACTCTGTTGTTTCACTAACGCAATATCTTACTTGTATTTCTAAATGGATGAATAGTAATTTTCTCAAGCTAAATAAAGAGAAAACAGAAATTTTTGTGACTGGCAATAATGGATCTAATGAAGTTATTAGAAATAAACTTGATGCATTAGGATTAAAAGTCAACACAGAGGTAAATTTAGGGTAACTGTTGACTGTGACCTGAATTTTAAATCGTATATTAATCAGATCACTAGGACAGCATTTTTTCACTTAAGAAACATAGGAAAGGTTAGACCTCTTATATCATTGAAAGATGCTGAGAAATTAGTTCACGCGTTTGTTTTCAGTCGACTAGATTACTGTAACGCACTCCTCTCAGGACTACCCAAAAAAGACATAAATTGTTTGCAACGAGTGCAGAATGCAGCTGCTAGAATCTTAACTAGGAAAAGAAAATCCGAACAAATTTCTCCAGTTTTGATGTCACTTGACTGGTTACCTGTGTCACTCAGAATTGACTTTAAAATTCTGCTTATGGTTTAGAGAAGAGCCAGGCAAAATGACGCTTCTGGTTTACAAAGCCTTAAATAATTTCGCTCCATCTTATATTTCGGAATGTCTGACACCTTATATTCCAAATCATAACCTCAGATCCTCAAATGAGTGTCTACTTACAATTCCAAAAGAAAAACTTAAAAGAAGTGGTGAGGCGGCCTTCTGCTGTTGTGCACCTAAAATCTGGAATAGCCTGCCAATAGGAATTCGTCAGGCTGATATGGTGGATAACTTTAAAAAACTGCTAAAAAAACATTACTTTAACATGGCTTTCTAATAGCTTCATCTTAGTGTAATCCTGATGTTCTGTATAATCAATTAATTATCATTACTATTCATGGTGGCTCCAAAATCCGTGCTAACCCCTATTCTCTCTTCTACACCACCACCTAATCAAAGAACCATGATGTTCCTACACTGATGGATTAAAGGCCAGAAGTCCACATGACCGTCATCATCAAGTCCTTCCATAAGAACCCTGAATACCATGAGGACTGATTGAGGTCATTGATGTTAGGTAGAATGCCCAGAGGGGGCTGGGTGGTCTCGTGGCCTCTGAACCCCTGCAGATTTAATTTTTTTCTCCAGCCGTCTGGTGTTTTTTTTTTTTTTTTCTGTCCTCCCTGTTCATCGGACCTTACTTTTATTCTATGTTAATTGAGTTTTGTCTTATTTTTCTTATTTATTTTGTCTTTTTCATTGTTTTCTCTTTCTTCATCATGTAAAGCACTTTGAGCTACATTATTTGTATGAAAATGTGCTATAAAAATAAATGTGGTTGTTGTTGTTCAGACAAACTGCTGGAAATGAAACCTGAACGCGCCCTGTACAGTTACATCGTGCGACGCCATTTTAACAAAGTTTGCCAATGACGGTTGTAGATGAAAAAAGGAAAAAACACAAAGAACACGCAGAGCTCGAGAAAAATCAGAAATGAACGACGGGGCCGTGCGGGAGCGAGCAGCAGAACAAGCGCGTGCCCGACGGACAGCACAGTTCGGAGCATGCGCAAAATTAAAAGGAGAAACGGCGCGGAAAAGTGCACGAGCGCGAAGAGAGCAGAAGCAATTTCGATTTAACGCGCCTCCGCCAAGTCAGATGTAGCATTACATTTCACGGGACGCCGACCGGAAAATAAATTAACGTAGCAGTAACAAAAAAGTGCGCGACCCCCGTCATCCACAATAAACTCGCGAAAGTGCGATTTGCTGTGCCGCCTCCTCCACGTACCGGTCAATCGCCAACACTTAAAAGCGAACCACGCGGCCTCAGGCACCTCTTCAAATTTAAAGACACCCAGCATGTCGCGATCATCAACATTGCTGGCATTCCCACGCGTACGCGATCCCCACGTTCGACTTTGTCTCACCTTCCGCTCCTTTGCTTGATCTTGTGGCCGTAAAGAAGTCTGAGCACGAGGGTCTCGTAAGAGCAAACAGAGAAGTTAGTATGAACTGCCGCACGCGGTGGATTCAGTAGCTACTACGTCATTCACGGAACTCCCGTAACACCACGACACGCCCACAACGTCTTTGACGGGACGCCCACTGCAAGGATGAACTGCCCGCTTATTGTAAGGCAGAATCACTGAAGCGACGGCCACTGTAAGAACGACAGCAATTGATGTTACTTGGGACAAGCAGAAATGTCTTTTAGTCTCAGACTTATGCTGTCGAAGCTTTTTAAATTAACGTGACTAATTTCTAAACACCTTCTTAATAAGTTAGTTAAGATAGATAGATAGATAGATAGATAGATAGATAGATAGATAGATAGA
>JANRMT010062807.1:23446356-23459684 GCA_026402145.1 Polypterus bichir lapradei
TGTGTGTGTGTGTGTGTGTGTGTGTGTGTGTGTGTGTGTGTGTGTGTGTGTGTGTGAGAGAGAGTCACTGCCCTCAACTGATACAAGCTCACTTTAGTTTTTTCACTGAATTTTTTAAGAGACCCTCACAACAGCTAACGTCTTCTCCTTCACACAGTTATGGTGATGTCAATTCCCAGAATTCACCCTCTGCTTGGTCTTCTGTGCCTAACTGATTCCCTCCTTCAGCAGTTCTACAGAGAAGTCTTATGTGGGGACTCTCTTAGCTGTACATCTTACTTTCCTTTACGAGGCTGGAATGAATGTGGCATTCACATCCAGTTCCATCACAGGTGGTCTTCAGCTCTTACAGTCTGGCACTACATTACCCTTTGGAGTAAAAGAGATAATTTAGCCTTTGTGATGACCACAATAAGGGTCTTACTACAGGGCAGAAGCTAATCCAGGGGCAGAGATCAGAGTTCTACTGCTTGCAAAGGGTTATAAAGAAAGGAGTGGACTTGCTGCTGTAGGTGTCTTGGATGCACAAAAATCCAACATTTTTGCTACTAATTGGCACAAAGTTTTAGTTAAGTTTTATTATCACAGGATTTGTGAGACTTAACCAAGTCTGTACAGTAGGCCAGTCTACTCGCGGACCCTACAATTAACACACACACATACAGATCCTAGTCACACAACAACACACGGGAGGAAGAAATCAGGCAGAAAACAAACTCTTTGTGATGTTGTCATACAAGTGGATTCCTCAGATCATCACTTGAAGCTGCAAAACAAGCTGCCGGAAATTCCTCAAAATTATTCAAATACATTCCATTAACAACTAAACTCCACTCACTTGTTTTTCTTCTCTTTCCATCTCCAGCTCGACCATTTTATGCCCATTATGTCCAGTCACCACACACATCATGCAGATACAAGTCTCATCAGTTTTACAAAACATCTCCAGACTTTTCTGATGTTTCTCGCAGAGTTTCCCCTTCAGATTTCTATCAGGATCAACCAGCTTGTGGTGCTTCAAGGCGTCTCCTTCATAGTGAGGCTGCAGGTGAGTCTGACAGTAGGAGGCTGGGCAGGTTAGACAGGACTTCACTGCTCTGAACTTCTTCCCAGTACAGAAGTCACACTCCACATCTCCAGGGCCAGCATAATTCTGAGATGGAGAAGGAGGATTAACTGCTGTCTTCTTTAATTTCTTGATGACTTCATTCAGCAGAGTGTTTCTTTTCAGTTCAGGCCTCAGCATGAAGGTTTGTCTGCACTGAGGACAGCTGCACACTTGGCTCTGATCCCAGTAGTCCGTGAGGCACTTCAGACAGAAACTGTGACCACAATGCAGTGACACGGGGTCAGTCAGGGTGTCCAGACACACCGAGCAGGTGAACTCATCCTGTAATCCACACATCTGGGCTTCAGCCATCATCAGTCTGAGGAGAGGCTGGCAGAGAGAATCAGTCAGACAAGCAAGGAAGAGATTTGTGAAGAAACCAAAGTGAAAGTTTGTCTGTGCTCAGTGAGGAGGAAGAGGAGGAGATTTAAAGAGAAAGCTGAGAGCTCACAGAGAGGACATCTGAGGAGACACTGAGGAGGAACAGTTAATGTGAGACAGGAGTCCAGAAAGTGAAGACCACAAAATGAGAGAAGAGATGATCTGTCACAGGGGGTCTGTTAAAGTTTAATTCACGTCAGTATTTCTTATTTATTTATTACACACTGCAGTTCACATTAGACACACTCAGAGCTCAGTGCACATTTACAAATGAAATTAAATGAAAATAAAAGACAGCACAACAGTCAGTAGAAACAAATCTGCATGTCACCATGCTGGTTCTATTTATTAGTCAAATTGTCTATCCCTGATAAGTTCTCATCTCTTGCTTATCAGAGTTGTTGGAATGTTGTTATGAGGAGAATCGACTGACTGAGGTTAATCCACTCAAATAATGCATTTTTCTTTTTATCTTTGTCCATGTCAGGAAATTATCAGATTATTCAGTAAATACCCGAGTTGTAAGACTCTGTCAAGGTAACTGAAGCCCCCTCAGTCTAAGAAACAGAGTAATATGATTAATTGATAAACACAAGGATTGTGGAAATAGGAAAAACTTAAAAACTGAAATAACAGACAGGACAAAAGACAGACAGACAGACAGACAGACACACACGTAACACACAGCAGACGCTCGCCACTCTCAGCTCCTTCACAGGTTCTACAAGTCGTATTATCACAGGATTTGTGAGATTTAACAAAGTCTGTGGACTGGGCCAGTCAGATCTCACACCCTAAGATTAACACACAAACACACACACAGATCCAAGTCCCAAAGCGACACACGGGAGGAAGAAACCAGGCAGACCACAAACCCAGAGGGATGATGTCATACAAGTGGATTTGGCTTTTCTTGGATCATCACTTGAAGCTGCCAAACACAAAGAACAATGGCAGCATTTCATCATGTTGGTAGTAAGTGCGGCAATGCACACAGCTTGATAAAAATGATGATGATGATGATGATGATGATGAGGATAATGATGATTCCCTACTGCTGGTCACTCTGTAATATCTCACATCAGATTCCTTTCACATAAGTACATACGAGTGACCCCTCCAGTCTGTCACTTCTCAGTGCCCCACACTTGGACAAATGTAAAGATGTCTCTGAGACACATGAAGGCTTTATATATGCCACTTAGAAACTAATGGGGTCTTACATCTGCTGCACTTGCTCTTCTATAGCCAGCAGACACACCACCAGCACTTCAGAAGAGGTCATAAACCTGAAGCTAAGCAGGGTCGTGTCCAGCCAGTACTTGGAAGGGAGATCATCTTGGAGTAGCTTGGGTGTCTGCTGGAAGAGGTGTTGGTGAGGAAGCAGAGGGCGCTTACCTTATGGTCTGAATGTGAGTCCCAATACCACCACTTCACCACCCAGTAGCTCATGTGTGGTGAGAATACTGGCACAAAAATGGCTGCCATCTCATCATCCATGTGGTTGCTGTACATTAGTGGTGGTTGAAGTGGCTCCCCAGTCACTAAAGAGCTTTGAGTAATGAGAAAAGCGCAATAAAAATGTAAAGAATTATTATAATTATTGAGGTGTGTCCTCTCAGCGCTGATAACACCCTGGGCAGGAAAGCAGGAATTTTCCACTCCTAGTACCCTAATATTTACTTCATTCACTCAAGAAATAAAGACAAAGTATAAAAATGTCAAATCAATGTGTCATTTATTAAAGTCCTAGCTGTGTTACCCGTCTAAGATGGGCTGATATATAAGTGATCAACGTAGACCTCAGAGTTACTGTTTTCATTGCACCAACTATTAGAATGTATTTTGTAATTCATGTTCTAATACAATGCATTATAATTTCCATTCCAACAGATGGCTCATTAGCATTTGTAGTAATAGACTTAGTGAAACGTTGGAATGACAAATACAATGCACGTCTCTGTTATATGTCATTTAGTATGGGATTCATAAAAGCCATATTAATGTTTGTGCTGTGCTATCTGTTAGAATGATCAATGCAATGCATTTTATTACTACAAATACTTATCATGTGTCACCGGTTGGAATGACAGCAACATGGCTACCAGATGGGCACACAGACTCACAGACACTTGTCCTTTTATTAAGGTGGATAATAATACCAATAGAAGAAAATATAATAGAACATTAAATAGCATAAGACTGTTTTCAGCCTTAGAAAAGCTTACTAAAAGTCAGCATTGCCAAGGATGGATGTTGGCCTGGGTGACGTTTTAAATTTATCGGTGTCAGGCATTAGTTTGCATTCCCTGATTTTCAATAAAAGTGGTTTCTATTTTCTCACTCTATCTGTCTGATGTGTCCCAGTCTCTGACGTCAGTTTCTATGTCATTGCTACTTTGTTTCTTTCTCAATCCTCTAAACAGAATTTCCATATGAGGGCTCCTGGACATGTGACATTACACACATTTGATTGGCTAGCTCTCCTTCTTGATGGACGGCTCTGCTCAAATTCTTTGCTCCTCAACGCAGCTCAGCACTACTTTCTGTTCTCAAGTAACAGAAAAAACTGAAACAGCTTTTGATTTTTTTGCATTCATACCGTGGTAGTTTTAGGTATAACCGACATGGGCATACGCCAAGGTGGCTTTTTGCTGAGGGTGGCACAGGGTGCTTGCATCAAAAAAAAAAAAATGGTGATTACAGCCTGAGTTAGTCAATGCATTAGGAGTGCTATTTATGAAAGTTAAGAGACAAGCACTCCGGAAACCAAGTGATACTAACTCTGTTAGTCTGTTTTGTAACTGATGGAACTTTACATCAAGGGGGACCCCCACAGTCATCGAAGTTTAATACTGACTACCCTCTACAAACTACCTAACTACCCTTTTATGAAAGTTAAGGGATATGGGATCTCGTGACCAAGTAGCACACACTCCGTGAAGTCCACATTATGAACACAGTGGGGTGCCAATTGTGTAACTAAAGGGAAGTGTGCTTCATACATTGAGGAGGATCCCCACGGTCATCGATGTCTAATACTGACTATCCGCTATGTGCCCCCCTACCTGCCTAGGACTTCAAATGAGCTTCTCCCACACTGCATTCCTACTGTTTTCCATTTCCACACTATAAACAGCTTTTGATCCTTTGCCATCCACACTGTTTAACTGACTGACTAATACATTAAAGTCATAAATTACTGGTGTGAAGAATGGAGAAGTGAGAAATACTGTCAACGTGACCTGCCTCTGTAGTTAAATTACTGTAACAGTCCTGTAAATCCAGGTCTTCCTGGGTTGTCTGAGCAAAATTAAAATTTTAAATAAACAGCCTGTAATTTCAAAATATGATGCTTTTACACTCCAGAACACAAGCTTTTCGCTTTAGGAAGGATGGAAGCCTTTATTGTCATTGTGCCAGTAGAATGAAATTGAAAAAGTTGCAACTGTAAACAGTGAAAGTGCATCAAACAATGACAAACAAATAATAATAAAAGCACACAACCTATGACAAATAAATACAATCCATAAATTAGTAAGGGACAGGAAATTATTATTCACTCAAGTAATCGTCATACGTACTGGAAAAAAACATAATTGTAACAGTTCTATGAGTTCTTAAAATTTAAAATTCTGATAACAACAACAACAACAACAACATTTATTTATATAGCACATTTTCATACAAACAGTAGCTCACAGTAGCTGATGGCCCAAGCATAGACATCATCTGTAAATCTTTTTGTTTTCCTTTTCATGCTCTTGGACCGCCTGCTGGTGGGCAGTAGTGTGACGTGTAATAATAATAAATTACATTTATATACTGTAGCACTTTTCTCAGTACTCAAAGCACTATCCACACAGGGAGGAACTGGGAAGTGAACCCACAATCTTCCACAGTCTCCTTACTGAAAAGCAGCAGCACTACCACTGTGCCACCTGTGAGTGTGAGTGGTCAGGATGAGGAGGGTCTTTAATGATTTCCTGGCTCTGAGGAGGCATTGGGTACTGGCGATGTCTTCCAGGGAGGGCAGAGATCAGCCAATGACTTTCTCTGCTGTGGACTTTACCCTCTGCAGAGCCTTCCTACCTGCTGCCATGTTGAAATACAGTATCCTAACACACTCTCAATGGTTGAGTGATAAAAGGTCATGAGCAGCTTTTCCTTCATTTCTACTTTCCGGAGAAGTCTAAGGAAATGCAATCATATCTGGGACTTTTTGATAGATAGATAGATAGATAGATAGATAGATAGATAGATAGATAGATAGATAGATAGATAGATAGATAGATAGATAGATAGATCACCTCCAGAGTGCTTGAGGTCCTCTGAAATGTAAGTTCCCAAGGAGGTGACCCTCTCCAGCAGGTCCCCGTTGATGTATAGAGGGGCTGGCTCTGCTCTGTGCCTCCTGAAGTCAATGACTACCTCTTTAGTTTTATGGGTGCTGAGTAAAAGATTGTTCCTGTAGCCCCACACTGAAACCTTCTACACCTCGTCCCAGTATGCAGACTCATCATCACCAGTTATGAGACCTACCACCTAGGTGTGATCAGCGAACTTGATGATAGTGTGGCTGGAGTAATTAGTATAGTCATAAGAGAAGAGGGCTCAGCACACAGCCCTGAGGGGAGCCAGTGCTAAGTGTGAGGGTGGAGGAGCTGTGGAGGCCAATTCTAACAGTTTGGGTGCAGCCAGTGATGGATGTCTGTCCTCAGCTGAGATCCTTTATCCAAATGCAGAAGGAGGTGGAAAAGTTCAAGTTATATAGCTTATCGATTAGTAAGCTAGGGATGATTGCATTAAACGCTTAGCTCTAATCAACAAATAACATCCTTACATAAGACCCTGAGTGTTCCAGATGGCTCATCACTGTATGGAGGACTATAAGCAAACTGGTGAGGGACGAAGGTGGGAGGGAGGCTGCCTTTGATGTGCTGAGCTATAAGTCTTTCAATAACATTTCATAACTGTTGACATCAATGCAGTTGGTGTGTAGTCATTCAGGTTATTGATGGATGACATTTTAGGGACAAACATGATAGTAGCTCACTTAAGACAGGAGGGTATGGTGGCCTGCGTCAGTGACAGATTAAATAACTTAGTAAGGACTCCTGCCAACTGGTAGGCACAAGATTAAATTACCATGCCAAGTATGCCCTCTGGTCCAGCAGCATTCCTTGGGTTCACTGTCTTAAGCACCCTTCTCACCTGAAATTCCTGAAAAGTGAGTATGTCACAGCTGGGAGTTGGCAGTGGCAGAGTGCCACTTTGCAAAGAAAAGATATAGTTTTTCTGTCAATGAGGAATCATCACAGATCGGCACATGTGTGCTGCTTTTGTAGTTGGTCATTTGTTGTATTCCCTGCCACACCTACCATGGGTTATTGTCTGTCAGGTGGGCCTCTACCTTGCTCTTGTAGGCCATCTTGGCAGTTGTGATGCCTCTCCTCAGATGTGCTCTTGTTGCTCTGTACTGGGCCCTATCCCCTGACCTGAGGGCAATGTCTCGGCTTCTCAACAGAGACTGGACCTCACTGGTCATCCATGGCTTGCAGAACTTAACATAGCCTAGAACAGCTTCTGTGGGCTCCTTGAAGTCTAATTGTTCACTTATAGACCATTCATCTTTTCAGAGCAGTCCTGCAGCTGCCAGAGGGCTCCCTCAGGTCAGGTCTTGATAGTTCTTATGGTTGGCTTAATTTTCCTCTGGAGGAGAGTGTATGCTGAGATGAGGAGCAGTGAGAGATGGTCAGAGAAGGCCAGATGTGGGAGAGGTAGGGCTTTGTAAGCGGGCTTTAAGTTTGAATAAACATGTCCAGAATGCTCTTCCCCCCGGTGGAGTACTGTACATACTGCACACATTTGGGGAGCACAGTCTTTAGGCCTGCGTTAAAATCACCAGCCATAATGTGAACAGCATCAGGACAAGCCTGTAGATGTTCGTTGATCATGTCGTGTAGGCCGATGAGAGCTGAGCTCATGTTAGAAACAGCAGTAATGACCACTGCAGTCAGCCCCCCAGTAGGTAGAGAGATCTGCATAAAGCTGTTATTGCTGTCTTCACATCAGGAGAGCAGTGTGTGTGTAAAATCTTACTGTTTGTACTCCATTCGCTGTTTATAAAAAGACAAATATCTGCACCTCTTAATAAGGTTTAAGGTTTCTATATTTAGTTCTGCTTACACACGAAAACATGAAACTCACCTTCTCAGTTGCATCTAAAAACAGACAGAAAGAAATAAAATAAAACAAAGAGAGACACGACAGGGTAAGGCAAGCCAGTTTGTTACTTCATATTTACACTAAAAGGGTTACTGGACACATATCAAACCGTAATCATTTTCTGCCATATTCCTTATTAAACAGTCATACGGCAACAAAAAGATAGAAATTTCTGGAGCGATTTGTGCGGCTTTTCAGAGCGACTCTCCTCCCTGATTCACTGAAGTTCAGTTCTCCATGTGATGGCTGTCTGTTCTCAGCTGAGACGATCTGCAGTTTCCTTAGCATTGTCCTCTCTCACACACTTGTCAGATCATCTACATGAACCCCCAATAACTTTAGCTTCACCCTTAGTAGTCTGGTGGAGCTTTATAAAGTTTGGTTTGCCAGATCACTAAACCAGACAATAAAACTGAAAGTGATGACAGACGGGATCAGACTGCGATAAAAGGACAACATGAGCTCCTTGTCTGCTTGAAATAGTTTGAGTTTACGGAGGAGAAACAAGCATGGATTGCATTTAGAGAATATTTGTATTCCAGTTAAGATTGTCATCTAAGTTAGTTCCTAAGTATTTATATTCAGTTTCTATTTCTACCTCCTCCTTCTGAACAACAATATGGGTAAGCAGACAGATTTCTGCCTCTTAAAATCAAAGATCATTTCTTTGGTGTTTTGTACACTCAGATAGTGAGACAGTACTTACTGTACCAGTTCACCACACAGTCCGCTTTCATGCCTCCCAGATATGTGTCCTAAGAGCTCACTTGATAACGGAGCGATGGTCCTTCTTAGTCTCAGGTCACTTGAGTAAACAATAATGGTGATGAGACACCCCACTGCCAACTTCCTGTGAGTACTATACTGTCAGGGTGTTTCTGTCAAAATGACAATCAAAAATGATTGATGATGTGATGGCCCCACCCCTTACATTTGATTGGTGAATTAAAATGGCCCCGCCCCCGTCGGTTGTGGTTAATTGGTGAATTACAACCTGTCCCTGACCCCGCCCCACTACCTGATTGTCCAAGGTATGTGTCAAGAGCAGTTTGACGGATGTTGCCTCTGCCTTGTCCCCCAGTCTGTCAACACCTGTTTGTTGGCTGGCCCCCCACCTCCCTGCCCCTTCTCCCGAGGAAATGTCCAGACATGTTCCTTCAGATCAAAAGAATGAACTTACCATGAACCCAAAGCCTGATCGACATGTCCCAGTATGTTCCTGCATATACTGTGTTGGAGTATACCCCTGCATTTATCTATTACTAGCAAAATACCCGCGCTTCGCAGCGGAGAAGTAGTGTGTTAAAGAAGTTATGAAAACTTTTGCCGAAACTAGGGGTTAGAGGATGGTAATCATCCGTAAATCGCAACAAAATGTGCCGTTACGTTTTAGTTTGACTCTCTTTGCTGGAAGGATGGTTCGCTGATTTGACCTCGATTACCTGCGCGTGCGTGAGCAGCTGGCCTACCATACATTCCTACCGACCATCGAGCTGCTCCTACACAACCACCAGAGACGCTGAACAGGTGGCAACAGCAGCCACAGCAACAGACGTTTTACACTGATTTACATGTGAAACCTTTGCTTTCTGTGCTTTTCAGAAAATTGAGTTGTCTGCAAAAAATATTCAGCCCTCAAAAAGTTAAAAATAACGTAACGTGATTGTTAATGTGGGTGGCACGGTGGCGCTGCTGCCTCGCAGTTAGGAGGCCTGGGTTCGCTTCCCGGGTTCTCCCTGCGTGGAGTTTGCATGTTCTCCCCATGTCTGCGTGGGTTTCCTCCGGGCGCTCCGGTTTCCTCCCACAGTCCAAAGACATGCAGGTTAGGTGGATTGGAGATTCCAAAAATTGGCCCATGTGTGTCCTACGGTGAGTTGGTTCCTGCCTTGTGCCCTGGGATTGGCTCCAGCAGACCCCTGTGTTCGGATTCAGCGGGTTGGTGGATGGATGGATTGTCAATGTAATTGTCGTAGGCTTATTTTAGTATTGAGAATGAATCTGATGATTGTAAAGTGTTTAATTTATGACTGTAAATGTTTTGTATGAGAAATACACATTTTTAGGATGTAAGGATTGCTTTGTAGACAATGCTTGCAGTTCTGCCCTCAGGCTGTAAAATGTCTGCTGAGCTTACTCTTGAGCATGCAACGTACAGTTGGTCATGTGAGAAGCAATCTTGTGTCAAGTCAATGCCGACCTTTTTTAGAGTCTGACCCTGTGACTCATTTATTGTCATAGCGAAGCAGACCCTTACTGGAAATTGGAGGCGTTTGAACTGGAATGGGAGGTCACAGGGTATGAGAGGGATGCGAGGAATAAATACAGTCTTCGCTGAGCCTGTTTCAGTGAAGACAGTTGCCTCAATGAGGTTCTTGGGCAGAGATTTGATCTAAAGCCTGGTGCCATTACAAAGTTTTGGTGGTTTTAAGTTTCGTAGTAAAGCGGTGGAGTAAACGAAAAGGCAGAAGTCACCAGCAGGCAGACGTGAAGCAAGGCGAACAATGACAGGCTTGGAGCGATGGAGTAAAGAAGAAGGGAGCAGTGAGCATGAACAGCTGAGGACAGTAATGAAGCGAGTGAGGAGGCACATGAGCACGGGATATCGTTAATGTATATAGGCAGGGAGCCAATCACGTGGTAGGGTTGTGGACAGCGGCCATGTGGAAAAAGGAATGGGGACCGGGGGCGGCCCTTGTGTGTGAAATAAATCCGCTTTTAATGAAAATAAGGAATGAAACTGCCAAAAGGAGAGCTCAGTTCCTAAACTTCCTTATGGCGTAATGGTGAGAACCGCCAAAAAGAAGACGTTATTTTCAGAAGTTCATTACGGGGCACAACATGAAATGAAACATACTTAACGTTTGTAAGTACAGTGTAAAGGATGAGCATGGGAAAATTGGAAGTAGCAAAAATAGTAAGGAGGGGTTTCCCCTATCTATATATATAGTTTAGGGATTACACCCGTTTCCCCCCTTGGGTGTTGTAATAGGACATGAAACATACCTAACTTTTATAAGTACACTGCAAGGAACGAGCACGCAAAATTTCAGCTTCCCACATATAAGGAAAGTGGGAGAATTAGTGATGAGTCAGTGAGGGCTTTGCCTTTTATATGTGTAGATAGCAGAATACCCGCGCTTCGCAGCGGAGAAGTAGTGTGTTAAAGAAGTTATGAAAAAAGAAAAGGAAACATTTTAAAAATAACATAACCAGCGGTAAAGCAAGGAAGACTCCGTAATAAGGACAGTTGGGTGCACGTAGAAGGGGGGCCTTCTAACCTAAAAGGGATATTCGGAGATGACGGCTTTACTTGTCTGTCGTGGGGCGGGCGTCAGCCATGGATGGACACTAACACCGAGTCACCCGGGTGAGACGGACTTCATTCTTCAATAAAGGAACTGTCGCCGAGCCGGTGAGATCACTTCTTTACATGTAAATTAAGTAAACGTGCCCGTGGCACACATCAGGATTGGTCGCTGGATTCACTGCAGACTTCCCAGGCCGTGTGATTATAAACTTTTAAAAGAAAGATCAGATGAATGACTGGGGAACGTGTGGGGATTGTGTGTGTCTGGGTGTCTAATTTATATGTGTATATAGTTGTAATATTGGTTAAGTACATGTGAATATATTTGCGGCATTTATAAATAAGAGATTCTTTCCGTTTCTTTACCTTGCTTTCATTCTTTCCTGCTTTCTTGCATTCTCTTGATTTTCAGCAGCGTCTCTATGAAGTTTTGGATTTGCCTGCGAGTATTTAGTGACAGCGTGTCTATTAACTTGTGGATTTTTCTGTAAGTATTAACAGCGTGACAAAGTTGTTTCCGTCCAGCTGCATCAGAAAATGTACCATGTCTGATACATGTCTGATACACCTCCATTTTACTGTTTTCTCACAGCTTGGGTTGGAGCCTTATATGGGCGGGCAGTCAATTACGTGGGAGGCGTGGTGACGGGGGACGCAACTCCGCCTCACACTTGCGACTGAGCTGCAGGCTATGGGTGTATATATGTACGTAAGTAGGATTCAGTTATGACCGTTACGCGTAGAATTTCGAAATGAAACCTGCTTAACTTTTGTAAGTACGCTGTAAGGAATGAGCCTGCCAAATTTCAGCCTTCTACCCACACGGGAAGTTGGAGAATGAGTGACGAGTGATGAGTCAGTCAGTCAATCAGTCAGTGAGGGCTTTGTCTTTTATTAATAGATTTTAATATTATCACAAGATTAAAATATCTATCTAATCTTTGCTTTATAATATGTAAAATCTTTTTTATCTAAGACAGCTTACAGGTCCTGCAGTCAATCAGCCTTTTCCATTTTACAAAAAATCCTTTTGCAGCTGTGAATCAGGTTTCCCATAGAAAGGCAAAATGACAGGCTCTGCACTGAAAAAAGCCTTTTCCTCACACGGCTGGGTGCCTGCTCTCTCTAAACACTGAGAAATGAGCTCAAGGCACACAGAAATGTACTGACAGTGGCTGCGAGCTCCCACAACAGCAGGGTTGGGGATTTGGCATGCAGGGCACGGAGCTCACACGGCTGGGTGCCTCGTAAGCGTGCAACCCCTCTGTCCATGAGATAACAGGGGTTGGGCTTTTGAAGTTTTGAAGATAAATGCTGTTATGTATCACGTGTAAAGCACGAGATAAATAGTATGATATATGCCTTTTTCTATCAAATACCTCCTATTTTAATTAATCAAGTACAGGTCTGTATTTTCAGCTGAGTTATTGAGGATCCACATTGTGGAAGCAAGGCGCTTAACTTTCTAAAAATGAGAGAGGTACCCAGAGTGAAATGAGCATGCTTGAATAACCAATTATTTTTCGAACCCACGGGCATTTGCCCCTTGGATCTTAAGTCCAATGCCTTAACCACCTTGGCCATTCTGGTTGTAGAAAAAGCCATTTAAAACACTCTTTTGCTACTACATGAATATGGTGGTCATTTTTCAGCTCCTTCCAACAAAATGTGTTTCCCGTATGATGCTGGGGGGCAGTTGGGCCAGAATGGGCGATTCACACTTCAGAGCCAGCAGGTTTGTGTCCTGATCAAACATTATGCTGATGCAAGAGATGTTGACACATAAATCTTTTAACATCAGGGCATATCTTCCGGAGGTCAGTGTAAAACGAGCTTATAGGGGGGCAGACATCTGCTCTAAATGATCTGCTTATTACAAAGGCAACTTTTTAAAAAATGCCAGACTTTTTTTGTGTACAGGATTTTAGATCTAAGCCTTTGGCCGGACACTGACCCATTACATGGTTGTCCTTTTAAAATGTGTGGCAAAGGGCACACATTAGCTAAAAGAAATCACTGTCCACATTTAAAAAATAACACTCACCTAAAGGATTATTAGGAACACCATACTAATACAGTGTTTGACCCCTTTCGCCTTCAGAACTGCCTTAATTCTACGTGGCATTGATTCAACAAGGTGCTGAAAGCATTCTTTAGAAATGTTGGCCCATATTGATAGGATAGCATCTTGCAGTTGATGGAGATTTGTGGGATGCACATCCAGGGCACGAAGCTCCCGTTCCACCACATCCCAAAGATGCTCTATTGGGTTGAGATCTGGTGACTGTGGGGGCCATTTTAGTA
>JANRMT010062807.1:23460135-23470169 GCA_026402145.1 Polypterus bichir lapradei
GTTGTACCTTGTAAGCCATTATGAATGTAGTGAGAAGTCACTAAAAACATTACAATATGCAAGCTTTCGAAGCAACTCAGGTCCCTTCTTCAGGCAAGATGTAATAATTCAATCATTCAATCAATCTATTTTATAATGTTAAATTCTTTAACACTAAATACAAATGCAATGCAGTTAAAATAAAACAACCAAACTTGCGGATCAAGTCTGCACACAGAGCCCACCGGTGTGTTGATGATGCAGTGACTCTGAGTCTGAGTTTTATTTACCAACACCTTGATCAGCAGGGCAGATGTGAGGGTCTCGATTGTGGACTTGACCTCTGCTTTAGATACCAACATCTCGGAACTTCTAGATAATAAACTGACCGAGTTCAGCCTGCCCAGTCCAATCCACCATTGGATCTCAGACTTTCTTCCAGGTAGTAAACAGTGCCGGTGCAGCTGGGTGCACACACATCTGATCTGTTAACCCTCATCACCTCACTTTCTGTTTTCCTCTCCTGTGTTGTCAGTTGGCCACAGCTCAGCAGTTCTGGTCATGGACAGACATTGTTAGGTTCCATTTATGTTCATCAGTGCAGAACTGCTTTAGCGTACAGATTTGTTTAAACACACAGTATCATGATATGTAGACATTATATAGTTTATAATTTGTAAAGTCTGTTAATGTGTTTCACTTGTGAACTTGTTATGTGCACTCAGTGGAGTGTTCAGGTGGTCCTGAAGTGGTCAGGGTTATAATGCACTCCTCTAATTTGGTTATCTTTTCACCAAAATATAGGAAGAAATACTCTCACTGTGTGAAAATCTCTTTAATGTCAGAGGGTGTAATGAGTCTGAGTATACGACACTACACTTAGAAAACACATGAGTCTGGTGAAGCATGGCGGAAAATGGATTAACGTGAACTTTTAATGAGGAGCCCATCTGACAGAATGTAAAGGACAGAGAAAACAGCAGAAGCTCATTCAGATTTCATGATATTACAAATCACTGAAGTTGATCCCAATATAATTTCATTTATATCTTCACTGCTTTCCAGTTCACAATACTTCATTTGTACACCAAGCAGGCCCTGTCAGTTTAACACAACTTTCTGTTCCTTATTTTATGTTGGTCGTTAATAAGAACAAAGGCAAAGAATCCTAAAGTGAAATAAAGAAGTAGCTTTTTAGGGAGTAAACAGAAAAAGTATCTCTATATACATGAAGCAATAAACCATCTGACATCTGTGCCAGCACATAATGTCATCCAGTGTCCTCCAGAGGGCAGCAATGTCCAAAAAACAGAAGAAACAAGAAGAACAAAGAAACAGAAATGTAAGGACTAACATGTCCGGTGCACTGAGGTTCATAAATGTACAACATGATCAAAACAGATAGACGTACCATTAACACTGTTTAAAAAAAGTGTTTCAAGGTGCTAATAAAAAAATCTAATATTTACCTTAAACATTCAAGAACTCTAATATGAAAGTGTGATATCACTCAGCTAGTCACTGTAAGATACATTATAAAAATTCTTAACAGTAAAAGCTTAGAGATAAATGTAAAAGAGCAGGAATTCTTCAGGCATCTCAGTGTGCCTGTGATTGTCACTCTGCTCCTCCTAATGGAGTTTAACAAAACATGAAGAGTCACAGTACTTGATGGAGTTAATGGCTGGATGTCCCACTGGCTGACCTTCTCCAGACTCTTTTTTAAACATGACAGCTCCTTTAGCAGGTCCTCAGTAGAAAAGTCAGCAGTGACAGTGAAGCTGAGCGAGTCTCCATCAGCAGGAAGGACACAACAAGATGAGAAAGTCTGCATCAGGAGAGAAGATGGCACAAGGAGAAATCAAAAGTAACATTCATAAGAAGGACCTCCTCTGAACTAAACACCAGTGTGGTGGACAGGAGTTTGGGTTTAGATAGAGGAATTACTTTCATTAATTCATTAGTTATTTATGTCAGAATGTTACATTATAATGGACCAATAATGTTATTGGCCTTGACTTTCAAAAAGATTTTCAAACTGTCAGAGATGGCTGGGGTGGTGACCCGGCCTGGACGACCAGGAGAACTGAGGGAGGGCTTGCGCCTTCCCCAGACCATTGTGGGGGTGACCACCCTGGTACCTTTGGGGGCCACGGGTACAGAGCTTTGAAGCTGTACCCTGTAGGGGCCCGTGGTCACCGCCAGGGTGCGCCCCAATGCCTTGGAGACCCTGGACCTCAGCACTTCCACCACACCCGGAAGTGCTGGGGGGAAGAAGAACAGGGACACCCTGAGTGCTTCCGGGGATGCAGCCGGCACTCCCGCCACACTGGGGAGTGTCGGTGGGAGGTTGCCGGGACACACCTAGAGTGCTTATAAAAGGGGCCGCCTCCCTTCAGACAATGGCTGGAGTCAGGAGTGTAGGAGACAAGGTCTTGGAGAAGAGGCAAAGATGCGGCCTGAAGAAGCAAGGCATTGGTGTTGTGGCCAGGATTTTGGGGACTTGTGGAGTTTGTGTGGCACTGGACTTTGTAAATAATGTATAATAAACGTGTTGTGGGTGACATGAACGTGTCTGCCTGTCTGTGTCTGGGCCAGTCTCCACAACACAGAAGTCCATAAGAGGCGAGTCATCAGACTGTAGATGAGTGGACTGAAGGGGCAGAGGACAGGCAGGGGCAGAATTGACTTAGCAGACAAAACAAGGCATTGGGTTCTTTAATGTACTGAGATGAAGTTAATTAAATTATTCAGGAATGCAGTGTGGTGTAGCAGTTAAGTCTTTGGACTTTGAACCCTGAGGTTATGGGTTCGAATCCTGTTAGTGACTGAACTGTGTGACCCTCAGTAAGTCACTTCACCTGGTGGGACTCAATTGGAAAAAGGAAACAATGGAATCTCAGATGATGTAAGATGCCTTGGATAAGATAGTCAGTAAAATAATAATAAGAGATGATAGGAAACACACAAACAAAGAAAGAGAGACAGAAAATGACAGATGGGGAATGCACTACGACATAGATAGATAGACGGATGGACAGACAGACAGATAGTATATTTGTCTCAAAGGGGAAATTTGGCGATTAAATTAAATCCAAAAACTTGCACACACTATTCAATATAATTTTACAATTGAAGGTCCACAGCTAGAAAGTGTGTGACTTGTCAAAAAGACTTTGGAGCCTTTTGTGTGCTCATCACAGTTCTGTAATCTGCCCTGTAGAACACACTTGTGGGACCACATCAGGAATATTGTGTGTTAGAGAAATGAGAAAACAGCAGAAAAGAAAGTCAAGAAGAAGAAGAGAGACCAGACTTGACTGTGGGGTTTGAGCTGTGAGGAAATGCTGAAGGATTTGAATGTCATCAGTTAAAGGACAGAGACATGAGGAGGTGACATGACAGGAGTGTTTAAAGATATGAAGGAGTTGGTGTCTTCTTTTGTCAGGTGGTGTCATTTAAAATGAATCTTACTGAGAATAAATTTCATATAAATTTGATTCCTTAAATAAACAACTGTACATTTACCTTCCTGTCATGTAGATAAAGGCTGAGCTTTCAGATTTTTGCACAAACTGTGGAAATATTAAGCAAATTTGAAATTGGACTGAATGGCCTGTTCTTGCCATTGTGAAAACTCCTCAGATCTCTTGATTTTGAAGTTTCTTGTGTCCCACACAACCCAGTCTGATCAGACTCCCTGTGAAGTGTCGCTCTCACCTGCAGGAAGTGGAGATGGTCTTTGGTCTCTGAAAGCTCCTTCATCTCAGCGTCTTTTCTCTTCAGCTCATTGATCTCTTTTGTCAGTTGCTCTATGACTCTTTCAGCCTTCTCCATTTCTCTCTTTTCTTGTTCTCTGATCTTCTGGGTCAGTTTCCAGTGGGCTTCCTCAATGCAGTGAATCATATCAGTGAAGCTCTTCTCATGTTCCCCCATCACTCTTTCCACAGAAAGCTGTTGGATAGGAGAAAAATACTGAATTGAGTCACCTAATTTAAAAAACCAGACACTTTTGTTAGTATTTTGATGATGTAGAGGAGAGTTTGAATTAGGACAAGGGTGGTACTAGTATTCCCTACCTAGTATTCCCCTAGGGCCTCATGTATAAACGGTGCATATGCACAAAAATGTTGTGTATGACCGTTTCCATGCTCAAAATGTGATGTATGAAGCCACGCACATTTCCACGGTAGCTCATACCCTGGCATACGCAAGTTCTCCGCTTGGTTTTGCAAACTGGCAGTACCCAGCGTCAAAGCAGTGCTACTGTTCCTGTGTGGTTTCCCTTTCTTTTTTATATCCACATCCCTGACGTGGCTTTATCATATACAATGAAATTAACCGCATATTGTTTATTAGTTTAAGGCATCTGATTGTAATTAACCTGTAACAATTTAATGGTCCAGGAAATAGCCAAAGTATTCCAAATACGATAGCTGCTTTAGCGTTGTTACTCTCACTGCACCTTCTTCTTCTTCTTTCAGCTGCTCCCGTTAGGAGTTGCCTCAGTGGATCATCTTTTTCCATATTACTCTCACTGCACCACTCTGAGTATTTATATCACTGTATCTGACTGTGAATCACATCTCTACAACAGCTGATCGGAAAGAGAATTATCGGGATACAGCATCAAGCACACGCTGCCTCAGCCATGCTGTCTATTTGAACTTCTCCCATTCCTGCACGGACCTTGTGGTTAAGAAACAGTTTCATACCAAAAACTATAAATGCACTCAATCAGTCCATCAAGTGCTCCTTGTAGAACTGTTAGGACTTATAAGTACAATCACCTCAATGTAATCTTGCGATACAGTTATAATATTGCACAACCTGAGCCACTTTATAAAATGCGTATTTACATATGATGACAATATCATTTTTAAGATGAAATGCAGCAAAATATGTTTATTATATTATACAGTTAAAACTTTAACTTCATTTAAGTAATCTATACTGTTAATAATTAAACATGTGAGGACACGGTGTCGCAGCGCTAGCAAAGACCTGGTGCTCTGTTCACAGATTGTTAGTACGTTAGAAAGAGACAGTACTGCTACAATAAAGTATTTCATCGAAGGTCGCTCATGGTGCAGCAAGCATCTTGCGTGAGACATGAACAATCACTGCACCACCGTGTTCCCATGTTTAATAACATGCTTCAATTCCTATCATCATGAAACTGATATCACGTATACATTACATATACATTACAGTATTTTAATTATTCAGAGAGCTGTAATATTACGAATGAAATGGATTCTGTGTCTTGTCGGAGGAAGAGAAAGCCCGGAAGCACCTATTGATTCACACACACAGAGCGCATAGAAGATCAAATACAATAGAAAGAATTTAACTTGCTACTTTAGTTACGATGGGATTTGAGAAACTACTAAATTAAACGATTATAAGATGAAGTTTCTGATGTTCTATTTTAATGACAAAATAAGCTACATGATTAAAGTGGAAATTTCGAGATTAAAGTTGACATTTAGTACTTTTTTCCCACTGTGTGCCTATTTTTTTTTTCTCTGTACCCTAATAAGCTTTCATATGACACTCGGATGGTGGGCTATGACTCGCCTTTTCACGGCGACTTTGATAGGTGACAACTTCTTTTTTTATTTTGGGCACTGTGCGACTTTGTGAACTTGAGCTTTCAAGTTTCTCCGACATGCTATGTCACTCGATCAACTTCCTTTTGTTGTTTATACCACTGTTTAAACCAACAAATAGTAAGATTTTCTTTGCTTCCACTTGGTATTCGCTGAAATTCTTTTATTTTCCCCCATGCTTTTGCCATTGCCTTTTCACAGAAGGCTGAGCTTAAGGGCCATTTATATTGATTTCAATATTCAAAGAGGTGTAATTCTGAGAGGAAATGGGGTGGAACAGCAGGCGCATGCACGTGCGTTACTTTTCACACTGACCGGGATTTATGTAGCGGAAGAACATGGAAGTTGGCGTTCTCCCAGATTTATGCATCTGGATTTTTTTTGTGCGTACGAACATTTCCGCTTTTGTTCGTATGCCATTTTATAGTGCAAATTCTTCGCACACTGTTATGCATGAGGCCCCTGGTACTGTGGGTAGCAGCATCTTCTTAAGGCACTTGCAGGTTTTTATGGAATATGCAGTCTTAATAAGCAACTCTGTGGGATCTATAGAGCCACTGGCACAAGCTGATAGGGGACAGCACTATTGTCCTGTGAGGACCCTGGTAGAGTTACACAGGGCGGTCTTTAAAAAGAGCCTCTCCTGGTTCATTCTGGGTTTGAGAGTGGAGCAGGACAATGTTAACCTGGAGTGGACAATGAGATGGGGTATTTGTTGAGAAGAAGAAGAAGAAGAAGAAGAAGAAGAAGAAGAAGAATGGGTATTGTTGACAAAAGATGGTCTGTTGTAAGGTAATTGTGTGAAATTAAAATATATATAGTGTTACTGTACAAAGACTAAAACCGTCAAGTTTAACTTTGGTAGGGCAAATTTTGAGTTGATGCAGCAAAGTCTAAGGAGGATGGACTAGCATAAGCTCTGTGGAGACAGTTGAAGAGCAGTGGAACAGGTTTAAAAATGTTTTACATGTAATGCAGGACAAGTACATAGCTAAATTTGGAATTAATAGAATATTTAAAAAAAACTCTACAGTGGGTTAATAAAGAATTAAAAAAGAAGCTGCAAAGTAAAAAAAGGATGAATAAGGTGTATAAGTCTAATAACTCTGTTGTGAATCATAAGGTGCATGAGAACATGAGGGCAACAACTAAGAAGGATATTAGGGAGGCTAAGAGGCAGTTAGAGAAGAATATAGCAGATAAGGCGAAAGACAACCCTAAGAGAGTCTTTCAGTATTTCAGTAGTAAAAGGTCAATCAAGGAGGAGACAAACTGCATCAGGAATAGTAAACGGGAATTAAAAAATAAAAACAGTGAACATACTGGGGCAATTATGAAGGACCGGAAAACGGCAAATATTATCTCTTTATATAAAAAGGGTGACAGGGCAAATCCAAGCAATGATAGGCCAATAAGCTGAATCTGCATCATAGGAAAATTAATGGAAGGAATTATTAAGGATAGGATTGAGCAGCACATGGCAAGAACACTCAGCATGGATTAAGAAGAGGGAGTTCGTGTTTTACTATCATGCTGGAATTCTATGAGGAAGCAACAAAAGGCTACGATCAAAGTGGAGCAGATGATATTATTTACATGATGATGCCACATGAGAGGATGGGCATCTAACTTAAAGAAGTGGGAGTTCAGGGTGTGGTGTGTAGATGAATGCAGAATTGGCTCAGACACAGGAAGCACAGGGTGATGGTACGAGGAACCTCATCAGAATTGACTGATGTTAAGAGTGGTGACCAGCAGGGATCAGTGTTGGGGTTGCAGCTCTTTTTAACAAATATAAATAATTTAGATAGGAATATAAGTAAGAAGCTAGTTAAGTTTGCAGATGATACCAAGATAGGTGGATTAGCAGATAATTTGGAATCCATTAACTCATTACAGAAGGACCTGGATAGCAGACAGGCTTGGGCAGATTTGTGGCAGATGAAATTTAATGTCAGTAAATGTAAATTGTTACACATAGGAAGTAAAAATGTGATGTCTGAATAAACAATTGGAGGTCTGGAAATCGAGAGTACACCTTATGAGAAGGATTTAGGATTCATACCGAACTCGAAACTGTTCACCACCAGACAGTGTTTAGAAGCATTTAAGAAGGCTAACAGAATGTCAGGTTATATAGTGCCTTGATGTGTGGAGTTCAAATCACAGGAGGTTCTGCTCAACCTTTATAACACACTGGTGAGGCCTCATCTGGAGTCCTGTGTGCAGTTTTGGTGCAGTACTCCGCTTACTTAAAAGCCTTGTGCAGTGCCTGTCAGTTTTGGAATTGATTGTTTTGCTTTTATCTCTCTCTCTCTCTCTCTGACATTCTCTGCTCTTAGCGGAACTGTCATCTCTGACTTGTCATGGAGCAGGTTTAAGCTTTTGAAAAAGAAACAAATGTTTGTTTGCAGTGTTTGAATAAAATTCCTGTTTTCTACAACCTCCTGTGTCTCTGTACAAATCTGTGACCCAAGCGTGACAAAATATATATATATATATATAGTGACAGATAGGGGGCGCTGTCATCCCCTTGAACCCTCGGATCAGATGCCAGACACCAGATAAAAGTCCAAATCTTGGTTTTATTACAATAATAATGTGTACAAAGCACCCTCCACTCCACAATACTCATACAGAAATACAATTCTCTTTCACAATCCTCCACTCCCAGACACGTTGTTCCCTTCCTCCCAACTCAGCTCGTCCATCTGGGATTTCCCATAGTCCTTTATAGTCCTTGACCCGGAAGTGCTTCTTATCCCTCAGTCCATGTGATTATCCAGCACTTCCGGGTCAGGTGAAAACTCCTTTTCTTCCTCAGCCGGAAATACTTTATTTCTTCCATCCTCATGACAACTCCATTGTCCATGATGCCCTGCTGGAATTCAGGGCATCTCCACATTGCAGGGATGGCTCCACCTGGCGGCTTGGGGGTATTGGCCAGGATAAGCTGCCGGCCATATATCATTATATATATATATATATATATATATATATATATATATATATATATATTTGGACCAGGGACAAATGTGCAATAGTTGTGTTCTGGTTTAGGATGTGAGGTGTCACCATTGTCAAACCTTTGAGGCTGAGATATTAAACATGAGTGTCTAGATGTTGATCAAGGGGTTTCTGATTTCATTTAATTTTATGAACTCTTTGCTTATTAACCTGGTGTCATTATGATGAGGGTTATTCTGCAAGTAGGACAGTCAGATGTAAGTGTTGGGTATGAGGTGCACACTGTCCAGGATCATCAACCACAAAGCTGGACGTGTTCAGCTGTTTTCAGGGCCTTGCGGAGCTGCACAGTGACTCTGATATCTATGAGACAGTATTCAGGGACGAGGAGAAATAAAAGTAGTTATAGTCAAGAATTCAGTTATTATAAGAATTGAGATGAAGTTTTTCTCCAAATACAGAGAGCCTCACATGCTGTGTTGTATTCTGGGTACCCAGGTAGAACACTTCTATGTATGGCTGCCGGAGCAGTGGAGGATCCAGGTGTCATCATCAGACTTGTTCAGGTGTCACAGAATAATCGAAATAGGTGGGACAGACTGGGAGTTCTCCAGAACAAATTTAAAAGTTGAGTGTAAAGCTATGAAGCTTGTGTTAAAGTGGTTAACTCAAGACTTCTACCTGTGCCACATCAGCCCACGTGACATTAGGGGGATTAGAGGGCTTAATACACATCTGGAATGTTTGGGTGGGAAGAAGTTGGGATGAGTTATATTTCAACTGGACGGGCACTAATGTAAGCTTAATATGTGTCACAAATCAATTAATGAAAGCAATTATCAGGAAAAGATTGACCAACACAGATCTAGGTGAGGAGTGCCAATGAGAAGTCAGTGTGGGTTTAGATGGAGAACTTCATGTTTCACTAATGTGCTGGAATCTATACTAATAAAAGGCAAAGCCCTCACTGACTGACTGACTGACTCACTCACTCACTCACTCACTCACTCATCACTAATTCTCCAACTTCCCATGTAGGTAGAAGGCTGAAATTTGGCAGGCTTATTCCTTACAGCTCACTTACAAAAGTTAAGCCGGTTTCATTTCGAAATTCTACACGTAACGGTCATAACGGTCGATAACGGTCGACAACGTCCGCCATGTTGAACTTTCTTATTTATGGCACCATCTTCACAAAATTTGGTAGGTGGCTTCCCTGCGCTAACCAAAACCGATGTACGTACTTATTTCGGTGGTATGACGCCACTGTCGGCCGCCATATTGAATTTTCCAAACATCACTAATTCTCCAACTTCCCGTGTAGGTAGAAGGCTGAAATTTGGCAGGGTCATTCCTTAAAGCTTGCTTACAAAAGTTAAGCAGGTTTCATTTCGAAATTCTACGCGTAACGGTCAACAATGTCCGCCATGTTGAACTTTCTTATTCATGGCCCCATCTTCACGAAATTTGGTAGGC
>JANRMT010062807.1:23479390-23515927 GCA_026402145.1 Polypterus bichir lapradei
GTAGAAAATCATCTTTTACCTGGAAAAACGAAACTACAAATCCCATCATGCATTGCAAAATGGACGGGGCGTGTGTGAAACTCCGCGCCTGCGTAGCACTCACGGGACTGAAGGACAATCCCGACCGCTTTATATAGAAGGATAGTTTTTTTTCTTCTCTTTTATAAAAGACCATTTAGTTTATCCTGGTCCACTAGAAAACACCACAGTAGACAAGAACAGAATGTGACAGAGAAAAGATAAATTGTGATCCGTCCCGTTGGAGTCCCAGTGTTCACATATGCAAAAGGAGAAGGTGGTGGTGTTGCTGTTGATGCCTCAGTAGTCAGAGATAACAACTGAAACTAAAAAGTAAACCCCAAACTTAATTACCTAAAGTAGAATGCTTTATTAATAAATCCTTGTACTTATAAACTTAAATAAAGATTAATAAGAGACTAAATGCTGGAAACCATAGAGGTGTTATAACTGTACAAGAATTTATGAGTTTAAAGACATATACCTCTTGCTAGAACTTTCAGTATTTGTCCTTTGGTTTCAGCATTGCAGCTCCTACCGTAAAACATAATCCTATGGTGTTATTAAAAGGATGTTTTTAATTTATCCAGTTAAAGAATCCTGAAATGTCTCTCTATCTTTACATTAAGGTTTACATTGGAACACAATCTGAAAATGTACACATTTTTTTCTATTTATACTCAAGTGATTTTCAAATTAAACTTGCTTTAGATGGGTAAATTTGTACAATTCTATAATACAAACAAACAGGCACTATGTTTTATCATATTCTTTTATATTTAAACAAAAATGTGAAAATGTTTGCATACCTCTGGATGGTTTGTAACATCTGCTACTCTCTGAACTGACTCTTCTCTAACTTCAACATCTAAGACAGGAGTCTAAAAATAAATATTGTATATAACCCTAAAATACATTTTTGGTTTACTAAACAAATTAAATTTTAGAAAAAAAATGAAGTCTAGGTATAATAAAAACACATTTAAAGTAATTACAATATAACATTCACATTGTAATGCTTCCTCTGTAAATAATACATAAACCACACTTGTATTCTATATCTAACAAACATACTTTCATATAAATAAGTAAATAACCAGCGCTGCGAGCAACTTATGCACAGCAAACATAAACGGCGCAAACAATCGCTCTCATGTTTCATATTCAACACATATGGACAAAAATCTGGAAAAAAAAAATCCTAACGCCAGAATAAAAAGGTAAAATATCGAGGAGTCGGACTGGAAACGACCGCCTTTATTCGAATTAAGAAACCCAAACGTGCGGCATCTGCCATTGATATTTTGCGTGAAACGGTGCTGTATATGATTAAAACTGTGAAAAAGTACTATAAAATGAATGTTGAGCATTACCTCTCGGCGTGATTGTGAGACTGCACTATTCGCACTTTGGAAAACAGAAATAAAAGTAGATTTGTAATTCTATATAAACGAACGAAAAACGGAAGCCTTTCACAGGAAGTGATGTGATTTTTGAATAATGAATACAACTTTTAAATAAAGAGAAAGTGATTTAAAAATATCTGTAATTCATTTAAAGGTATCTTGAAGTGCATTAAAGATATCTTAATTCGAGATGCATTTCAAGATATGAATTGTGATTTAGATTTTATCAATGATTTAGAGATATATCAATTGATTTAAAGATACCTGAAAATATATAAAGATATATTGAAATATTTAGAGATACCTTTAAAGATTTAGAGATATCTTTAAATGTTTTCAAGATATCTCTGAATGATAATTTGGCTTCCCAGAGTGGGAATGCCATCAGTGAGGAAGATCGCGACATGCTGAGTGGTTTTAAATTTGAGGAGGTGCCTGACGCCGCGTGATTCGCTTTTAAGTGCTGGGGATTGAGCGCTACGTGGAGGAGGAGGCGGCACAGCAAATCGCACCTTCACGAGTTTATTGTGGATGACGTGGGTCGCTCACTTTTTCCTACTGCTACGTTAATTTATTTTCCGGTCGGTGTCCCGTGGAATCTAATGCTACATCTGACTTGGCGGTGGCTCGTTAACTCGGGGTTGCTTCTGCTCTCATTACGCTCGTGCACTTTCCCGCGATGCTTCGCCTTTTGATTTCGCGCATGCTCCGATCTGTGCTGTCCGTCGGGCACGCGCTTGTTCAGCCGCTCGCTCCCGCACAGCTCCGTCTTTCATTTCTGATTTTTTTCGAGCTCTGCGTGTTCTTTGTGTTTTTTACTTTTTCCTCTAAAGCCGTCATCGGCAAACTTTATTAAAGTGGCGTCGAAATGTAACTTTACAGGGCTGCGTTCAGATTTCATTTCCAGCAGTTTGTCTCATACTGAGACCCTTTCGAAATAATTTAAATTATTGTTTTTTGTATTTTCTTATCAGGAAAGTTGCTCGTGATGTGTCACTGTAACGGGGAGACTTTGATTTGTTTAATGGGAAATAAAAAATACAAACATTAAACAAGCTTGTGCTGCTGGAGGGATACAGTAAAAACTACAGCTGCCATGGCATTACAGTTTTTTTTTTTTTGTGATGTTTTTAATGATATTGTTTTATTTAATTTCTTTTATCCTTTACAACTACTTTCAGTATTTCTATGTACTTTTATTCTTTAGCTTACTAAAGATGGCCGTGTTAAATGAACAACAGGACTCAAATCAGAGTAGTGGTGAGCCCATCAGGGGTGTTTGTGTTGGATGATATGAAGCCATAAAAATGTGAAAGCTGCGGAGCACAAGTTCAGCAGAGCCGCGACTCGAATATCATGGGCTGGAGCTCAACTGTCTGTCCTCATTGTTTAAAGTGGCAGTGCCGCCTCAGAGACCTTGGTGAGTAGATTCTGATGCCCATGCTGTCAAGATCAGTAAACTCTAAATTAGACCAATTTCTGCTTTGCCAGCCCAATCTTATACTTTATGCCACCATCTCTACCCCCATATCTCACAGTTTGCCCCTTTTGTAGACAAACACAATGATTCCGTCTTAACCTGTGAGTCTGCTCAACTTCAACATCGACATCTTCTACTGGGCCTGAAGAGTTTAGAGTCTCCTTCTCATCTCCAGTGTCTTCATTATTTGATTTAGTGTTAGATAAATCTCTCTCTTCATCTCTCTCACTGTTGGTGGTCTGTCGATTGTCACCTTTACCATTGACTTTACGTAGTCTAGAATGGTGGGCCCATCCAAGAGGACCTCCATGTCTGACACATTTCACATCTCCATCCTGTCTAGTGACACCTGCAGGTCCCTTCCGTTGTGCACAGTCCACTCTTTTGTCGTCCACTTTTATCATTTTCAGCAGAGCTGAAATCAGAGTTATTAGAGTCTGAAGAGAAAATCACAGAGAGAAATGGGAGAGAAGGAGAAGAGTCACCTGGGAGTGTTGGAATAAGTGAGTAATGTGATTAAATATAAAGGAAAGAGAGCGTTTATAAATTCTAATGGTGGGTGCTTTGATGTTTCTAGAAGATTGAAATGAGAGTGGAAAACACGGTTAATTGAACTTGGATAAAGACCACCTGCTCAGGTGCATGATAACAAACAAAAGGTTACCTAATAAATGATAAATTTAAAAACTTTGGTGAATAAGGAAAAATCTAAAGTGTTCAGCGCATAACTTGAACATCATAAAGCTTTGACTGAAGCTGTGACGTATGTTAGGCCAACAGCACATTACGTTCAATGAGAATATCAAAAGTCATATTTTGTTAAAGACATGTATATTTCTTAAATTGTTTGGCAGTAAAGGCAGAAATGTCCACAAAAATAAATAAATAAGTAAGAATAAAATCCTTACCCCTGTGCACTAAATAAGAGTGAACTTGCTTAAGCCGGTGCACACCTAATATGTGCCTCATCTTTCTAATGGTAATCTTGTGCACTTTGATGTTAACAGTGACAAGAGCTACCTGTACGAGCCATGATGACATTCAGGGGGTCTCGGGGTCTTCATCCAGCATCTTGTGTTCTGCTCTCAGCCTGAACTTACTGGGGCAGCATGGCCTGGACAAGTTGACAGTGGTGTGAAATCTTCACTGTGAGATGATCTTGGGCCCTTCAGTCTCCCACAGTCACATCAGGTCAGTTTGGAGTCACCACTCCAATTCACCTGCATGTTTTTGAGGATGAGGAGAGGAACCAGAATAACCAGAAACACCATTCAGAGCCCCTATGTAGAACAACTGTGGACAGGATTTGACCCCAGGACACCTGAACAATAAAGCAGCTGTGCTAAACACTGTGCCCCCCTAACACAAGCGGATATATTTGTATGTTTATTTTTAGTCCAGATTAAGTTCTAGAGGATGTAAATATCATCACATACATTACAATTAAAAAGAGAAAACCCAAATTCAGTCACATTATTGGGTAGGAAGGCTCTGATCAGAGTCTTTAAAGCTGATATTGATCACCCATTCCATTCCATTAGGATCAATAATGATGCTGATATCAATAATAATAATGTTTTGTTTTTTTTCTTAAAATAATAATGTATTTTTAGCCATGCATAAACTTCACATTCCATAATAAAGTGCTACTGCATACAACACATACAAAGAACATTTACCGATAATGCACACATAATGGAACAAAAACAAGCTGAATAAAACAAAAAGCATGTCTTAATCATACTCCACAATTTTAATCAAATAAAATCTTCAATTAGATATTTGTAGCCGTCAACTACGACAAGAAGAAAACGAGACAGTCTTGGTGAACGCTTCATGTTCTTATCTACGAACATAAACATCTCAGCATGTTCTGAGGACAGTCTGGTCCTCCTGTCATCCACGACGTGTGCTGCCATACTGAACATACCCTCGCTGTCCCCACTCGTATAAGGAGAGCACAGGTAGGACGACGACTTTTATTTGTCCTCCAGAAAGCCAGTGGCCCAGTATCTCCTGTGGTATAAGGTTCACAGAGATAAAGATTCACCTCTGATGCTGCTGACTCAAACATCGTTTTTATCTTTATTGACAATTTCTTCATGTATTCTGCAGTTCTGTTGGAGGTAAGTTTCTTTGGATCTCTCGGCTGTCCTCTAACACTCCGAGTGCGTCTGTGTGGTCGAGACACCGGCACTAAGCAGTTTATGTGTCTGAGATTTGCAATCATCTGTGAAATACGTATCCTTGTACCATTGTTTACCTTTGGGAAAAAATCATTACGATGATAATATCTGTTACAGAATTTGTAACTGTATAGTGACTATTCACACACAATGCTTATTATGCGTAATTAGTATTATTGTATGTGATGGATGGCCGGCTTCATGTTCCGGTCCTCAGCCCCAGGCCACCAGGAGGAGCTCTCCCAACAGCATGGACGGGCCCCGAATTCCAGCAGGGCCTCATGGACTATGTAGTTTTTATGCACAGCCCTGCTGGATACCTTGGGGACCACTGGGAGTCGCTGTCGGGAGGCCAGTGGACTCATTTTTGCCCTATAACCCGGAAGTGCATCATAATCCCGGGACAGGAAGAAACAACATGCTTCCGGGGTGAAGATAAGGCCTGACCCGGAAGGAATAAGGACTTGTGGACTGTTGGGCAGGAACACTTCCGGGTTAGGGAGTATAAAGGACTTTGGGAGCTCCCAGACGGCGAGCTGAGCTGGGTGGTAGGAGGGCAACGCATCTGGGAGCTGGAGGATTGAATTATTGATTGTGTTTATTGTTGATTTATGAATATAGTGGAGGAGAGGGTGCTTGGTGCACTTTATTATAATAATAAAAATAATTATTATTGCACTTTTACCTGGAGTTTAGTGTGGTACCTGAGGGTTCAAGGGAGCGCTAACGCCCCCTACTGCTATAGTATTTAGGTCTAAAAACTAGGCTCATACCATTGTACCCAACAAGCAAATAAGTGGACTGTATTATCGTAGTATTTCCCTCTACTTTCCCTTTACATGTTTTCTCAAGGGTAAGTGTACTGGTCAAGCTCATTTTTGGGTTAGTCTACTGTTGCACTTTAAGATGAACACACACATACATAGCTATACGCAGACACACAGACCCTAACCACAACAGTGCCCCATGAATGACATACACACGCTGATCAACTTTTAACACTTTAAACCACACAAGTGCTTTAGGAATAGCACAGCCTGTCACTCAGCACTTCAAGAGACTTACTTATTATTGGCATAAACAACATACAATGTTTTAATGAAGTCTCATACCTAAATATTACTTTTGGTCTACAAGAAATACATTTAAACTCACAAAAGCTCAGCACTCTTGACTATAGGCCATTTCTCAGCCAAGAATATCTTCTTTACATCCTGTTCCCTACTATTGAGTGGAACTCTCACTCGCAGCCTTAATAAACCTCAGAGCACAGAGGTAATGGCAAATCTCTGGCTGCACCAGGTGCTCAAAGAAATCTAACTTATTACTTCAATCACTCTATAGACATTAAGACAAAGCATAGTAAGTTAAAAGAAGTGGTATTTATTACAGGAATAATAATAATGTCACTGGAAGAAAGAATAATAAAAAATAAGTACTGCTAGAAAAGTCTGGATATATACAGTTAGGTCCATAAATATTTCAACAGAGACAACCTTTTTCTAATTTTGGTTCTGTACATTACCATAATGAATGTTAAATGAAACAACTCAGATGCAGTTGAAGTGCAGACTTTCAGCTTTAATTCAGTGAGTTGAACAAAAAGATTGTATAAAAATGTGAGGGAACTATTTTTTTTGTTTAACACAATCCCTTTATTTCAGGGGCTCAAAAGTAATTGGACAAATTAAATAACTGGAAATAAAATATTCATTTCTAATACTTGGTTGAAAACCTTTTGCTGGCAATGCCAGCCTGAAGTCTTGAACTCGTGGACATCACCAGATGCTGGGTTTCCTCCTTTTTAATGCTCTGCCAGGCCTTTACTGCAGCGGCTTTCAGTTGCTGTTTGTTTGTGGGCCTTTCTGTCCGAAGTTTAGTCTTCAACAAGTGAAATACATGCTCAATTGGGTTAAGATCAGGTGACTGACTTGGCCATTCAAGAATTTTCCACTTCTTTGCTTTAACTCTTTTAGGGCTAATTTTTTTTTTTTTTCTTATCTCCCAGGGCTGAATATTTTTCCAAAAACTAACATTTTTTAAAAAAGAACACAAAGCAATTGTTTAACATATCAAATCAACAAAAAATATTTACTTATGACAAATGTTACTGTCTTGCATGTTGTATGAGCCTGCATACTCTATGATTTCACATACATATCACATACATTTTACACAGCAAAGTCCTGCAAAGTCTGATCTCGCTCAAAGCAGCCAATTTCAGTCATTGCCACATTGCACTGCTTACAATACATGTTGCTTTGGTGCCTACTTTTCAATTGTCTGTTGCTGCACTTTCTCACATATATTGTTAGTGTGTACTGTAGAGAGACAAGTCACCCTTTTGCCATCGTGCCATTCCACTGCCACCAAGTTTTGTGCCCACATGAAAACCGTATTGTCACCTCTTTTCATCTTCTGAAACTTTATGAACTTTATGCATGGCATTATAGCCTGGCTCGCCCCATGGGATTTGCTTCTGTTTATTACAGAAGTGAATAAAACTTTGCAGCAGCAGGTACCTATCACCATGCTGCATAACCTGTCCAAAGCCACCAGGGGACAAAGCACGTTTGGACCAATGCTCCCTGAAGTTACATCACCAGTTCTGTCCCATCTCTATTTGTAATACCACAGCACGCTTCATCTCGTCTTTTGTTGTGGGTTTACACTTTGAAAAACAAGAATGCGATGCAAACGCAGCCCGCGATTCAAAAAATTTCTCTGCCTACCTGTTTATCTCATCTGACGGTAGCTGAAAAGCAGCATCAGGAGAGAGCAGCCTGAAGTACAGCAGCTGGTGATCTGTCGTGTCCAACAGCAAGCCATGCCGTCTTGTGAAGTCCAGCAGCCAGATCGGCTCTCAACAGATGAATGTCTATGTATTTATCCCACGCGAACTTTGCCGTAGATGCATCGGCTGCGCGAAGCGCTCAACTGGCAGCAGATCCGCTAGCGCGGCATCGGCTGGTGTTTGATCAGCTGATGCTGGCTTCTCACTCTCTTGCTCGATCTCCTGATCACTGTCAATAAAATCCGATTCTGAAAAATCAGAGTCCGACTCCGTGATAATGCGCAAAACATTGTCTGCCGAGTGTTTTCTTTTCTGCACTCGCTTCGCTCCCTCGTCACATGTGGATGCCATCTTGCCATTGTTTACATTTCGCAACTCACGCACACGCAAGGATTAGTTGCCGAGTCAACGGGTCTAGCATTCCTCCAAGCACAGAGGGAATGCCTATGACGTGACAGTGAGATTTGTCGCCATTAACAGCTGATTATCGCCCTCTATCCCTGGATGTCGACTTTAGTCGACATTCGCCCTCAACCCCTCCTGTCGACAAAAGTCGACATCCGCCCTAAAAGAGTTAATAAACTCGTTGGTTGCTTTGGCCATATGTTTTGGGTCATTGTCCATCTGTATCATGAAACGCCGCCCAATCAATTTGACTGCATTTAGTTGGATTTGAGCAGACAGTATGTCTCTGAACACCTCAGAATTCATTTGGCTGCTTCTGTCCTGTGTCACATCATCAATAAACACTAGTGTCCCAGTGCCACTGGCAGCCATGCACGCCGAAGCCATCACACTGCCTGACTCCACCGTGTTTTACAGATGATGTGCTATGCTTTGGATAATGAGCTATTCCACACCTTCTCCATACTTTTTTCTTGCCATCATTCTGGTAGAGGTTGATCTTGGTTTCATCTGTCCAAAGAATGTTTCTCCAGAACTGTGCTGGCTTTTTTAGAAGGTCTTTAGCAAAGTCCAATCTAGCCTTTCTATTCTTGAGGCTTATGAGTGGCTTGCACCTTGCAGTGCACCATCTGTATTTACTTTCATGCAGTCTTCTCTTTATGGTAGACTTGGATATCGATACGCCTACCAAGCCCTGGAGAGTGTTGTTCACTTGGTTGGCTGTTGTGAAGGGGTTTCTCTTCACCATGGAAATGATTCTGCGATCATCCACCACTGTTGTCTTCTGTGGATGTCCAGGTCTTTTTGCATTGCTGAGTTCACCAGTGCTTGCTTTCTTTCTCAGGATGTACCAGACTGTAGATTTTGCCACTTGTAATATTTTAGCAATTTCTCGGATGGGTTTTTTCTTTTTTCTCAGCTTGAGGATGGCCTCTTTCACCTGCATGGAGAGCTCCTTTGACTGCATGTTGTCTGTTCACAGCAAAGTCTTCCACATGCAAGCACCACACCTCAAATCAACTCCAGGCCTTTTATCTGCTTAATTGATAATGACATAACGACGGACTTGAACACACCTGCCCATGAAATAGCCTTTAGTCAATTGTCCAAATACTTTTGAGCCCCTAAAATGAAGGGATTGTGTTCAAAAAATGCTTTAGTTGCCTCACATTTTTATGCAATCGTTTTGTTCACCCCACTGAATTAAAGCTGAAAATCTGCACTTCAACTGCATCTGAGTTGTTTCATCTCAAATTCATTGTGGTAATGTACAGAACCAAAATTAGAAAAATGCTGTCTCTGTCCAAATATTTATGGACCTAACTGTATAGTCTTTTGAAAAAGCTTACGAAAAAGTTACAGATGACAAGGATGAATGTCCCAGTGCGGCGTTTGATTTAGCAATTGATGTTCATAAAAATGCAGTTAACTGACGATCAGATGAAAACTGGTCATACGTGTCTTTGTTATCTTCTCTGATGTCGCTCTTCCGTCGTCGCTGTTTCTGTTCTTCTGACGTTGCTTTCAAATGAACATATTTATTATAAAGTTTCACAAAACATGATTGTTGCATGCATCTGATTGGCTGGCTGTCAATATGATGGATGAATTTTGCTTAAACTCTTTAATCTATCTTTGCCAAATAATCAAGTTTTTTTTTTTGTTTTTTTTTTTATATTGCCTAATGTCTTCCTTTCCCAGGCTGTAAACCAAACTGTTGTCCCAGATGTCCATTCATAAAGTAATCAATAGCCTGAGGTAGTGGCTCAGTCTTCCTTTCCCAGGCTGTAATACTAATTTAGCACTGTGCTGTGAACAACTGTTATAAAAGTGAGGTGTAAGGAAAGAGAATATGCTTTTGTATTATGTCTCCTACATCTGAATTTATCTTGTTGGGATTGAGCAAAATATAATATAAAAATATAGAGAATAATTTGTAGATTTTATACACCATAACAAGGGCTTATTACAATTTCTAACTAATCGACGTCCACTTGATAATGATTTATCTTTATGTACCAGCTTGGTAAAACTCTGTATCCCTTTCCTCCCACCTACCTACACATTCACTGAACGGCCAATCAAAGGGATTTTAGTCTGAATTGCAAATGTCTGGTTAATTTAATTGTACAAATAAATTAGTCATCAAACACTCACTGGCAGATGGAATCGTGGATCTGAATGATCTAGAAGGTGACATCTTCCAGAACTGAAAGTGGCTGGTTGTCCAGGCTTACGAATTCCACTGTTTTTGTGTCTCAGTAAGTCTTTGGCGTTGTTGCTGTCAGTATTATAAGGTTGAGTTTTCTAAGTGCTGCCATTATTGGAGGCCGAGTGAGAGTAGGCGACTGAGGTAGACTAAGCTTGATGGCCGCCTCAGCCATTGAACATCTTGTTCTTCACACCAGTCCCTTTTGTGTTGACTTCTCAGATGCTGAATAAGGTTTGTGTTTTTGAAAGTTTTAGCAGAGAATCCTCCATGACTGACTTCTTTTTACACAAATATTACAAGTCGCAAATTTGTTATCTCTTGTTGGAAGGCAATACAACTGTTAGACTGACAAGGACGAGATTCTGTATTTTGGTAATGTTGGAACTTTGTCTTGCAAGCTTTTTATCATTCAAGGTCAAATGTTAAGATCCACTAATTTGCTGTTCATTGGTCAAGTAATTTGGAATGAAAATTGTCTGATTTTGATTTATGATCGATTGATCAGATCAGGCCTGTCTTTCACATATGAGAGAATGGTGGAGAAATTGAACAGACAGGACCAGCACATGTAAATACCACAGTTGGAGTGGCCAGACCATAAATGTCACCTCAGTGTGATGAAGTATCTCCAACCAGTGTTCCACCACTTTACGTGTATTGTGTCATTTATTTTAATAGATGGGTAGTTCTTAGGAATTTGGACATCAAACCCTGAAATAGCAGGTTCAAATTCAGCTATTGACACCATGTGAACACAAGCAAGTCACGTGACCTGTCTGTGCTCCAGTAGGAAAATACCAATTGTATCTGAAATGTTGCAAGTCACCTTGGATAAACATGTCAGGAAAATAATAATTATAATAATAGTTAAAATGTTTGTGTTACTTCAGAATTACAGAAGAATGTAAGCTTCTCTGCACCTTCATTTGGTCAGCCCTTCTTTTATCTTTTAGATTTCCTTTTTGTATAAATTGCTGTGTAATATTTAGAGTGGCCACAAGAGGCAGTAGTGTTGCGACTGACCAATCAGTGACCCCTTCTGTCCATTCGTTGTCTTTCTTATCAACTTTTCAATTTCAGATTTGTGGACAAGGTGGGCCAACCCAGGATGGGGTGCCAGCCCACTGCAAAGCCACACATGTGCGCACATGTCAAGTGTGTGCCAACTGACCAAAAATTGATTTTTTAAAGATGTTGGAACTTTCAGGGTACCAAGAGTGACAAATCTGGGGACAAGGAGGAGGTGCAGTTTAAAGTTTAATGTGACATCAACTAAAACACCAAACTCTGTCAGCATGGCCGACATCTGACTGACCGGTGAGTCCTCATCTTCAGACATTCACAGTGAATTCATTCTGAAGTGAAGGACCCTTTGAGTGACCAATGGAGGGTCACAAAATGTCTGATGAGAGGACAACACTCCAATCCCATCTGTCACTCTCTGCTCCTACATATAGTCACTATTCTCAATACTGAGTCTGTATAGCAGCTTTCAGTTGTGCTGATCCAGCAAGACCACATGCCTGTCCTGCTTAACAGGTGACATTCAGTGACACTTGGGGGCTTCAGGAGGTGTAGGAGTGTCAGCCTGAAGGACATGTGACTGTGAATCAACAGTGACCCCTGATGGTTGGACTGGTATTTGTAGGTCTGAGGTGTCACCACCCCTCACTATGACACACGCACCTGATTGGCTACTCAAACCCAATAATAATGGAGACACTGACAGCCACACTCTCCCCGCATTCTCATCCACAAATTCAATCACAGAGGTGCCCCCCCCCCCCCACAAATCCACCCATCCTGTTAAATTAATATTAATCCCAAACTACAAACACAAACAGGACCTGCGCTTGTGGGAACATCAAGTGACCGGTGGAGGGTACTGGTCAGTGGTCACATGGTGTCAGATAGCTGATTGTTACGCTGGAGTGAAGACCAACACTAAACCCTGGATAGAGGGGCTCAGTGAAGGAGGTGATGAACCTGTGCAGGAGGGTCATTGTGTGTGAGACACTATAAAATGACAGAGAGCCAGCAGGCCAGTCCAGATACACACCTATTCTGGGGCTGTAGGGGGCGCTGATTATAGTATGCTTGTTATTGTGACGTACAGAGTACTGGGAATCAGACCACTGCAAACTCCAGGACTTGTCGTTGTATCAAAGGATGATCTCCCTGTCCTCTCCTTTATATGCGACTCCAATCATCATGATGTCTCCACTGCACTCCACCTCCCAGTAACAGCGAGTCCCAGTCAGAGCCTCTCTGCACAGAACTTGAAGCCAGTGGTCAAATCTATCAGGATGATCAGGATATTTGGCTTTTGTCCCCTCACGTGTCACCTTCTTGTTCCCTTCAGACAGGCGGAGGTCTCTTTGTGCCGTGTTGATGTCCAATGTGATGGGACAGAAGTCTGAAAAGAGAGAAAAGAAAATGAGTGAAGAAATCTGGGAGTGTGTAACAGGACTGGAGGCGGAGCATAACACAGACAATTAACAAGAACCAATCAGGAGCTGTGCTGATGAGACTCAAATAACAAAGAGCTCATCTAATTGGATTGGACAGAATCTGTGGGGATTTAAAATAAACTTCTAGAATCACAATAAATCCAAATACGTTTTATTCTCCAGTCGAGAACTTAAAGCATAGTATCTGCTCTGTGGACTAAAGAATGGAGGATGACGAGGACTTTTGTCAGCTTTAACTTAGTTCACATACAATTGCGTTACATTTTTAAAGCATCTTTTGGCTGTGTCTGTATATACAGCCATGTGAAAAAGTAAGTGCACCCTATGACGTGGATTTTATTTTTTCTTTTTTTATCATTTTTGGACACATCAAGACTCAACAGACAGCTCTGGTGATTCACTGCCTGAGTCTCTCTATCTCATAATGTACCAGCCACAGGACCCCCATCACATTCAGCCCCTCAGTCACAGAACACTCAGACTTTCATATCCTAAGCCTGTCCGGGTCTATTAAAGATTAAATGATTTTTATTGTGTTGATCCATTCAGTCAAAGCACAAACTCACATTTTAAAAAGTTGTCTCTGCTTTGAGGTTCAGGAGGCTGGAGGGCGAAAACTGGAGCTTCATGACCTGAAAATAAAAAGAAAAAGAAGAAACAAAACTTTGAAGATGGCATTGTGGGATGTTAGTTTAGTTCTTAAACACGTATTACAAATGCAGAGAAGTTAAAACAAAAACATTCAAAAAGTATACAAGGGCTGGCAAATTAAGTCAAATTTAAATTTTTTGTGCTCATCAGTCTACACTCAGTAACCCATAATGACAAAGTTAGCACAGGTCTTCAGTAAGGTCTGCAAATTTATTTAAATTAAAACTTCTCTTTCCTAGAAATATTCAGAGCCTTAATTCAGGTCTTTGCTGGTCTTCATGACTAAGTGTCTCTTCAAGTTTTGCACTCCTGGATTTGGCCATTTGATCCCCTTCTACCTGGCAGATCCTCTCAAACTCCCTTAGATTTCAAGTGAAGCGTCTGTGAACTGCCATCTGCAGGTCTCTCCTGTTCTGTGGGGTCTCAGTCTGGTCACTCAAGGACACTCAGACTTGTCACAAAGCCACTCCAGAGTTGTCTTGGCTGTAGTGTTCAGGATGTTGATCCATTGCCCCAGTCTGAGGTAGTAGGTTTTCATTAAGGTCATCTCTGTATTTGACTGCACTTCTCCTTCCCTCAATTCTCACATGTCACTCTGTCCCCATAGTCTGATGCTGTCACCATCATCTTCACTGTAGAGATGGCATTAGGTGGGTGGTGAGCAGTGCCTGGTCCTCTCCAGACATCCTGCTTGGTGTTCTGTCTCAAGAGTTCAATGTTTATCTCTTCAAATCATGATGCTCCCGGGCTAACATTTATCTTTTACTCGAGAGTATTTTCTGCATGGCCACTCTACCATAAAAGCTTGATTTGTGGAGCTCTGCTGAGATGGCTGTCTCTCCTACAGTTTCTCTCATCTCAGCAGATGACTTCTAAAGGTTTGTTACAGTGACCATTAGGTTTTTGGTCACGTCCCTGACGAAGGCCCATCCTTCCCAGTTACTCAGACTGGCCATCTCTAGAAAGTGTCCCGGTGATTCCAAATTTCTTGAGGCCGCTGTGCTCAAAGCTTTACAAATGCCTTTAACCCTTTGTGCTGATGTTTGTCCTGACAGACAATGTCATAAATATACTGTATTTTATAAATATTGTCAAGCAAGTACAGTTGGGGATATCTTCAGGGCTCCATCTAGTGAAAATTTTTTTAAAGAAAGTATATGGAAGTCTTATAAGGAGTGTAACATTTCAAGTTAAAATTCCAAAACATCTGATTAAGAACAACTGATTATTAAGAGAGTTTATCACTCAGTTAATCACTGTGAAAGGCAGTATATAGTAAAAAAACAATTTACAGCAAAAGATGGCAGATACATGTTAACGAGCAGGCCTTCTTCAGTGTCCTCCTATTGTCAGTCTGGTCCTCATAATGGACTTCAATAACAAACACAACGTCCCCAGACGCTGTACCTGATGGAGTCTTTGTCATGATGACCCACTGTCTGTTCTTCTCCAGATTCTTTTTCAGACCTCACAGCTCCTTTCTCAAGTCTTCAGATGAGAAATCAGCGGTGACAGTGAAGCTCAGTGAGTCTCCATCTGCAGGAAGGACACAGCGAGATGAGAAAGTCTGTATCAGGAGAGAAGAGGGGACGAGATTTCAGAAATGAGACATTAAAAAGTAAGTAATCCTGATAAGAGGGGACTCTTCTGAATTAAGGATCAGTGTGGTGGGCAGTTAGCTTGGGTTTAGTTAGTGAGAACACCTGTAATTGACTTGTTGGTTATTAATGAGACAATATTTGGTGGAGTGTAGTGGAGCATCAGAGATTATCAACCTTAACTATGAATGAGCTTTTCACACAGGACTCCACGAGAGAAGACTCAAGAAAAAGGATTGAGAATACAAGTGGGTCCAGAATTGACTTGGCACACAATACAAGGTATTGGGCTTTTTATAGTACTGAGACAAACTTCATTAAATTAAATGTAAAGACTGACACATATAGGGAGAAAGAGCTTCAATATGATTATATAATTGAAGGTCTGCAACTCAGAAGTGTGACTTTTGAGGAAATCTTGGGAGCCTTTGTGTCTTCATCACCATAATCACCCACACAAAGTACAGAATGCTACGGCAAGTTGAGTTATTTAAAGACCACCATGTGTGGAGTGTAAATCAAGAAGAGAATCTCAATAACATCTGTAAAACACAGTTGACATCAGGACTATTGTGTGTTCTGTGAGGGAAAAGACATGAGAACGATGAGAGATGAGAGGCGAGACTGAACTGTGGGGTCTGAGCTGTGAGGAAATGCTGAAGGAATTGAATCTCATCAGTTTAAAGATTGAGACATTAGATGGTGGCCTAGCAGAAGAGTTGGCATTGCCTTTGATTAGATGTCATCATTTACTTTCCATAAAAATTCACTTTTTCATGGAGATAATTGTAGATTTATGTGTCTGTCATGTACATGAAATTACTAACTTTGAGATATTTGTAAATAGAATATTTGAAATGTTAAGGAAATATGAAAAGACAATATGTGTTGGGCTAAATGGCCTGGTTTTGTCATGTTGTACAAAGTCCTCAGATCTTTTCTGATCAGGCTCCCTTTGAAGTATCGCTCTCACCTGCAGGAAGTGGAGATGGTCCTTGGTCTCTGAAGGCTCCTTCAACTCAGTGTCTCTCCTCTTCAGCTCCTCAATCTCCTTCTCCAGTTGCTCCATGACTCCTTCAGCCTTCTCCATTTCTCTCTTTTCTTTTTCTCTGATCCTCTCGGTCAATTTCCTGTGGGCTTCCTCAATGCACCGTATCAGAGCAATGAAGCTCTTCTCATTTTCTTCCGCATCTCTTTCCACAGAAATCTGAATGAAAGGATAAAGATTTGGAATTGAGTCACCTGATAAAAATAACCAATCACAAGACACATTTGTTGTTATTTTGATGCCATGAATGACAGTTTGAATTGGTTGGAGTGATTGTTGGTACTTTATTTGCAGAAGGATTGTCAGTTGCAGACTGCCTCCCAGACAATATATTACCCCCAGTATGCCGAATAACTTCCTCTCTCTGCTGATGCTCCCATTAAGGAAGCTGCAGAACATTTTGGGATACACAGTCATAAAAGGCATCCTTGTGAAGGATCTTGAGACCCATTAGCAGGAACTACTGGGGACTGCTCTACTGTCTTGTGAGGACTCCATTTGACCTAGGAGTTTATATAAAAGTCTGCCTTTTAAAAGGGCATCTCATGCTCAGCCTGTGGTTTCAGAGTGGAGAAGGACAACACACACCTGGAATGAAGAAGAAGAAGAAGAAAATGTATTTGTATAGAGGAATAAACTTGTGTGGTGAAAGGTAATTGTATGAAAATAAAAGTATTTCTGGACCTGAGACTTGTGTGTAATAGCTGTTTTCTAGTTTAGGGTGTCGAAAGTCACCATGTCAGACCTGTGAGATGGAGATATTAAACAAGAGGGTCTAGGTGTTGGTGAAGGGGATTCAGATTTCATTTACTTTCATGAACTCTTGGCTTATTTACCCTCAATCATCTCATTGTAAAGCTCCGAGCTGTCAGTTTTCATTTCTGTGTTTGATGTATTTCTACTTAATTTTTGTACTTTGTATTATTATTAATGAATTTCTTTTTGCAGCTATGGCCCATACTTGTATGATGACACCTGGCTGTGTGTTACTACTAGAAAGAGTGAAGAAATGATAATATGGGATTTATTTATTATGGAATTTAGATGAAGCTTTACACCAGATATAAAGAGTCTCATATGGTGTTTTGCCTTTTGGTACACATGTGACAATCCTGCCTGGTTGGGTGGATAGGCTCTTGGCCAAATGAGTTAAGTAAGGATACAGTGTCGTTGTACAGTTGTAAGTGAACAATTACAAGAGGTTGCATCAGATCACCAGTTCTGCAGGACAATTTAAAGACTTAGGTACAAAGCTGAGGAGCAGCAGTGACATAGTGATCAGAAGTTCTGCAAGTGCCACACATTAGTCTACATAAGACTGAGGAATCAGATAGATAGATAGATAGATAGATAGATAGATAGATAGATAGATAGATAGATAGATAGATAGATAGAAAATGACTCTCATATAATCTTTATATATTTAAAGATTTATTCTTCATAAAGTAGTATTCCAAATACACTGACACTCTTTTGAGCCAAACAAGGTAATTCAAAACAAACAAAGTTTACAAACGCAATCCAAAGAGAGCGGTTTAAAAACAAAGCACAGGTTGAAAAATCCAGAAAATCACAAAGCATAAGGCACAGCTAAAAGAACACAAGAACTTGAGGTAGATATACAGATAGTTATTGTCACACGAATGATTGATGACTTTAAGCCCTGCCCCTAAAGAAAACTATCAAACGGATGATTAATGACTTTAAGCCCCACCCCAAAATATGAAAATATGCAAAATATGATTTATGAAAATATGAATATACAGTTTGTTAATATAATTTATGGAAATATGAAATATAACCTGCCCCTAGGGGTGGGGAAGGGTAATGAAGGGTTGGACCACCATCATAATTGATCATCTCTAAACCCCGCCTTTTAGAGTGGTTCTTTGAAAACCGATCCCTTATCACGCCCCATTAACAATACCCATACCCACGAGGTATGCCTTTGTCTCTCTAACCGCATATAGGGTTAGGGAAGAGGCATGTCGCTCCACCCCTTCCCAACCCCGACTGTGGGAGGAGACAAAAGAGTTCTTGTATAAAATTCTAGTCATTTAGTGAAAACGCCACGACAGACAAAAGCAAACAGAATGGACAGTCTTGTGAATGCTCCTAAGAAACTGAAAACAAACAGGGTTTCCAGAAGGACTGAGTTACGGGACCCACGCTTCAGCTCTGCCTGGTATGATTCTAATTGTGCTTTGAGCCAGGTAGAAGTAAAAAGAAATGATGAGGGCCATCTCATGGTGGTGGTTTCTAAGAAGGAGCCTATCCTTCCCGAATATAAAGAGGCCGGTCACGATGAGGGGGAGGAAGATCAAGAAAATGAGAAAAAGGAACGAGTGAGTAAATTCATTTTTATATAAAAGACTGGACTTTTTTTAAATCTCTTATTCCAAATATTGATGAGGCTATTTATCAAGGAAAATTGTCCGACCAAATGAAAAGAATTAAAAGAAAATTGGAGGAGGAGTTTAACCTGTTGAATAATTCACGCTCGGAGGAGGAGGAAGAAAATTGGGAGACACCCACCCCAAGTGAGTGGCAATAAATACAGAGGTCTTTTTCATAGACTACATTAACCTAAAACACTATCGCGATGTCTTCAACTAACTATCCTACCGAAGCAGGTGCTAGCTGGGCCGGTCGTCTCCCTGTTCTCTCAGCCTCTGAGGTGGCAGAAGTCCTCAACATTGTAATGCGCTTCGAAGAATCGAGCTCTGGTGGTATGGAACATACGTCCGCCACTGACTACCTGCTTTGGCTGGCTATCCCTCAAGCCAAAACCGCCTACTCTACTCCAGACGAGATGATGATGACCGACACTAACCTACAACCCCGCTACTCTGCTGCAGACCAGATGCTGACAACCAACGAGGTGTATTGGTCGGGTAACAACCAGCACCTCGCCGGCTATGCTCCTGATCAGGCATGTTGGTCTATAGAACAGATGGCACCCTCCGGGTGCCTGTTTTGGCCCGACGACATCGTACCTAACTCAGGGTACTCTGCTCCTAACAACTCTCCTTCAGATCAGCCGTCTTGGCCGGATCTTCTGATGCCTTCAACTGACCAGATCTATTGGCCTCAGTTACCCGCCCCTAATGATATGTATTGGTCGGACGGTCTGGAGAACCGTACGGTACCTGATATTTTTGTCCCTGCTGAGGATGTTCCGGGAGCCTAACAGGTGCTGAGGAGATAGTCATGCAGACCATGCGTCAAGAAGAGGCCGTGGACGACCTGGTAGAGGCCCTGGCCACTTGGAAGACATCGTGCCAGGATGCTGATTATGAGGGCATGGACCTTGAACAAACTGACGGGCCCCTGGGTGAAACACTTCAAAAGACTTTAAAACTGATCAAGAGTCTGATTGCTGCTGTGTTGGACATAATAGTCGATCGGGACCTAAAAAGTACCTGTCAAGGTTGTTTGATAGATCACCCCAGCCAGACGCAGCATACGTGTCTATTTGAGCCTGACTCTGTTTATCGGGTTGGCCGCTTTCAACAGGTTCCAAAGGCACTCCAAAAAAAATGGCTCAGGAGCCTGGTCATAAAGACTCTGGGTTGCTTCAACATCTTTCTGCCTTTTCAGAAGATTCATTCTTTTGTTCAAAATGCTGTCAACGATCTGGAAAATGAACATTCTATTAATGAGGCTATTGTACAAGCCTTTCACAACATGGACGATCCCTCTTACCTAAAAATACGTGAAATAGCTGAAGCATTTTCTAAAAGGCATCTTTCTGTACCTGACATGACCGATGCACCTTTGGGGTTTTACGGGGAATACGACATAGAAAAATCATATGAAGTGTCTGAACTCAATGTGCCTGTGCTATAATATGTTTTTTGTCTGTTTTTAATCATGCTGTTTTAAAAATTACCAATAAAGCACCATTTAATTTTAGAAACCACTGACATTTTGCTTTCACCGCCGATGATGGAGGGTTACATGAAAAAAGTTTATTATAACCCGGCAAATCCTGGCAGCTTTGGGGGGAAAAGACTCTTTGAAAAGAGCTCTTGAGGTTTCGGGTCATAAAAAGTAATGACCAGCAGGTGTCAGATTGGTTATCCGGTCAATATGCTTATACAATTCACAAACCCGCTAGAAGGCATTTTAGGAGAAATAAGGTTTATGTATCCGATATAGACTCGCAATGGCAGATGGATTTAGCGGACATGACAAATGTGTCCGAGCATAACCGGGGTTATAAATATTTGTTAACCTGTATCGATGTACTTTCTAAGTATGTGTAGGTATGGCCCCTGAAGAACAAAATGGGTAAGGAAGTGACAAGAGCCTTCCAAGACATTGTGAGTGCCGGTCGAACTCCAAAGAAGCTCCAGACCGATAAGGATCTTATAACATTATTATAACAGATTAATTACAATCAGATGCCTTAAACTAATAAACAGTATGCGGTTAATTTCAGTGTATTTGATAAAGCCGCATCAAGGATGTGAATCTGAAAAAGAAAGGGAAACCACACTGGAACAAAAGCACTGCTTTGACGTTGGGTGCCGCCAGTTTACAAAACCTATCGGAGAACTTGTGTACGCCAGGGTTTGAGCTAGCGTGAAAATGTGCGTATGCCAAGTTTAGGTTTTATAAATCGTGATTTGAGCGTGAAAATGAGAATACGCAAAATTTGTGTGCATAAGCACCGTTTATAAATCAGGCCCCAGGTCAGGTCACTTGTAGAAATTCTCAGGTAAGTTTGCAATAATGGAGTTTTTTGTCACAAAGAATAAGAGTCAGCTGGAGAACTCTGAGAACTGTCAGCAACATCAGCAAAACCAAGGAACTGCTAATGGATCTTCACCACAGCGAAGAGCCTCCATGCTGTATCTGGTTTAGAGGTGACATATTGGGCTCCTCTTTCCATTCTACTACCTACACCTTGAGGCTGATACCACCAGACAGTGTATTCTATAACCTCTCCTCTGAGGTGTGGCTGTCATCGTCTCTCCCTTATTCTCTGGATTGTGGTGTCCTCCTGCGCCACTTTAGCTGTGCCCACCATCTCTCTGAAGGTCACCTGACTGAGCTCCTCCAGTTCCCTTTCACAGCTCATGCTGGCTAACTCCACCATAAATGTCTTAGTTACCTTACCCACCTCCACACCATTCTTTCAAAGTGCTCACTAATGTGACAGAATTTCAGTTTTTCTTTATCTTAGTTTGCTTCTTCTTTCCTTTTGAGCCCATCAACAAGTGAGTGAGCCCTACACAGTTTCCTACTGTGTTTGTTTTTGTTGTATTTGTGACATTTTTGTTTATCAGAAATGACTTCTGCTCTGAGTTCACCTGCCCACCTGTACCGTGTTGTCTTGCAGACCTTACTCCTAGGTGTTTCCTTCATATATTGTGGTTTGTCTTGCAGGTCCTGCTTGTCTTTATTGACCTTCTCAATTGCCTATTCAATTCTCAGTCCTTTTACAGTTGTCACTTCACTCATTGCTAGTAATCAAGGGCAAATGTGGTCCTCTTCTATACCATAAAATAGCCCACCCTCCTTCATTTGCTCATCTTCATAACTGAAAGTTGAGATTGTTAACTTTCACTTTCCTACTTGTTCCTAGAATTGCATTTTAAATGGTTTCCAATTTCTCTGGATTTCAGTTATTATGCGTTTTAAATGTTTTCACTATTTTCTCATTTTATTTACAACAATCTGCCGCCTTAAAGCCATTCAATCAATCATGGTGGTGCACACAGTTGCAGCAGTGCAGTGCTCTTCCCTTTGGAGTCTTGTTTTGTGTGTGTGTGTGTGTGTGTGTGTGTTGATTTTAGTTTGTTCTACATCCTGTTGGGCTAACATATACTACAATCTACATGATCTTCTTAAAATGTGAGTCTGCCGTGAGTGGAGTGTTACTGTGGAATTCATTCATTCACAGCATTCCGCTGGATATAGCCAGGACACCCGGCTCCCCATGGATTACCATCCCCAGAGGCCGATGACGAAGGCGGTGAAGAGAGAGGAAGCAGAAGCGAGGCTGCAGGACCGGCACACTAGCTAGACTACAGAGACAGCCTCACAAACCTCCACTTCCAAGCGTTTTCCTCACTAACGCCAGATCTATTATCAACAAGATGGATGAACTGAGGCTTGAGGCCACATCAGACCGCATGATCAAGGACAGTTGTTTTTTTGTGTTCACGGAAACCTGGCTTCATTCATGCATACCGGACTGGGCTATTGAGCTAACATTCTATACGTCGCAGCGCTACGACAGGACTAGAGACTCCGGTAAGAGCAGAGGAGGGGGTGTGTGTGTACATCAACAATTACTGCGGCATGGACGCAGTGATAGTGGATAGCCATTGCTGCCCTGACTTGGAGGATATGACTGTGAAATGTAGACTTATCTATTTGCCGTGGGAGTTCAATGTGATAATGATCACCGCTGTTTACATACCACCATCTGCTTATGCTAAGTTGGCTCTGAGACATTTATACAGCAGCATTAGCAGCCAACAGAGCCGTTACCCTGATGCAGTGTTCATTATTGCAGGGGACTTTCATCACGTGGATTTAAAAGCAGTGCTCCCCAAACTCCACCAGCATGTAAAGTGTGCTAAAAAAGGAGCCAAAACACTAGACAAGGTCTACTCAAACATCAAGCTGGGCTACAGAGCTAAACAGCTTCTACACCTGGCCCAGTCTGACCACATGTCACTGCTGTTGATTCCTGCATACACCCCTCTCCGCAAATCTGCTCTTACCACCACAAGATCCATCACAACCTGGCCTGATGACACCTCTCTGCAGCTGCAGGACTGCTTCGACAGGACTAACTGGGACATTTTTGAACATTCAGACCTGGAATTTTATACCGACAGTGTATTGTGTTACATCAAGACCTGCATTGACACTGTCACAGTGGAGAAACATATCTGTGTCTATCCAAACCAGAAGCCCTGGATGACAAGAGAGGTTCAGCAGATGCTAAGGGAAAGAAACACTGCCTTTAGGAGCGTGACAAGGCTCTCTACAGCATGACATGGTCCAACCTGAAGAGAGGCATCAGAATGAGGAGCACCTGGACAGTAATAACAGCAGGCAGGTTTGGCAGGGAGTCCAGTACTTCACCAACTACATGACCAGTCATGGAGCTGATGAAGGTGCCGCCTCAAAGGCAGAAGAGCTTAACCACTTCTTTTGTCGCTTTGAGGTGGAACTACCAGAGGCAGCTGTTACACACATAGCACCAACTCACAACAACATCACCCGCTCCCTTAGGGTGGAGGAACACGAGTTGAGATACTCGCTCCAGGGTATCAATTCCAGGAAGGCAGCTGGTCCCGATGGTGTCCCTGGATGTGTGCTGAGGAGCTGTGCAGAGCAGCTGGATGGGATCTTTACAAAGATCTTTAATCTGTCACTGTCCCAGGCCTCAGTTCCTCCCTGTCTGAAATCCTCCATCTTACTCCCTTTACCAAAAAAATCACCCATACCCTGAATGACTATCGGCCAGTAGCGCTCACCCCGATGTTGAAGAAGTGCCTTGAGAGACTGGTCCAGAGTCATATCATGTCCTTCATCCCTCCCACCTTTGATGCACACCAATTTACTTACAGGGCTAACAGGTCTACTGAGGACGCTGTTGCTGCTGCTCTCCTTGCTACCCAGTCCCATCTGGAGCATCAGGGGAGCTATGCATGTCTCCTCTTTATTGATTTTAGCTTTGCTTTTAACACCATCCTTCCACACAGATTGGTGTGCAAGCTGCTAGCCCTGGGACTCCCGTATTCCACCTGCCTATGGATTAAAGACTTCCTAACAGACTGCATACAAAGGGTTAGGGTGGGCCCTCACATCTCCTCAGCCATCGGCATCAACACCGGCTCTCCTCAGGGTTGTGTGCTGAGCCCCCTGCTCTTCACGCTCTACACACATGACTGTGACCACAGCAACACCATTGTCAAATTTGCAGACAACACCACTGTGGTGGGGCTCATCTCTGGGGATGATGAGTCTGCCTACAGGATCAAGGCGGAGTGGCTAACAGCGTAGTGCACTGACAACAACCTGAACACAATTAAGACCAAGGAGCTCGTTGTGGACTTCAGGAGAAAGAAAACAGACATCAAACCTCTCTACATCAGAGGGGACTGTGTGGAGAGGGTGTCAGACTTCTGCTTCCAGGGGTCCACATGATGGAAGACCTGTCCTGGGATGTGAACACAGCTGAGCTGGCGAAGAAGGCTTAGCAGAGACTTTATTTCCTGAGAGACCTCAGAAAAAATAACACCCCCCAAAAACTGCTGGTGTCCTTCTATTGCTGCTCTATTGAGAGTATCCTGGGCTACTGCCTCTGCGTGTGGTTTTCCAGCTGCACGACAGCGCAGAGGACAACACTTCAGCAGATCGTAAAGACTGCCCAGCAGATCATTGGCTGCTATTTACCTTCTCTGGATGAATTGCACAGCTCTCGCTGCTTCAGGAAAGCATAAACACAGATGTGGGAGGATTTTGGACAGACCATGGAAAGAGATTATCGATCAGCCTCAAAGAGGTTCTAGCAAACCATCAAGTGGCTCAGAAGGGGAAGACAGGGCTTCACTCAGGTTGTTCTCTGCAAGGGTTGAGAAAAGCTGACCCATAAAGAGGGTGTAGTCTGTGAGTAAAAGGAACACTTAGAGGAGCTCCTGAACCCAACAAACATGGAAGACATAGCCAGAAGCTGATGGGGAATCAATACCCATTAACCTACGGGAAGTCACTGAGGTAGTTAATCAATTACACTGTGGCAAGTCCTGAGAGATGGATGAGATCTGCCCAGAAATGCTGAAGGCTTTGGATTTTGTTGGACTGTCATGAAGGATTTGTCTATTCAGTGTTATGTGGTTATCAAGATTTGTGCCCCTGAAGTGCCAGACCAGGGAGGTGGTTCCTATTTTTAGAAAACAGACTACGTTCATTCATGGAACTTCAGATCCAGAAGGAGTAATATTGATTGCATTCAGGCCATGGAACAGTAGACCAGCTCTTTAACTTTTTGATGATCCTGTTGGGCCTGGGAGTACACCAATCAGTCTTTATGTGCTTTATGGACTTTGAGAAGGTGAATGACCATGTTCCTCTACAGATTCTATGAAGGGTGCTGTGAATGGTTCCAGGGTCCTTAATAAGGGCTTTTCAGTTCCTCTATTATCACAGTGAGAACTGTATCCACATACTTGGAAAAACATCAGCACCATTCCCAGTGAGTGTGGGACTTGGCCAGGGCTCTGCTTTTTCTCCAATGCTGTTTGTGATTGTCATGTACAAGATATCAATGCAAAACTTGGTAGGGGAGGGTGTTCAGTTTGGTGGTCTTAGAATTGTGTCTTTGGTTTATGAAGGCAACATGTTCTTGTTGGCTTCATTGGACTGTGAACTCCAGCATGCATTGGGATAGTTTGTGACCGAGAGTAAAACTGCAGAGATAAGGATCAGTACCTGCAAATCTGAGGTCATGTTCCTCAGTAGGAAAAAGGTGGACTGTCCTCTTCAAGTACGAGGTAAGTTACTACCTCAAGTGAAGGAAAAGGAATGGTGACTTTGAAAGATGGATAGGGAAGATGAATGCAGTTATGCTGTTGCCATACAGATTCATAGTGATGAAGAATGAGCTGGGCCAGAAGATCAAGCTCTTGATTTACCACTTGTTCTACGTCCCTACACTCACCTATGGTCTTGAGCTTTAGGTAATGACTGAAAGGACAAGATGGTGTGTACAAGCACAGCAAATGAGCCTTCTCTGTACTGTGGTTGGGCTCTCTGTTAGAAACAGGCTGAGAAGCACAGACATTTTGGAGAGGCTTGGAGTAAAGCTGCTGACCCAGTGCATTGAGAGGAGCAAATTAAGGTGGCTCAGACATCTGGTAGGGATGCCTCCTGGACATCTCTCTGTGGAGGTTTTTCATGCACAACCAGCTGAGAGGAGACAGTGTGGAAGACCCAGGGCTCACTGGGAGGATTATAGGCCTGGGAATGCCTTACGATCCCACAGTATGAGTTGGCAAATGTGGCTGGAGAAATGGACATATTGGCCTTACTGCTAAGACTGTCAAACCACAGTCTGGTCTTGGATAAGTGGTTGAAAATGAATGAATAAATGAATGTTTCACCATAAATTTCACCTGAGTTCATCAAACTCCTCATCAGTCTTTAAGTTTCATTTCTTACTGAACTCTTCAGAATCATTTAATCTTAATAGCCTCAATTTTCTCATTTGACTCAAAAAAATATTAAGACAGTTAACAATGTTCTCATAAGTGTGATCTCTGGAATGGCCTTGCAGAGCCAACAATTACAACCATTATGTTTAAAAGTCCTCCTGGAATTTCAAGATGCTAAAGGCATGTCGGCTTACTAAAAGTTAATGTTTTTAATGTGGGAACTTCTGATATCCTGGTTGTTGATGTGATGCTTTCTAAATAAGAAGCACTAACTCAGACACCACTTTGCCTTTAAGCCATTTTCTTTATTTGTAACACTCTTTATGCACAAACTACATTTTCAATCTAAAATGTAAATTAAACTTTGCTTTTGGTATTTCTTGTTATTCATGTTTGTTGTGTCGAGTCTCAGTATCAATGTGAAGACAAGTATGACAGAAAAAGGAAGCTGTGTCATGAAATGTAAGACAAATGTGTTGTACGTGTCTAACCCTAACCCTAACACTAATTTCAGGACAGGAAAAGAAAACAAGAAATTTAATAGTGGAAGTAAATTCTGTTAAGATGACACATGTCCTCTTGTGTTTCTAAACAGAAAAAGCTGGGGGTGACACTGAGTGAAATCTGGAGGAGACTTGAGAAGAGAACAAAGAAACTGAAGGAGATGAGGACAGCGATTGAGAACATGAAAGTGAGAAAATTTAAGATGACACTTCATATTAGACACATGAGAAATTAAACTGGAAGAGTTGGCATAATAATAAACCTAGAAGCCTACAAAAAAACTCGTAATCCCAGACCACCTTAAATTCCTTCGCAACTCTCCATCAGCATTTTTTGTTTTGTAAATGTGTTGATCAGCACAAGCAGCCTGCTGCCCCATCTCTCCCGACAGAGCTGAAGTCAGTCGCAAAATTCTCAAAGCCCAAGTCTCTTTATCTGGGTGTAAGTTGCCTAGACTTGTATAGCGTAAATAATAAATCATTATTTGGAACACATGCATTTCACGTGTGTTCTGTGTCTTCAACGATCTGTGTAAGTGTAGGATGACAGGAACTGCTGAGCATATACCTAACATAGAAAATTTTTCCATGTTATACTAATAATGGCGTGAAGTGTATAATGTGTGAAGATTTTAGTCCAAAAATCAAATAAACATGTGTACTTCTATTCAAGAATACTAAAAAAGAAAGAAAATCATTTGTGAAGGATGGCTGGCAGCTCAACCTGGCCAGGATGCCCAAAGAATAAAAGGATGGGGGAAGGCAGCTACTTGTTGATACTGCCTCCACCAAAGCACTAGATGGCAGCTTCCCTAGACTGCAGCAGTTACCCAGAATTACTGCAGGGCACTATGGGACATGGAGTCCAACAACACAGCCCTGCTGGGTAAAATGGGTATCACCATAACATTGACATATTCCATTTACATGTTGCTCTCAATGACTTAAAAACCCAAGCCCAAATGTCAATTGCATTCTTGGATGGTGCAGAGGTAAGAACTGCTGCCTCATAACCAGATGCTTCCAGGTTTGAGTCCGTGCACTCTGAGTTTTGAGTAGTGAGCTGCTATTATTATTATTATTATTAATTACTTCTACAATATACTAAAAACATACATTTGATTTGAGTCTGTAACACACGGTGTAAATTTTGACTACTTGTAAAAGTTAGCTCTTTTTTTTTTATTATTCAGTTTTATTCTGTCAGTGACGTTTACATGATACAACGAACTTGCCTCTCCCTCTATAAGTTTATCTCTGTTCTTTTCACAAGAGCAGCACTGTGGTTGATGCCTGCTCTGAACTATTTGTTGTACTGGCAATCAAAGATACGATGTCGCGTAACTCCTATCAGACTATCATGCGGCATTTACACTTTGACAACAAAGACACCCATGCACAACGTGTGAAAAACTGCAGATTTGCTGCGATCTCGGACATCTGGCAATATTTTGTTGAGAACTGTGCTTTAAGTTACAACTCAGGGTAAAGATTTTCTGAGTCTGTGATCATAAAGCTTATAGAGCCATTTCTGGACACAGGCAGAACCGTAACAGCAGACAGCTTCTTCACAGCTCTTTCCCTGGCTAATAAACTGCTGCACTGCAACATAATTCTGCTTGGCACCATAAAGTAAAATGGGACTTCCACCTGTAGCTAAAGTCACTTCAGTACATGAGCAATTTGCCACGCTACCTGTAAAAGATAGTAGACACACAAACGCTGGTGAATCACATCTTCTTGGTATCTTATTTTTTGTTATTCAGTTTTATTCTTGAATAAAAGTAAAATTGTTTTGTTATACTGTACCTTTGCAAAAGTTCATTTTATATTCCAGTAACAACTTGAATTAGATTAAATCTGTCTCTGCCTCTCTCGTGCATACACACACACACATTCATACATGAAAACGTCACTATTTGAAAACGCTTTGTCATTTCAACATTTTTTTTTTCCATCTTGCATGTACTGCATTTTCAGTATCCTGAACCATAATGCGGACCTCTTCCAAATGTAAAGCTTGCCTGTCTTTGTGTACTGTATATCACTGTATTTAAGAAGGGCCATACTTCTGCAATCCTCGTGTTTATTATAAACTGTAAATTGGTCATATTGTGTGTGTGTGTGTGTTCACCTTGTGAAGGACTGGCACTCTGACCAGGGGTTGTTCCTGTTTAGCCCCCAATGATTACTAGGATAGGCTCCAATTCTGCCAATGGCCCTGCTCAGTATGACCATGTTTAAATATTAATCGATAGCTGGATGCATTATTCTGTTTCTTAAAATGAGGGGCTTTACTTACCCTGATGAAAGTCTAACAGCTGGGAACTTCAACTACAGAGAAAAGTAAAGAAAATAAAGTGTGAGCTTTACTGAATAATAAAATTATTTACTGGCATTGACAAAAGGCACAACTGATTCTGAATTATTTGATAAAATGACGTTTACTTCTTCTCCTCCTAACATTCCTACAACTTTGATAAGTTGAGAAGAGAACTTACTATGGGATGGACATTTAAGTAATAAAGAGCACTAACATGACTGGAATGAATTGTCAATTTAACAGCTCACTGTCTTGGTGTGCTGAGGACTACCTGGCCATCACATTACAAATCTGTTTCTACTGACTGATGTGTTGTGTTGTATTTTCATTTAATTCCATTTGTAAATGTGCACTGAGCTCTGAGTCTGTCTAACGTGGACTGCAGTGTGTAATAAATAAATAAGAAATACTGACGTGAATTACACTTGAATCTCCTGGGTCAGATCTCTTCTGTTACTGCATGTCATATTGTTACTTTATTGTCTTCACTCTCTTAGCTCCTGTCTCACATTAACCGTTCACCCTCAGTGTCTCCTCAGATGATCTCTTTGTGAGCTCTCAGCTTTCTCTTTAAATCTCCTCCTCCTCTTCCTCACTGAGCACAGACAAACTTTCACTTTTGTTTCTTCACCAGTCACTTGCTTGTTTGTCTGACTGATTCTCTCTGCCTGCCTCTCCTCAGACTGACGATGGCTGAAGCTCAGCTATTTGTATCATGGGACGAGTTCACCTGCTCGGTGTGTCTGGACACCTTGACTGAACCCGTCTCCATCCCCTGTGGTCACAGTTTCTGTCTGAAGTGCCTCACGGACTACTGGGATCAGAGCCAAGACTGCAGCTGCCCTCAGTGTAGAGAGAACTTCAGGACAAGGCCTGCTCTAAGAAGAAATAATCTGTTGAATGAAGTCGTCAAGAAAGTAAAGAAGACAGGACTCAGTTCTCCGCCATCTAAGAATTATGCTGGCCCTGGAGACGTGGAGTGTGACTTCTGTACTGGGAAGAAGTTCAGAGCGGTGAAGTCCTGTCTAACCTGCCCAGCCTCCTACTGTCAGACTCACCTAAAGCCTCACTATGAAGGAGACGCCCTGAAGCACCACAAGCTGGTTGATGCTGACAGAAATATGAAGGAGAAACTCTGTTCAAAACATCAGAAAAGTCTGGAGATGTTTTGCAGAACCGACAAGATGTGCATCTGCATAATGTGTGGAATGACTGAACACAACAGTCATGAAAAGGTCGAGCTGGAGACGGAAAGAGAAGGAAAACAGGTGAGTGGAGTTTAGTGTTTAATGGAAGCAAAATAAACAACATGAGTTAAGTGATACGTAAATATAGTTTGGCAGAGAAATCTATTCCTTCATGTTGAGGAGCCTCAGTTTGCTTGTGTAGGACAGCAGGGAGCTGGAGACTATCCTGATGAGATTGGGTGGGAGACATGAAACATTCCAGGATGAGATACACAGTGTGATCCATGGACAGTCGAGTGAGCTGAGTGCTCTCATTAAACTGAGCGGAGGTTCTTTGTTTTCTGATCACTTGTGTCTGGAGTACCTCAGGCCTCTATAAGAGACACGTTACACTCTCACGTCAGTTAATTTTGTTGTCTGGGATTAGATCTAAAATTCTTATAATATGAATAGATTTTTAAGAGGCTTTGCAATAAAGATGTTCTTATTTTATTAAGTAATTTAGTAATTCTGCACCTAATTAGTGATCAGACATAATTTAATTTAGTCAGCTCCTTGATAATTACACCGTATGATTGTGAGATGGACTCTGACCTTTAACAGTTTGGAAAGAACCCCACAAGGTTTATCAGTTCTGCACATATTTGCTAAATGCGTGTATTTCCACATTTACACGAAGATTTAAATTCATCTTTTACACTACATGATCATCGTATAGCAAAGTCAGATTAAAAGCTAGTTGTGATTAGGAAATATTGCCAAGGGGGTCTTAAAATTATTAATAGAACATAAGAAATTTGGCAAACAAGTGGAGATTATCAAGCTAGTTTATTTTGCTGTTGATTATGCTGTCACAAAATCTCCTCCAGATTCTACTTTAAGGTTGTCAAGATTTCACCTTAAACTCCAAGTCTCAGTAGTTTTCTCCTCAGTCCCACAACCCTTTGTGTAAAGAAGAGCTTTCTGGGTTCAGTTTTTAATGCATGTCCCCTTAATTTCCATTAATGTCTTTGAGAATGTAATTCACCCTTAAGAAGAAAGTATTCTGCTGGATCCACTTTATCAATACCTTTCAGGATTTTAAAAATGTAGATGAGGTCCCGACGCTGTCTCCTCTGCTCACACTAAACAGGTTTAACTCTCTGAGTCTGACACAGTTGGCCTTGTCCTGAAGTCCTGGGATGCCCATGGCTGCTCTCCTCTGTTCAGCATCATGTGCTGCTTTGTCTTACTTCTGTTTCACTTGAATATCAGCACCTCTGAAGAGTCACCCACATTTTTAGAAGTCCTGTGTAGCTCCTCACATAAACTGCTCCAATGCCTCTTGATTGACTGACGTTTCTTCATTTATGAATTCAAAGGTTTCTAATTTGACAGGCCAGGTCATTTGACTCTGCTGTCTGCTCTTTATTCCAAGCAAGTAAACATAAATGCAAGCAACAATTTAAACAGTTGTGATATTTATGGGCTGTTCTTCTGTTTTTTACATTTATTTCACTAATTCATTTATTTAACTAATTCATGGTGGAGAATCTGATTTTCACTCCTGGTCTCTTTATATCATCTATTCTTTAGATTTTTTAGGTTTTTTAAATAAGTCAGTTCTTCAGATGCCCCAAAGGTAAATACCTGGTTTTAAATTTTCATTAGATGTTTAATTTATTTCCAAAGATTCTATCGTGTTTGGATGAGGAAAGAGCTAATGACAGTTGAATGAGGATATTTGTGTACTGAATTGTGCAAATTTGGATTTGGTCTCTGTGCTTATACATGAATTAAGTTACCGTACAGCAGTTCAGAATTCTTGGTTTGCATAAACAAGATCCATTGTGACTCTTTCAGTTTAGAATGTGGGGCCAGACAGGGAAGTCCATTATCACCAATGCCATTTGTAATTGCTATTGAACCCTTAACTGTTCATTTCCTAGAAGCAGTCAGACGTAGAAGACATGATAATGGAAGGTGTTGAAAAATAAAATGCGTTCATGCTGACCTGGTGCGCTGTATTGCAGATCCACACCCGACATTGTTCATCCTCAGAACAGCTCTTTTAAAATTCTGTAACGCTTCCATGTTTGCTAACTTTTCACACCTTATATGCCCTGCTTTTAAACCTACCCCTCTGCCACTCGACTGTCTACCAGATGATCTCTTTTAGACTTTGACACATTTGCTCCACTAAAATTGACCCGTTTTCGGTTTTCTTTACACCTTTCACACCTTCTGATTTCTTAATCCTAATAGATGGACGACCGGTACCCCAAATTCTGCCCTGATTATAACACAATTAAGACTCTGGACAGGCTGCTTCTTCTCTCTTTGATATTTAAACATTCTGTGTTAATAAATAGTCAGGAATTACGCTGATGAACTCCTTCTCTACTTCACAGTGTTTCTCAGTTAATATTTGGATAATAAAGTCAGTTTTCAAATTGTTAAAAACCTGCGGATATTTTTTCAGTTTGCAGTTTTTTTTTTGGACTTTCCTCATCGCTGCAGGCTCAGTTCACTGGAGACAAGCTGACAGTTAAAATGCAGTTACAAACTTTACAAATTACAACATGTACACACATGAGAATAAAGATTAGTTTAAACAGACATTAAACAAAGCAGTTACTCAACTGAGTAACATGAAAGGGTTAAACAGGACACCTCCATTAATATCATCATCGAGATGAGGCCAGTTAACAAAAGAGGAGAGGAAAACAGAAACTACAACTGTCAGCAAATCTGGAGGAAATAAACCTCTGGAGGTTCAGTGGCCATTTTGAGCAGACAGAAGTCAGACACGTCTGAAAACCTCAGCCAACTGGCCCTCCACCTCCTGCTGGTCCTTCTACCGCACACGTCTGTGCTGGGCAGGCTAATCAGTCCTTTAACTCTTTAACTCCAAAGCTCCTGATACCTCAGGTGTCTTAGTCATGGGCTACTAAACAGCTTGGCAGTGGAGAAGTGGAACAGCAGAATACTGAAATGAGAACAGAAACCAAATAGAGAAGGTTTAGTAAGAGTTCATGATGATTATATTACTTACACTTTTATGTAAATGACTGACAAACAGAGACGTAATAAGCACAGCTAACAGCCATTTAAAGCTGTATATGCCTGTTTGACACTCTTATCTGTATTTGGTGGTCTGTAGCCCTCTCCTAATGTTAAGCCAGTACCCATAATGCTCTCTGGTCAAATCTCTGTAACCTCACAGATTTGAAGCAGTCGATTATCCATGAAATTCTACATCACCAACACACAGCTGTCATTTTTAAATCTTCTGTATCCATTTCTGTTCTCCTCATCCTCACCTCGTGTCTTCTCTGCCTCAGTTATCTCACTTGACTCCCTAAAATGACCCTAAAAAACAAAGTTCTCACAAGTCTGAACTCCACAATGGCCTTGTTGGTCCTACAATTGCAGTCCTTAGCCATCCGAGGTCTCCTGGGTTTGCAGGTTTCTTCAGTTTTTATGTGTGAAGCTCTGATATCCTGGTTGTCGATGTGATGTCCTCTAAATCTCAAAGTCTGACTCGTACACCAGTGAGCCTTCAGACTGTCTCCTTTATTTGTAGCTCTCGTCAGGCCCAAACTCCATCTTGAATTGAATTCTTAAATTAAACCTTTATTTGAACGTTTGTGTGATATTCATATTTCTTTAATTAAATCTCTGTGTGTCACCTACTGTATCAATATGAAGAAAAGTGTGATAGAAACAGTAAGTTGTGTCATGATATGTGAAAAAATGTGTTGTACAAATTTAATCACTCAAAATGACACCACAAGCTCAGAAAGTGGACGAGAATTCTGATGAGACCACCACGTGTCCTCTTTTGTGTCCAAACAGAAACAGCTGGGGGAGACACGGAGTGAAATTAGGAGAAGACTTGAAGAGAAAGAGAAGAAACTGAAGAAGACGAGAAGAACAGTGGAGGATATGAAGGTGAGTGGAATTAAGATGACACTTCATATCAAAGAGAGGAGAACATTATAATAGAAGGACTGCAGTGAGCTCACCGAATCTGCTGGTTGGGATTAAACTCAAGATTCACATCCCTGGAGACAATCGCTGACCTTCACCTATTTAGACAGCTATTAAAAGACGTAGTTCCTTTTTACAGATGCTGCTCTGCTTAGCAAGTTTTCCCGTCTGTTTCCGCAAATTGCTGTTCTCTTTCTCCTTTCATAAAATGGTGTGATTTATGCAAATTCCTCTTACAACCAGTTGTCCAGCCTTCAGGTGTTCTGCTGCTCTCAATTACTTGTCTATTCCTCAAACAGGATGTATGGACAATCTTCATACCCACACAAGCAAACCAGACAGACAAGTGGCAAATACACATTTTCTATGCAGCGGAGCTACAATTTAACCATTCATATTTTAGGACAAAGAACAGTAAGGTGGTGCGGTGGTCACTGCTGTTGCATTCCAGATCACCATTCATGGTCCATGAGGTGTTTACCACTACTGGTATCTCCAGTTCCTCTCCCACATCCTCACATGTCAGGTTGGTTAATTGGCAGTGACTGTAAATTGCTCCATTAGGATTTCCACTGAGGATTTCTTTGTGACCTGGATGCACATTTGACTGGCACACTGTCCAGAGTTGCTTCCAGTTCTTCCAGGATCCATTTATAGGAATGTTCTCATCGGCAGAACAAGAACTCTTCACACACATTTCTGTACCTGGACAGACTAAACATTTCCAATGTGATTTATTTAGCACAGACTTACATTAAAAAGCCCAACACCATCTGGTGTACTAAAATAGTAAACACAGCAGAATCAGACAGCTGGGGTGTGCCCTTCTGTTCATAGAAATTGGGTGGGGTATAACGTCACTCTATATGGTGCAGTCCAGTAATGACCCAGAAGTGACAGTCATTGATGAGCAACTGACTGAACGTGAGCCCTCCTGCCAGACTGACCTCCACACTGCTTTATGATTATATGCTTTTCGTGTTTTATTATAGAACTAGCAAAATACCCGCGCTTCGCAGTGGCGAAGTACTGCCTTAAAATTTTTATTAAGAAGACAATTAAACCTTTTTAAAACTGAGGGAAAATATACCAATAATTATTTGTTAAGGATCTCTTTGTATGCCACGTTGTCAGTTCGGCCCTCCAGTTGTAATATGACCAAGCTGTGCGCTGAGCTTACTCTTGAGCATGCAACGTACAGTTGGCCATGTGAACAGTAATCTTGTTTCAAATCTCACAGCTTGGATTGCTGCTGTCATAATCGGTTTGAGTTTCATGGTTTGTTTCAATTACAACAGTATTTGTAGGACTTGTGTTGAAGAGACATTCGGCATCTGTCAAGCGTTGAAAGTATACAACCAGTTTCATTGATAACTTCACATCCAGCTTTTGAGAGTTTAAACATTTCTAAACATCAAAGTGTCCACTACTGAAATCGTCACCTGTGAATCTAAGATGTTTAAGAGGCATTGGCGGTTGTCCAAAGGTGTAAAATATTTGGCCATTTCGGTACACTTAAGCATTTCACTCTTCTAGTGCTCCTGTGTAGTATAATTATCTCCTGTACCGTCATCAGTCCACACCTTGAACCTGTCCCATTCATTCAATACATAAGACACAATGTTCCTCCGGATATCAAGAGTGAGCCTGATATGGCCGTGCAATATGTAACAAAGAGAATGGAAAAGGCAGGTGCCATCTCCGGGCATGGAAACCACTTGGTAAGTGACAGTTCTTTGATCGATGGTGATCACCTCGATAGACATGTTAATGGGGGTACGGTTGGAATGATAAAGGAAATGGGTAGCTGAACAATGTAAAGTAAGTCTAAAATACCTACACAATAACTATAATCATAATAAATGAACAATAAAACAGCGGAGAAGCCGTGGATTAAATAAAAAGACTGTAGTTATCAGCAGGGAGACGTGAATACTGGAGCTACGGACGGCCTTATATAGGCAGGCAGCCAACAACGTGCGAGGCGTTGGGATGGGGGACCCAATGCCGCCTCACACGGTGACCAAGCTGCAGGCTATGGACGTATATATGTAAGTAAATAGGATTCAGTTAGCGTTGGGAACCCGCGTACCAAATTTCTT
>JANRMT010062807.1:23535927-23546163 GCA_026402145.1 Polypterus bichir lapradei
TCTAATGTGTTAATCTGAATGGTTTCTTCTAAGCTATCAGAGGTCTGTCACTGCTACTGATCTTGACCCTTTTCAGTTTGCATATCGAGCTCACAGATCTGTAGACGACGCCATCAACATGGGCCTTCACTTTGTGTGGAGCACCAGGTCTGTAAAGGAACTTCTGCCAGAATCCTGTTTGTAGACATCAGCTCAGCTATTAACTCCATTGGGCCTGCGCTGTTGTTAACTAAACTTCTACGCACTGATATGAATCCTTCCATCTGTGAATGGATTTACAGTTTCTGATAAACCCGAAACAATACGTTTGTGTGGACTTCCACCTCTCAGCCCCTCGAGGCTGTGGACTTCCCCCCTAATTTACTCCTTGTACTCCAATGACTGCACGTCCATTGATCCTTCAGTTAAAATCAGACTCCAGGAACTCTTCCCCAAGCTGCGATTCATGCATGAGCAGCGGGTACCAGTCCTTTCTTGACTCCCCGATTCTGTCCCACCATCACATCTGGTCGGTCTCTACCTATGAGGTGGGCACACAGAACAGGATTATAACACTCCCAGGGCAAACTATCCCTGGTTCCGGCACTTACCTCCAGGATCCCGTCTCCCACAGCCTGCTTCCTTTGGCTGGTTTCTTCTCTAGGTAAGCAAAGCAGCTCACCAATGACAACGAGGTTTCTCAGGTTGTCTGCTGTCTTCAGGTTGTGCCTGGCCTTTTTCTTTCCCATCAGAGGGGAACGACGCTTCCATGAGCCTTCGGCAGTATCTTAGGGTGAGCTGCTGGTTGCTAAGATTGTGTGTGCATGCCGTGATGCAGCAGTGTGTGTGTGCATCTTGCTCTGCTGTGTCGGGATGACCACAAGAATATTATTAACATGGCTCCCCTGTCAGCTGACGGCCAGGAGGTCCCATCCGAGATGCTAATCGTGCAAAAAACACGCGTAAAAGCATCACACAGTTTACTCATTTTCTTGCCTTTTTAGCACATAGGGCACAAATCACCAACAAATAAAGCTCATTCCCTTCTCTCCCCCTCTCTTTCTCTTCTCTGCTGATTCCAATCTACTCCACTCCACGCAAGCATTGTCCTCCACCTTCTGACTCTGGCTTTTCAAACGGAGTGAGGCGGCCTCTTTAATAGTACATCTGGAAGTGCTCCAGGTGCTCTCCGATCTTCATCTGGGCCCCAGCAAGGTTGAGCTTCCAAGCTCATGTTCCGGAGGAGGTATTGCCTCGAATATGTTATCTGCCCTGGTCCTTCCATCACAGGGACGTCCCGGTTGGGCCAAGGTCCCAGCCCTCCACCACACTATCAACACTTCACATTTGAGTGTCATCAGTGCAGCTCCTGATTGGTTCTTGTTAATTGTCTGTTTTGTGCTCCTCCCCCAGTCCCATTACACACTGCCAGATTTCCTCACTCGTTTTCTTTTCTCTCCTTTCAGACTTCTGTCCCCTCACACTGGACATCAACACGGCAAACAGACGCCTCCGGCTGTCTGAAGGGAACAAAAAGGTGACATGGGAGTGGACTGAATATCCTTATCATCCTGAGAGATTTGACTACTGGGAACAAGTTCTGTGCAGAGAGGCTCTGACTGGGACTCGATGTTACTGGGAGGTAGAGTGCAGTGGAGACTTCATGATGATTGGAGTCGCATATAAAGGACTGAGCAGGAAAGGACTGGGCGTGGAGTGCGGCCTTGGAAACAACGACAAGTCCTGGTGTTTGCAGTGTTCTCATTCCCAATACTCTGTGTGGCACAATAACAAGCGGACTGTAGTCAGCGCCCCCTACAGCCCCAGAATAGGTGTGTATCTGGACTGGCCTGCTGGCTCTCTGTCATTTTATAGCGTCTCACACACAATGACCCTCCTGCACAGGTTCAACACCTCCTTCACTGAGCCCCTCTATCCAGGGTTTTGGCTTAATTTAAACTCCAGTGTAGCAATCAGCCATCTGACACCATGTGATCACTGACCAGTACCCTCCACCGGTCACTTGATGACCCCACAAGCTCAGGTCCTCTTTGTGTTTGCAGTTTGGGGTGAAATTAATTTCACAGGATGGGTAAGTTTGGGGGGTCTGCACCTCTGTGATTGAATTTGTGGTTGAGAATGAGGGTCAAGTGCGGCTGTCAGGGTCTCCATTATTCTTGGGTTAGAGTAGCCAATCAGGTGCGTGTGTCATAGTGAGGGGCGGAGACACCTCAGACCTACAAATACCAGTCTGACCAGCAGGGGTCTCTGTTGATTCACAGCCACATGTCCTTCAGGCTGACACCCCAACATCTACTGAAGCCCCCAAGTGTCACTGAATGTCACCTGTTAAGTAGGACAGGCGTGTGGTCCTGCTGGATCAGCACAACTGAAAGGCGCTATACAGACTCAGTATGGAGAGCTCTTGAATAGTGACAATATGTAGGAGCAGAGAGTGGCAGAAGGGACTGGAGTGTTGTCCACTCACCAGACATTTTGTGACCCTCCATTGGTCACTCAAAGGGTCCCTCACTTCAGAATGAATGTGAAAGTCTGAAGACGAGGACTCACCGGTCAGTCAGATGTCGGCCATACTGACAGAGTTTGGTGTTTTAGTTGATGTCACATTAAACTTTAAACTGCATCTCCTCCTTGTCCCCAGATGTGTCACTCTTGGTACCCTGAAAGCTCCAACATCTTCACAAAATTAATTCTTGGTCAGTTGGCACATACTTGACATGGGTGCACATGTGCGGCTTTGCAGTGGACTGGCACCCCATCCAGGGTTGGCCCACCTTGTCCACAAACCTGAAATTGAAAAGCAGATAAGAAAGACAAGGAATGGACAGAAGGGGTCACTGATTGGTCAGTCACCAAACTACTGCCTCTTGTGGCCACTCTAAATTTTACACAGCAATTTATACAAAAAGGAAATCTAAAAGATAAAAGCAGAAAGCATTCAGTGAAATCCTGAGCAGTAAAACATGAAAGGAGAGAATGAGAAACAATCAGAGAGTCAGACGAATGGAGACTTTAACAGGAGGACTGAGGGGTGGGACTGAAGTGCAGTGGCGCCCTCTAGTGGACACCCGCCATATTACACACATTCGAAAGGTCAGCAGTGAAGGGGGGAAGAAAAGAATACAGTGCAGTGTAAAAGGAATAAGAATAAAGTAAAAATGCAAGAATAAAACACCTGAAATAAAGAACTTTAAATATTATATCTAAAACTAATTAAGATTTAAATGAATTAAGAGCAAAATAAGGGTGACACGATCAGACAGTCACATGACCTTCAGAGCTGACAGGTGAGCTGATTCTTCTGTAGCCAAACTGCCCCCTCTAGTGGCCACTCTCAATATTAAATGAATGGCAAGGCTGAGGGGGAGGAAAGATTTGGGTTTGATCAAATGGATATTTAGTGAAGATTTCTTAATATTGTCATTACCTTTAAGGACAGTGCGGCTTTGTTAGGTTATGTAAGATTTTATATGGGAAAAGAACATTTATTTGAATTAATCTTTTTAATAATCGTTATGTATTAACAAAGTATAAATCTAATAATTAATTATATTTTATAAAATAAACTCCCAATGGTGTTTGGTGAATAAACAATAAGGATGACTGACATTTGTCAAATCTGCTCCTCTGTGACCTTCTGACTTGTCACCACCTCTGGTCACATCTCCTGTGTTGTCTGATCTGAAGATATAACATTGATCCGTATTGATGATCCATTTCTTAATAGTGCTGGAAAAGTCAGAATATGCTTTTTAATTCTCAAGACAATGGGGTGAGTAACAAATAAGATGTTGATTTGGATTGAACATTTGATTTGTAAGTCTAGCAGTGAAATTGATCATTTAGACCTGAGCAGTGCTCTCCATTCCACATCTGAGTGTCTGTGCTCTGTCATGTGCCCCATGTGCCCCTGTGTGTCCACTGTGCCCTCGTATGCCCACGCCAGCCTGAACCCCCCCCCCACCCCATTACTGAGATGTTCAGTTACTAATAAAGATGGACATTAAATGGTGCATTTGACACTCATGGGCATCACAAGAAGTCGAAGTGCATTGAGGACTGAAATCAGCTGTGATGTTTCATTTTGGGTTTCGTTTCTGCCTTAAATGAGTTTGAGTTTTCTTTCAACTTTTTGTCATTTTGTATGAATTGTTTTGTAAATGGTAGGTTGTTGTATGTATGGAGTGCTGATGAATATTTTGTATCTAAGTCTTAGGTTTATATATTTGGTTAGTTTTGTTTTGCCTCATTGTTTATTATGTATGTTCATTGTGGAGCCTAGGGGGGCGGGGCCACTTGACACTGCAGCTGGAGCTCCGCCCCCAGGGGTATTTAAGGAGAAGCTGCAGATGAAAGAGCCGCTCCAACACTAGGCTTTGTCCTGTCTGGTGGGCTTTACTTTACGTTTTGATGTTTGGTGGTCCTTTTGGTCGCCTGCTCTTATTTAGGTTTGTTGGTCACTTGAGGTTTTTGCTTTATTACACCTGCTTTATTTTTTTTTGTTCGCAACTTTTTATACTTTCTTTAATTTTAAAATAATTATTTAAATGTTCAGTAAGCTGTATTTGATTTTATTGTGCCAGAGATATTTTTGTTTTCCATATTTACATTTTCTCTCTTAGGAGACTCTTTCATCTAAAAGACATTAAAAGTTAACATCAGTCTAGGTTCTGTTTGGTACAAGTGTGACAGGGAGCAGTGGGCCCAATTGGTTTAAATTCTGTTCACAAAGGGTTAATGTGCAGGACACCTTTTCAGAGTTAGTGACGTTAAAAGTGGTGTCCGTCAGGGTCCCACTGGGGCCGCTGCTCTCTTTAATAATATATATAAATAAATGAGAGAGTAGAATCACAAAGAGAGAGGAGACAGAGACTGATGGGCTGACTTCATGTTGAAGTTGATGACAAGTGAAGTGTGTGTCACTGCGGTGTGAGAGTTCACTAAAACACAACGTCTGCTCCTGAATGAGTAAAGAACTAGCAGCAGATAATATTCAGTCAGGGAGTCGTCTCAGTAAGACAGAATTAGAGTGTAAAAGGTCTTAGCGTCAGGACAGGGGGCTCTAGTAAGAGGTGGGCAGCACGAGTGCTCATGAATAGGAAGAAGTCCAAACAGTGTAAGCAGAGGCAAAGAGCTGAAAAGAGGGGAACACAGACAGGAAAAGTCAAGTTGAATAACTTCATGGAGAGACACCCAGCAGGCGGTCGAGCATCACAGGAGCTGAAGGGGCCAGCGGGTGTTACAGAACTGCACTGCTTAGCTAACCTGATATTCATCTGAACAATCAAACTTAAATAATGTAAATTTAATAAAAGGGGCTGACCATCTAAGTAACCAAATCCTAATTTAAAATGAGGCCAGCACAACACAAGTCCTGTTTGATGTTGGACTTTTGGAAGGTGGCTTGGACGGGTCAATCCTCCTTGAAGGCCACGTCTGCAGGAGACCCTCAGCTGGTCGAGCCCCACAAGCCTGAAGGAGGAGGTTACTGGCCTGTACTGTAGTAGACAATTGGTGGTCCTGGACCAGGGGTCCTTCATGGAGATGGAGTGCATGGTGCAAACTGCTGTTACTCCTGAATGCTTACTGTGATATTGGGAGTGGAATTCCAAACCTGCTGAGATGTCTGACACCCCACTGCTCACTCATCACTTTATCTTATTTAACAGGTAAAATCTCAATCTACCTGTAAGAATAAAGTGTGAAGAGGACAACTTAAAGTTAGACAAAACTGAAATTACCATCCAAGTACCTTCTAGAAGCTTCTTTAGAATTCAGTGCAAGTGGATTCACGTTGTCCTTACATAAGAATGTTGAGTGCCTGTTAGCCCTTCAGATGCTTCAGTATCTTCAAGTGACGACTGCATGTTGGGTCATCTGACTTCACGGCTCTCTTGATGGGATATTCAGGATGACAGAGCTGAATTGAAATGAGATATGGGATTACTTTTTGTGTGGTTGATTACTGGGAGTCACATTAACGTGATGTAATCTTATAAAATGAATGGTGAGAAGAAGACTACAACAACAGACAATGAGCGTAACACCATACATTACATACAACATCAGGTGATAAACACAAGAAACACTCCTGGATTTGTAAGTGTAGCTCAATGTTAAGTAGCCTGTCCCTGAACCTGCTGCTACTACTGACCACAGAAAATCTCAAAACTGTCTCAGCAGCCAAAGACAACAATGGGGCCCGATGTCAGACGTGGTTTACAGCCTCTATGGCACGGACCACCCTGCTCAAATTACTGAAGGACAGACGAGATTTAATGTCATTTATTTACAGTATCTTAGTCCAGAGGGGCTACTTCATGAATGTGACATGCATATACCGTAGTGAGAGACTTCATAAATGGCACAGTGTAAGACCTCCGCCAGGTTTCAGCAGTAACAGGGTCTCATGTTCACGTCAGATGGTGCTGAGAGATGGCAAAGAAAATGCAAATAAATCACAAGGCGTAACAGTCAGGTGCTCACCTTTCACAGATTGTGTGTTCAGAACAAACATCAAATTCTGACATCAGATGACTGAGTATTTATCTTGTGACAGAAACATTCTGCTGAAAAGTCACAGACATTAAACTTCATCTGCCACAAATCAGCCCACCCTGTCTGCTGTCCAAACCCCTCTGTGATCATTCAACGGATTCTCAATTAGATGTCAGTCCACATATCTTGGTATCATCTGCAAACTTAACCAGCTTGTTATTTATATTCCTATCTAAATCATTGATAGATATTAAAAATAGCATCGGCCCCAGCACTGCCCCCTGCTGGTCAACACTCTTAACATCGGCCAGTTCTGATGAGGTTCCTCACACCATCACCCTCTGCTTCCTGTGTCTGAGCCAATTCTGCACCAATCTACACAGATCACCCTGAACTGCCACTTCTTTTAGCCTGATGCCCTCTCATGTGGCACCTCATCAAATGCTTTCTGAAAGTCCAGATAAATAATCTCATCTGCTCCACTCCGGCCGTATCTTCTTATTGCTTCCTCATAGAATCCCAGCTTGTTAGTAAAACACGACCTCCTCTTCTGAAGCCATGCTGTCTGTTCAGTAAAACTCCGGCACTTGCCATGTGTTGCTCATTCTTATCCTTAATATTTGTGTCCATTCATTTTCCTGTGATGTGCATTAGGCTCTTGGATCTCTCTGGTCACCCTTCTTATATAACAGGATAATATTTGACATTTTCCAGTCCTTTAGAATTTCCCCAGTGCACAGTTACATCCTAAAAATATGAATCAGGAGTTTATATCTGTACTTGCTAACCTCCTTAAGAGCTCGAGAATAATAATAATAATAATAATAATAATAATAATAATAATAATAATAATAATAAATTGTATTTACATAGTGCCTTTCCCATGCTCATGGCACTTATTAACCCTTAAACTGCCGAAACCAGGTATAGTCCCTTCCCAGTGCCATTTGCCCGCGTGCCAGAGCTGACAAGTCTGTGCCGTGTATTCGTTGAGCAGCCAGCTCGTGCCCACTGGCGCCCCCTGCAGCACTGCAGCCTCACTGTCCCTGACTGAGCCACTGCACTAGACTGGCCTGCCAGCATCAGCGCTTACCTCTGTGTGTTTGTGTTCAGCCCATTCAAGTGCAGTTGGCTCAGTGATTTACTAAATGTCATCAATGGCATCAGTTGCACCTTGTACATGTAATAATAGATTGTTACAGTAGTTTTTTAAATAGTTTTTACAGTTCATTGGCCGGGTGTAAAATATTGACTGTTGCAGTAATTGTGGTGCTCTTTGCATGAAGAAAAATATGTGATCCATTAAAATTTCACTTTTTCCTAATTGTATCATTAACTTAAAAAGTGCAGTAAAAAAGTATTTGGTGTCCAGGGGTGCATTAATTCCCAAGTATGTGGCAGTTTATAAACTACTAGCCTATCCGCAGCGTAACATATGCCGCATAATTATTTATTGATGTGTGAACATCTCCTGAAAGACACAGCTGTCCAAATGGGGAGGGTGGCTCTCTGTCTTGTGTGCATCTTGCTTGCCCGATTATATATATAGAAAAGCAGCCGTAATCGAAGAAACAATGAAAAGTCAACGTGGCTCAGAGGTGCATGTGGACTGTAACACAGATGAAAGCGACTGAGGCTGTGTTTGGTGAGGTGTTGGGGGCAGGCACATGAGCAGGCAGTGCATATGCCTCAAGAGAGACGGTGGACGTGTGAGGACGGTTACAGTTGGTGGGCGGGGCTCTCTGTCTTGCGTGCGTCTTGCTGGCCCTTACTGAATTACTGTATATATATATATATATATATATATATATATATATATATATATATATAGATTATGAACCACTTTTATCAGATTGGTATTTTCTGCAGATCTGGTGAACCACATGAACAATTTGAATTTAAAGTTGCAGGGTGAAAATAACTTAATTTGCGATTTATTAACTCATATCAAGGCATTCAGAGCAAAGCTGACATTTCTGGAAGGCCAGGTGAAAGATTATAACTTTGCTCACATGCCATACTGTGCAGAATTGCATAAAAGGGTGAAGCGGAATTTCCGTTCTCGTTCACAAATTAAGTCATTTCAGATCTTAAACAACAATTTCAGAAGCAATTTGCTGATTTGGATGCCAACGCCAAGGAAATTTGATTGTTTCAAAATTCGTTTGCCTATGATGTCACTGATGTCCCAAGTCAAATTCAAATGGAAATTATTGAACTGCAGGCAAATGAACATATAAAGATAAATACAAGGTAGGAAACTTGATCGATTTTTATAAACTTTTGAACTCTGAACAGTTTCCAAATTTGAAGAAATTTGCTTGTAAATTTATTTCCATTTTTGGGACAACATATCTTTGTGAACAAACGTTTTCCCGAATGAAATATATTAAGTCGAAATACAGGGCAAATTTATCTGATGAACATTTGAAGTCACTATTTGTAATTAGCGTTTCAAAATTTGAACCTCAGTTTGATAAGATTTTAAAAACACAAAAACAGTTCCATCATTCATATTAATGGTTTATTATAATTTGTGATGAAAATATGAGAATTTGCTGGAAGTGTTCGTCGTCATTAATGTACGATAATTTAATCTCACATACTCTAATTAGTTTATAAAAATGTCTGCTTTCAATAAAACTCATATATTTATTTATCTTTTTTTAGTACGGTCCGCTGAAAAGTGCTGAAGTACCCAATGTGGTCCTTGTGGCGAAAAGTTTGGAGACCCCAACGGCAGCTCAAACAGCACTTAACAGTAAATAGTCCAACAACTCAATATAAGACAATGAAATGAAGAGGCCGACAATGAAGGCTCACGCTGTCCTGCACACACCAGCCTCCTAAATGAGTTATTGAAATGTTTACGTTTACAGTGTCCGTTTTAGGAAGTCGTAGTTTTTACTTTTTCCCGTTATTATGAATTATAATATCTCAGTGTCACATATTATTCGTTACTAATCACGAGTCCCGTTCATTGAGATTCTGAACATCTTAAACGGAGCGTTTATTGATCTGACTATAGCAGACTTGTCATCTTCGTAAAATAACTTTATTTATATGATATTGACAACTAATCATAAGGTCAGAAGTCGAGGAGGCTGTGAGTTTCATGGACTGCGCTGTTTTTTTGTTTTCGTGACATCGCGTCAGTAGAGAGTGCGTGACGTTAACAATGCATTGTGTCCTAAATGACAGCGCACACGCTTTTTGATAAAAGGCCAATGTGTGTCAGTTTGTTCATTAATATATTTTGACACTGTATTTTAATGAAAATGATTATTAACTTATTACCCGTGTTCATTTCCCATGTAGATATGTAACGTTTGGTGAGAAACAACACATATAATAGTTATGTTGCACTGTTTATAATTAACAAAACTCTTCGTTTATCTGAAATGCTCTCCTTTGTATTTTTACATTTGACAATGGAATGCTTCAGTGTACAGTCGATTTATTCCACTTCTGCAGGTGTACATTGTCGGTATTCTCCATTGCATTTGCCCCCCCAGTGTAACGCGTGCCAGTGTAAGTGAGGGGCGGCAGACGAGCTCACGTAACGGGAGACAAGGCACCTCCTCACCCTGATGCCATGAGGGATCTTCTCATAAATATTACCATCTTGAGCTTTTTCTCATTCCTGCCAGTTTACTATTATTATTATTATTATTATTATTATTATTATTATTATTATTATTATTATTATTATTATTATTATTATTATTATTATTATTA
>JANRMT010062807.1:23546173-23561721 GCA_026402145.1 Polypterus bichir lapradei
TATTATTATTATTATTATTATTATTATTATTATTATTATTATTATTAAACACGTATATAGAGGAAATGTGTGTCTTATTTTATGTGTGTCTTATGACAGGACGGATGGTAAAGCCTTGAATGAAACTCAGTGTTGATGCTTTGGGTAACACGACAGGTGAGGAGCAGGGAACGTTAAACGTGTCAGTGACTGCGGGGGATTGTGGGACTGAAGATGGTTTAAGAATACAGAAACGACAAAAGCTTAGTCTTTCAAGAATTCTATTTCCATCAATGATTTACTCTGTTGTGCTGCACTTCGGAAGATTACTTATTTACCCCTCTTTGATAAGATGAATTCACAAGGAAAGGATGTTGCTTTCAGATGTTTTTTGAAGGTTTGGCTCCAGATGTGCTTATCCAGCTGCTCCTTCTTGTCATTACTTGAGTGATCTTTATGTCCCCCTCTGGATGATTTCGCAGTTTCTTTTCAACTTGTTTGTCTCATTAACACAGAAATCCCGAGGCTTTCCCTAAATTGCAGAAGACGCTGTCGATTGCACTGATTCTGTTTTAAAGACAGTTGTCATTAGTTATGCAGAGCTCGCTTTTACTCACATTGCTTGTTGGAAATCAATAATACAAATCAGCCACAGATCTGGGAATAGTAAAAACGTTTAATGAGGAGTATCCTGCACATCCGCTGATGTAAAGACAACGTCTGTAGATGGGACGCTGGATTGTTTGAGATATCATAAAATTATTTTTAGATATCTTAAAATAGATGTATTTTTAAATTTCTATAATTTCATAAAATATATTTAAGATATCTCTACATGTTAATTTGGCTTCCCATAGAAACAGTAACTTTTTTTGCAAGTTGCTTAGAAATTAGTTACGTTAATTTAAAATGATTAGATATCATAAGTCTGAGACTAAAAGACATTTCTGTTTGTCCCAAGTAACATCAAATGCTGTCATTCTTACCAAGGCCGTCGCTTCAGTGATGCTGCCTTGCAATAAGCGAGCAGTTCATCCTTTCAATGGGCGTAACGCGAAAGACTTTATGGGCGTGTCGTGGTGCTGTGGGCGTTTCATGAATGACGTAGTAACTACTGTATCTATCGCGTGCTACAGTTACACACTGTTTGCTCTGATGAGACCCTCGTGCTCAGACTTTTTCACGACCACGAGATCAAGCAGAGGTGCTGAAGGTGAGGCAAAGTCGAACGTGGGGATCGCGTACGGGTGGGAATACCAGCGGTAAGGAAGATCGCGACATGCTGAGCGGCTTTACATTTGATGAGGTGCCTGACGCCGCGTGGTTCGCTTTTAAGTGTTGGGGATTGAGCACTACGTGGAGGAGGAGGAGGAGGCAGAGCAAATCGCACCTTCACGATTTTATTGTGTTTTAGTGTGTTCGCGCACTTTTTTGCTAGTGCTACGTTATTTTATTTTCCAGTCGGTGACCAGTGAAATGTAATGCTACATCTGACTTGGCGGAGGCGCGTTAACTCGGGATTGCTTCTTCTCTCTTCGCGCTCGTGCACTTTTCCGCGCCGTTTCGTCTTTTGATTTCGCGCATGCTCCGAACTGTGCTCTCCGTCGGGCACGCGCTTGTTCAGCCGCTCATTCCCCGCACAGCCTCGTCGTTCATTTCTGATTTTTCTCGAGCTCTGCGTGTTCTTTGTGTTTTTTCCTTTTTCCTCTAAAGCCGTCATCGGCAAACTTTATTAAAGTGGCGTCGCACGATGTAACTTTACAGGGCACGTTCAGGTTTCATTTCCAGCAGTTTGTCTCATACTGAGACCTACTAGAAATAATTTAAATAATTTCATTTTTTGGTGTTTTCTTATCAGGAAAGATGCTCGTGCGGTTTCACTGTAACAGGGAGACTTTGATTTGCTTAATGGGAAATAAAAAATACAAGCATTACACAAGCTAGTGCTGCTGGAGGGATACAGTAAAATCTACAGCTGGCATGGCATTACGAGTACATTTTTGTGATATTTGAGACGGTATTGTTTTATTTAATGTCTTTTATCCTTTCCAACTACTTTCAGTATTTCTGTACACTTTGATACTTTAGCTTACTAGAGATGGCGTGTTAAATGAAGAACAGGACTCAAGCCAATCGGGCTGTTTGTGTCGGACCACATGAAGCCATCAAAATACAAAATGTGAAATCTGCAGAGCCGCGACTCGACTATTATGGGCTGGAGCTCAACTGTCTGTCCTCATTGTTTAAAGTGGTGAGCAGGGGGTCAGTCATGGGGGGCTGAGAATGGGCCACAGTCTTCACAATAAGGGGGCAAACCGACAGACGGCATTTACTGCCATTTAATGTTGTTGTGCTGTGAACTTTTGTAACTAAGTTGATAAATATTTTGTGTGTCTTTATATGTAAGTTAGACACAGCGATGTGATATTAGTGTTTCACTGGTGAGAAGCTTTCATGTTTAAAGACCCCCTCACCCCCCGATGTCTTTAGGACTGACTGAGGAATTTAATGGCCGAGTAGGTTGAACTGCTTCAAACCGGTTTGGCAAGTGACTCTCCACAGGATAGGAAGACCACCCAGTTGGAGAGCTTCAGCTTATCAGATGGCCTTGGTTTGGGGGTGTGAAAGGCAGTGTGTGTGATGGAGCATCAGAGCAGCTTTGGCAGGAGTGTTTTGGAAGATTCTCAGTGTAGATTTCTTGCTGTGTACATGTTGCTCCATTGAAACTTACAAACTCCAGTCACACAGTCGAGGTGATCACGGCCTTCATGACAAACCTAAAGGTGTCCCAGCCCTTTTTAAGGACGTTTAACTGAACATCCATCTTGGGTGTGACGTTAATCAGCAAGCGGGTCCGCCAACTTGCAGTGAAAACTTGGGTGATGGTGGCAGGACTGGCACTCCAGCCACCGTAACTGTTCATTGTGCTGCTGAGGTGTCACCTGCTGCACTTGGGGTCTCATTCTGGGGGACTCGCCATTTAGTGGGTGTGGCAACTTTGCCACCTCCAAATATGAAAGCTCTGCTGCTTGAAATGTTTGAGTTCCTCAGCTTTTTGACTTCATTCTGGTCAGGCTGACTAATGTCGTTGTCTAAGTATTTCTCACCATAGACTGTGAGTGTGCAAGTAGAATCAATTACCGCTAATCCTGAAGATTCGACCAAAACACTAAATGTGCCTGAGTTTGATTCCTGTGTAAATGACGTCATGTTTCATTCTTCACAGTCCTCTGTATTCCAGTCTCCTCTGTTATTATCAGCTGTTCATTTATTTTTGTGTAGTCTTTAGCCCAGTGCTCTGACGATAATACATTTTGATCTCCTACCATATTTGTCTAACAGATTATTGCCTGTCAATGGCAACTTCTTCTGGCTGTGTTGCCAATGCCACCTGTTGTGTTGTTTCTGACTGGTGAAATACGCAGTTTCATAGCAAAAAACCCTATATTGCCCATTGTTACCAGACTTGACTTTACTACTAAATGCAGAAGGAGCAGTCGGAGGAGTTTGTGCGCAGACCAACACCAGCACAATGGACAGAGCTGTGAATAAAGAAGCAGCAATTCATTGAAATGACTCATCTTAACATTTTTATGCTCAAGTTGTGTTTGTGTTTCCACATTTAAGTCTAAGTTTACATTTCAGTTTTATAAGTTTGATTTAATTTCATTAATAGTTAAGGCTCTTATTAAGTAATGTTCAAATAATTGATCTCTGCTCTTAGCATAAACAATTAGGGGCCGGTTGTGTGAGAGCCATTTGCTAGTTACTTAAGTTCTATTAAATATTCGTCAGTGGGGGTTCTTATTACCCCACACAAGTTGAATTAAATGGGTATATTCTTACTATTTCTCGCCCCTGTAACTATTGAATACTCTCAATTAGTGACCTGCCTTGCCATGTGTAAGACATTGAAGGCACACAGTTTTAAACCGCGACTTATGTGCTTAACAGTATGAAAGTTAACGTGCTCTATTAAACGTGTGGTGCTTTACCTTAGAACATACTAAAGATGAAGTAAAGCATTTGTAAATATAGAAACAGCTGACATCTGACAAGAAAAGCTAAGTTTATAGCAGAAACATTTTTTCACATATTATTTTTCCGTTTTATTCTATGTGTGTAACAACTGTCACACACTTGGGGGCGCTGTTACCCTGTGAAACCCAACAGACAGACGTAGACACGGTAAAAGCAATATGAAGATCTTTTTATTTCTTTTTTTCCTTTGCCGTGCATCCAAAGCACCCCAACTACAGTAAAAAGACATGTGGTACAGAAAGTCGAGCTGCAGATGAGGATCTGAGTGAGCGAGAGGAGTGTCAGTCTGGAGGAGATCAGTGAGGTTGCGGAGAGCTTTAAATGTTCAGAGCGGTATTTAGTATTGTATTCTGTAGTTAACAGGGAGCCAGTGAAGTTGAGAGAGAATACGTGTAATACGTTCAGTGGATTTAGAGCAGCAGGTTATTATCCTGGCAGCAGAATTTTGAAGAAGTTGTAAGCGATGGATACGTTTTTGTGGGATGCCACATTGAATAGCATTACAGTAATCTATACGTGAGGTGACTCGGGCATTAACCGATACTTCAGTACTGTGTTGAGTAAGAACAGGATGAAGTCTAGAGATGTTTCAGAGATGGAAGAAGGCAGTCAGAGGAACATTACTTATATGGGAAGAAAAAGAGAGAGTACTATCAAGAATGACACCGAGGCTCTTCACCTGGTGGAGATGTTTGTGTTAATATTGTTAATTAAAATAGAAGACTGGTTAACCTTAGCAAGTGTGGATTTAGAACCAATGAGGAGCACCTCAGTTTTATTGCTGTTTAGTTGGAGTCATCCATGTCTTTGTCTCGGAGACATGCCATTAGAGTGTCTGGAGGGAAAACAGAAGTGAATTTAGTGGATATACTCGTAGATATAGCTGTGTGTCATCAGCGTAACAATGGAATTTAATACCATGGTGCTGGAAGATATTACCTATTGGGAAGATATAAATGAGAAAAAGAAGCGGCCCCAAAACAGAACCCTGCAGACCCCCCTGAGTAACGACTGCATTCTCAGATTTAAAGCCCTTTATTTGAACAAGTTGCCTCCTATCAGTGAGGTAGGAAGAAAACCATTGGAGGACAAGACCACAAACTCCAACACTAGCTAGTCGTTTCAAAAGTATCTGATGAGATATGGTGTCAAATGCAGAGCTGAGGTCAAGAAGCACAAGAATTGATAAAATTCCCACGTCAGCTGCCCGGAGAAGATCATTTGTGATTTTGACCAGGGTAGTTTCTGTGATGTGTTTAGGACGAAACCCAGATTGATACAAACTGTTCAAAAACGTTAATTGTTAAGGGTATTCGGGTCTAAACCAGTTTTTTTCAGAATTGGAGTAATTGAGGCTGTTTTTAGTGAGAGGGGGACTGGGCCTGTAGTAAGGGAAGAGTTAACTATAGTAGTTATCATGGGGGAAATATGTGACAGACAGGACTTAACATAGCTCGTAGGTATTTGATCTAATTGGCATGTGGAAGGATTAGATTTTGTTATAAGCTCCGAGACATCATTTTCAGCTGGTAAACTGAAATCTGAGACTAGGGCGGCTGGTAAGGGAATATAATATGGGGGATAGTGGAGAGGATTTCATTTTCTGCAGAGACAGAGAAAGCAAGTTGCTGATGGATTTTTGTTTTCAATTTTTGAGTTGAAGAAATCCAAAACTGTGCAGCAGTATTTAACAGAGAGGTTATGGTGAGCGACATTTTCTGGTGGTGTAATTAGCCTTTTCATTGTAGAAAAAAGAGCTCTAGTATTTTTCCCTCCTGTATTGATAATGTTAGAATAGTATACAGTTTTGGCATCAGAGAGAGCATTTTTGTATTTTAATATATGATCTGAATACATTTCTTTATGTACAACAGGTCCCGTCTTTTTAGCTAGACACTCCAACTGTCGGCCCGTGGCTTTGAGCTGATGGAGTTCAGATGCGAATAAATGAAACAGTCCGTGATTTTAAGGAAGGTCATATATCGAAGGCAGAAGACAGAGCAGCATTGTAAAGGTCTACTAATTCTGATGGTGTGGTAGCAGTAGGAGAAACAGGCTGGGATTGCAATAAATCTATAAGAGTCTCTGGGTTTATATTCTTGACATTACGAAATGAAATTACACGTTGACCCTTTAATTTACTGAGAGGTAAGCTAACAGCAAATGTGATCATTTTGTGATCTGAGATGAATAATTCAATAGGAATAAGATTGTGAGGTGTGATAGCAGAGCAGCAAACTAAATCTAAAATATGACCCTTGTTATGAGTCGAAAAGTTGACTTGTCTTTCATCATTTGACATTTGTAATAACATTGGACACAGCTTGACATCCACCGTTACATACTCAGCACAACACTACCATCTTTACTAAAGTAACAACATAATAAAAAGTGACCGTATACTATACTGAGGACCTTTTCACCTTTTGTAAAATTAGCTTTGATTAAAACTGGATTTGATTTATTCTGGCCCTGTAAGAGGACAAAGGTCCAAGGGCCTCTTGTATAAACGGTGGGTACAAACAAAAATGGTGCGTATGCCCATTTCAACGCTCATTTCGAGACGTATAAAAGCTAAACTTGGTGTAAAGCCACACACATTTTAAAGGCAGTTACGTTAATTTAAAATGCTTAGATGGCATAAGTCTGAGACTAAAAGACGTTTCTGCTTGTCCCAAGTAACATCAATTGCTGCCATTCTTACACCGGCCGTTACTTCGTTGATTACAGTAAGCGGGCAGTTCATCTTTGCGGTGGGCATCCCGTGAAAGACATTGTGGGCGTGTCGTGGTGTTGTGGGCGTTCCGTGAATGACGTAGTAGCTACTGTATCTACCGCGTGCTGCAGTTTCTCTCTGTTTGCTTTTATGAGACCCTCGTGCTCAGACTTCTTCGCGACCACAAGATCAAGCAAAGGTGCGGAAGGTGAGACAAAGTCGAACATGGGGATCGCGTGCAGGTGGGAATGCCAGCAGTAAGGAAGATCGCGACATGTTGGGTGGCTTTAACTTTGAGGAGGTACCTGAGGCCGCGTGGTTCGCTTTTAAGTGCTGGGGATTGAGCGCTACGTGGAGGAGGAGGCGGCACAGCAAATCGCACCTTCACGAGTTTATTGTGGATGACGAGGGTCGCTCACTTTTAGCTTCTGCTACGTTAATTTATTTTCCGCTCGGTGTCCCGTGAAATGTAACGCTACATTTGACTTGGCGGAGGCGCGTTAACCCGGGATCGCTCCTGCTCTCTTCGTACTCCGCGCCGTTTCGCCTTTTGATTTCGCGCATGCTCTGAACTGTGCTGTCCTTCGGGAACGCGCCTGTTCCGCCTCTGTTTGTGTCGGACCACATGAAGCCATCAAAATATATGTGAAAGCTGCAGAACTCAGCAGAGCCGCGACTTGAATATTATGGGCTGAAGCTCAAGTGTCTGTCCTCATTGTTTAAAGTGGTGATCAGGGGGTCAGTCATGGGGTGCTGAGAATGGGCCACAGTGTTGACAGACGGCATTTACTGCGAGTGCAGGGCTTTGGGAATTCGGGGCGATTGGTCAAATATTTTGTTAGTTTAAAATATGAAAGTTAATGTGAAGAAGGTATTTTAAAATGAGAGTAGATTACGTAGCCACATGACTTTGAAGTAGAAGAGCCTTTAAGTAAAGCGTGTTTGAGAAGCAATGCAGTTATAATGAATACGAGTGAAGAAGCGTTAATCCAAATGGCAGGGACTTTAAAATGAACCAATTCTTTACATCCCAATGACGTTACTTCATATTAAGAATTGTTTTCTCGGAGAAAGTCTGTTCTCAGTTTATACAAATGTATGTTAAAATACGCAAGATAATATCATAATTAGATTAATTACAGATAGCGGTGACTGTGAACACTGTTTTACTTTCTTGTATAGATAAAGTATTGGAATCCTACGAAAGCCGAGAGAGGACGCGCAATATCGTTATTTTTGAAATTGTCTCGACGAAATAACGGAATCATTTTATCACGATCTCGAGAAAACGAAACTTACCCTTTGCTCCTGGCATCAGGCTCGCTTACATTGGGACGCCTATACAGCTGAAGCCTTGCTAACCGTCTTCTTAAATGGCGGACACTAACGTTATTATTTTCTAAACTAAGGCATAAACAATTAGCCTGCGTCAGCCCTTGATTGAGCAAAAATGTGACGCGCTGATCAATCCAGTTCTGCTCTTCTGCCATTTCAAAGAGGACGTGACTTCAATAAGCTAAACATTACACGTCAGATACAATTATTTCATAATTTCAAGATAACAAGATCTTTTGTTTTATTGAGAGCTCGATCAAATTAGTCTGTTATCTCGGCGAAACAATTTGTAAAAAATAACGATATTGCACGTCCTCTCTCAGCTTCTGTAGAATCCTCCAAAAATTCGATTTCACAATTTTGATGAATCTCGATGTTTTACACCTCCATTTTTAGACTGGTGCCTGTGTGTGTCAGAGTTTGTGTAAACTCAATAACTTGAGTTCACTTTCAGTTTGGTCAACCAAGTTTTTCTTCCAAGTATTTGGTACAAACCGTAGATTTCTATCAACCTTTGGGTTCTTTCCGCTAACAAGAAGTGGTACTTTACCTGAATATATACTCGATTCTTTTTTCATTCATGCAGTTAGCCACACACTTTATTTTCTTCTCTCCCATAAAACACACCCATCACGAATAACCTCCTACTAAACCACTCTACTCAAACCCCGAATGTCCTACTCCCAGTCGGGATGCAGTCCTGTAATCTCACAAATAGGAGCACATATATAAGATATAGAATATATCAACTTAACAGAATGAAGCTCCTGATGCGCAGTTCAAGTCCAGCGAGGATATCCAACAAAGCCCTAAATATGACGGCTTTAATAGACCTGCCATTGCTGTGTCCAAACATGATGGTGCCGTGTAGATAAAGTGTTGTCATATCTACATGGTGGCACTGAAATGTATGCAAATCCCCTTTAATGAAGGTCTGTAGTGCACTTTGATCACAACTGAATTGTTTGATTTGTAATTTTAAACTGTGAGGCAGAGGAGGAAATCAAGAAAAATGTGTCTTTGAATCAAACCTCATGGAGGGCACTGTGACCCTGAAGTGTGCTTATTATTTTACTGACTTAATGAAGTTAATTCTCCCACTTTTATTTTCACAGGGCTTTCCCATTTCACTTGTCCATACACTGAGGTGTCTAATGGCCTCCAGCTCAGGGCTGTCCATGTGAATCTGAGAAGAGAAGGGCAGACACTTAAAGAGAGAGAAGAGTTTACCACAGAGCATGGCCTCTGCCAAAGAAGATGGTGTGGATGAAAGAACGGTGGACATTAAAGAAGAGGACTGTGAGCGGCTCACACCAGAGGATGTGTGTGTGAAGCTGGAGGATCACGAAGAAAGAATTTCAGTTTTTAAAGAGGAGGAGGAGTGCAAGGGGGTGACTGCTGCCATTAAAGCTGAGGACCTGAATGATTTCTCGGGTGGTCTTGAACTTCAAAAGCATGAAACTGAGGATATTTTCAAACAAGAGGCCTGTGAAGAATCTCCATCCAGTTTACAGCACTGGTCCACTAATACGAGACGACTGGCTAAGCAGGAGAATTCTGCAGAGCTGAAATCAGAGTTATCAGAGTCTGAAGAGAAAATCACCGAGGAAAATGGGAGAGAAGGAGAAGAGTCACCTGGGAGTGTTGCAATAAGTGAGTAATGTGATTAAATATAAAAGAAAAAGAGCGTTTATAAATTCTAACAGTGGGTGATTTGATGTTTTTAGAAGATTGAATTGAGAGTGGAGAACACGGTTATTTATGGAACTTGAATAAAGACCACCTGCTCAGGTGAATGATAACAAACAATAGGTTACCTAATAAATGATAAATTAGAAAACTTGGGTGAATAAGGAAAAATCTAAACTGTTCAGCGCACGATTTGAACATCATGAGGCTTTGACTAATGCTGTGACGTATGTTAGGCCAACAGCTCATTACTTTCAATTAGAATATTAAATGTCATATTTTGTTAAAGACATGTATATTTCTTAAATTGTGTGGCAGTTAAGGCAGAAATATTCACAAAGAGAAATAAATAAATAAATAAATAAATAAATAAATAAATAAATAAATAAATAAATAAATAAGAATAAAATCCTCAGCCCTGTGCACTTAATAAGAGTGAATTTGCTCAAGAAAGTGTCCTCCTAATATGTGCCTCATCTTTCTAATGGTAATCTCCTGCACTTTGACGTTAACAGTGACAAGAGCTACCTGTACGAGCAATGATGACATTCAGGGGGTCTCAGGGTCTTCTTTCAGCATCTTGTGTTCTGCTCTCAGCCTGAACTTGCTGGGGCAACATCGCCTGGACAAGTTGGCACTGGTTTGAAATCTTCACTTGGAGATGATCTTGGGCCCTTCTGTCTCTCACAGTCACATCGGGTCAATTTGGAGTCAACACTCCACTTCACCTGCATGGTTTAGGTGATGAGGGGAAGAACCAGAATAACCAGAAAGGCCATTCAGAGCCCCTGTGTAGACTGTGGGCAGGATTTGACCCCAGGACACCTGAACAATAAGGCAGCTGTGCTAAACACTGTGCCCCCCTTAATTCAAGCGGATATATATGTTTGTTTATTTTTAGGCCAGATTTGGCTCTAGAGGATGTAAATATCATCACATACATTACAATTAAGAAGAGAAAACCCAAATTCAGACTCATTATTGGGGAGGAAGACTCTGATTGGAGTCTTTAGAGTAGATATTGATCACTCATTTCATTAGGATCTGCTGCTATCAATAATAATAATACCTTTTTTGTGTTTCTTCAAAATAATAAATGTATTTTTAGCCATGCATAAACTTCACAATCTATAATAAAGTGCTACTGCATACACAAAGAACATTTACCCATAATTCACACATAATGGAACAAAAACAAGCTGAACAAAACAAAAGGCATGTCTTAATCATACTCGACATTTCTAATCAAATAAAATCTTCAACTAGATATTTGTAGCCGTCGACTCCGGCGAAAAGAAAACGAGACAGTCTTGGTGAACGCTTCAGGCTCTTATCTAAGAATATAAGCATCTCTGCATGTTCTGAGGACAGTCTGGTCCTCCAGTCATCCACGACGTGTGCTGCCATACTGAACAGACCCTCGCTGTCCCCACTCGTATAAGGAGGGCACAGGTAGGACGATGACTTTTATTGGTCCTCCAGAAAGCCAGTGGCCCAGCATCTCTTGTGTTATGAGGTTCACAGAGATAAAGATTCACCTCTGATGCTGCTGACTCAAATATCGTTTTTATCTTTATTGACAATTTCTTCATGCATTCTGCAGTTCTGTTGGTGGGGAATGTCTTTGGATCTCTCGGCTGTCGTCTGTCACTCCGAGTGCGTCTGTGTGATCGAGACACCGGCACTAAGCAGTTTATGTGTTTGAGATTTGCAATCATCTGTGAAATACGTGTCCTTGTACCATTGTTTAATTTGGGGACAAAAATCATTATGATAATATCTGTTACAGAATTCGTAACTGTATAGTGACTATTCACACTCAATGATTATTATGCATTATTAATATTATTTTATTAGGTCTAAAAACTAGGCTCGTACCATTCTACCCAACAAGCCAATAAGAGGGTTGATTACAATTTCTAGCTAATCAACGTCTACTTCATAACGATTTATATTTATGTATCAGCTCAGTAAAACTCTGCATCCTTTTCCTTCCATCTACCTACACATTCACTGAAAGGCTAATAAAAGTGATTTTAGTCAAAATAGCTAATGCCTGGTAAATTAATTATACAAATAATCAGTCAACAAACACTCACTGGCAAAAGGAATTGTGGATCTAAATGATCTAGAAGGTGACATCTTCCATAACTGAAAGTGACAGGTTGTCCAGGCTTACAAATTCCACTGTTTTTGCTGTCACAGTAAGTCTTTGGCGTTCTTGCTGTCAGTATTATAAGGTTGAGTTTTCTAAGTGCTGCCATTATTGGAGGCTGAGTAGACGACTGAGCTAGACTAAGCTTACTGGTCACCTAAGCCTTTGAACAGCTCGTTCTTCACACCAGTCCCTTTTGTGTTGACTTCTCAGATGCTGAATAAGGTTTGTATTGTTGAAAGTGTTAGCAGAGAATCCTCCATCATTGACTTCTTTTTGCACAAATATTACAAACCACAAATTTGTTATCTCTTGTAGGAAGACAATAAAGCTTAGACTAGCGAGGACGTGTTTCTGTATTTTGGTAATGGAACTTTGTCTTGCATGGTTTTTAGCATTCAAGATCAGATGTTAAGATCAGCTAATTTGCTGATCACTGGTCAAGTCATTCAGAGTGAAAATCGGCTGATTTTGATTTGTGATCGATTGATCAGATCAGGGGCCTCATGTACGACGGCGTGCGTAGAACTCACACTTATAACATGGCGTAAGCACAAAAGCGGGAATGCACGTACACACAGAAAAATCCAGATGCACTCTTCCATGTTCTTCTGCTACATAAATCCCAATCAGCATTAAAGTAACGCTCATGCACGCGCCTACTGTCCCGCCATGTCTCCTCCCAGAATTACGCCTCTTTGAATATGCAAATCAATATTAATAGCCCTTAAGCTCAGCGTTCTGTGAAAAGACAATGGCAAAACCACAAGGAAAAATAGAACAATTTCAGCACATACCAAATGGAGGCAAGGAAAAACGTACTATTTGTTAGTTTAAACAGTGGTATAATCAACAAAAGGAAGTTGATCGAGTGACATAGCGTGTTGGAAAAACTTGAAAGGTCACGTTCACAAAGTTACACAGTGCCAGAAATAAAAAAGAAGTTGTCAGTTATCAAAGTCACCATGAAAAGACAAGTCGTAGCCCACTGTCTGAGTGTCATATGAAAGTTTACTCGGGTAAAGAGAAAAAAAAGGCACACAGTGGGGAAAAAAGCATGAAATGTCAACTTCAATCTCGACATTTCCACTTTAATCACGTAGTTTATTTTGTCATTAAAGTAGAACATCATAAACTTCATCTTAAAATCGTTTAATTAACCAGTTTCTCAAATCACATCGTAATTAAAGTAGCACGTTAAATGCTTTGTTTTGTATTTGATCTTCTATGTGCTCTATGTGTGTGAATCACTACTTGCTTCTTAAACTGGCTCTCTTCCTCCAACTGGACACAGAATCCATTACATTCGTGATATTACAGCTCTCTGAATAACTAAAATACTGAGATGTATACGTGATATCATTTTCATGATGATGGGAGTTAAAGCACATTATTAAACATGGGAACACGGTGGCACAGTGATTGTGTGCGACCTTCGATCAAATAATTTATTGCAACAGTACTCGGGGCAGCTCTAGGCTCGTGGCGGCCCTGGGCAGAGGAAGAATCGCTGGCTCCTTCACCCGCCAATGTCAATATGGTATCTTATGAACGGCGGATGGCCATGTCCGTTGCAGACACTGCATAGCCGCCTCGTGCTCATGACACAAGTGTTAAACTTTTGCCAAAATTTTCTGCTGCATTTTTAGCTGTGTCGTTATTTTCTCTTTCTGTTTTATATTCAATATATATTGGCGTTGCGGCCTCTGGGATTCGGCGGCCCTGTGCAGGTACACAGTTTGCGCATGCCTTAGGCCGCCCCTGCAGTACTGTCTCTTTCAAACATAATAACCTCCAATTCCTGTCCTACCTTTTCTTTCTCCAAGTAACCGATCGCCACACAATCACCTCTGTAATGGGCGTTAAGCCATCTTTAAGCTTATAAAGCCGATTCTTCAAAACTTTTAAGGAACATTGAAATATCTTCATAGTACATGTTTAATTATTCTATCCGTCACGCCAGTCCCAGTGAAGCATACAGTGCGAGGCAGGAACAATCGTGAGAGGAGCACCAGATCCTTGCTAGCATAGCAACACCGTGTTCTTGAATTAGTAACAATATAGATTATTTAAATTAAGTTAAAGTTTTATCTGTATAATAAACATATTTTGCTGCATTTCATCTTAAAAATGATATCGTCATCGCATGTAGAATATACTCTTTGTAAAGTGGCTCAGGTTGTGCAATATTATAACTGTACTGCAAGTTTACAGTGAGGTAACTGTACTAATAAGTATTAACAGTTCTACAAGGAGCAGTTGATGGACTGATTGAGTGCGTTTAGAGCTCTTGGGATGAAACTGTTTCTGAACTGTGAGGTCCGTACAGGAAAGGCTTTGAAACATTTGTCATATGAGAAGCAGTTCAAATAGGAAGCATGGCTGAGGCAGCATGTGCTTGATGCTGTATACCGATAATTCTCTTTCCGATCAGCTGCTCCGAGTGGTGCAGTGAGTGTAATATGGAAAAAGATGACCCGCTGTGGCAACCCCTAATGGGAGCAGCTGAAAGAAGAAAAAGAAACCGAAGTGAGAGTAACAACGCTAAAGCAATTATGGTATTTAGAATAGTTTGACCATTCCGTGGACCATTATATTGTTACTGGTTAATTACAATCAGATGCATTAAACTAATAAACAATATGTGGTTAATTTCGGTGTATTTATAAAGCCGCGTCAGGAAAAGAAAGGATAACCACACAGGAACAGTAGCGCTGCTTTGACGATGGGTGCTGCCAGTCTGCAAAACCGAACGGAGAACTTGCGTACGACAGAGTATGAGGTACTGTGGAAATGTCCGTGGCTTTACGCCAAGTTTAAGTTTCATACATCGCGATTTGAACATGGAAAAGTTCTTACGCAACATTTCTGTGTGTATGCACCATTTATACATGAGGTCCCAGGCCTGTCTTTCACATATGAGAGAGAGGTGGAGAAATTGAACAGACAGCAGCAGAACATGTAAAGACCACACACGGAGTGGCCAGACCATAAATGTCACCTCAGTGTGAGTAAGGAACTCCAACCAGTGTGCCACCACTTTACTTGTACTGTTTCATTTATTTTAAAAGTTGGGCAGTGGTTACGAATTTGGACATCAAACTCTGAAGTTGCACATTCAAATTCAGGTATTTACATCATGTGACCACAACAAGCAAGACACATGACCTGCCTGTGCTACAGTTCAAAAAATAAGAGAAATGTAACCAATTGTGTCTCAAATGTTGTGAGTCGCCTTGGATAAAGTTGTCAGGAAAAAAAATAATTAAAATGTTTGTATTATTTCAGATTTACAGAAGAATGGCAGCTTCTCTCCACCTTCATTTGGTCAGCCCTCTCTTCAATATAATGAGAAAGGTATGAAGAAATCAGCAAGAGGATCAGAAAACCTGACAGCAGCCTTTTTGCAGTGCAGTTCTCTCCCTGCTACTGGAGTAACACAGACAGAAGCCATCAAAACTGATCGACAGCAAGTGGAGAAAGAAATCAAAATTCACACTGGAAAAAAATGTTTGGCATTTGGTAAACAATTCACACAAAAAAGTAATCTTAATAATCACATGAAGGTTCACAATGGAGAAAAAAAATATTGTTGTCATGAATGTGGCAATCAATTCACAAGGAGAAGCAGTC
>JANRMT010062807.1:23561821-23598390 GCA_026402145.1 Polypterus bichir lapradei
TCAGAACTAACATTTAAGACACCTCTCTGTGTAAAATCAAAGTAGTATACAAACACGATCATGAAGTGCTGGCCATGTTAACATCTGCAGAGTTTGATAAACTAAACTGGATGGAGAAACTACTGGAACTGTGCATGTGAATTATGAGCTTCGAGGCGTCTGCTTATTGATTGTAGTGTTGTTGTTTTTGTAATTATCGAAGTGATGATGAAGTGAAAGGACAGCTTTTTGTATGTGAATTATTTGCAAGGAGATCAGATTCTGAGATTTTTAATTCCTGAATTTTTAATGCTACATTTAGGGTTATTTTATGTAAGTGATCACTTCTTCAAACCATACATTAAAGAGGCTGAGAACGCTGTGGGCCTAAAGCTGTAATATAACAACAGTTGCCTCGATAACAAAGGGCCTTCTTTTACTAGACATTCATTTTAGAGCTCCTGCAACTGTAAATGTTCAAAATAAACATGATGATTAATCACAGAAGCAACTTTCAATGCTGTGCTAAGTAATGTTATTTATTTCATAAAACAGAAACAAACTATTAATAAATACAAACAAGCAAAACTATTGGATTATAACTTGACAATAGAATTAAGATGTTGTCTTAGCATCGGTAGCACTGCTGCCTCGCAGTTAGGAGACCCGGGTTAGCTTCCCGGGTCCTCCCTGCGTGGAGTTTGCATGTTCTCCCCGTGTCTGCGTGGGTTTCCTCTGGGCGATCCGGTTTCCTCCCACAGTCCAAAGACATGCCGGTTAGGTGGATTGGCGATTCTAAATTGGCCCTAGTGTGTGCTTGGTGTGTGGGTGTGTTTGTGTGTGTCCTGCGGTGGGTTGGCACCCTGTCCAGAATTGGTTCCTGCTTTGTGCCCTGTGTTGGCTGGGATTGGCTCCAGCAGACCCCCGTGACCCTGTGTTCGGATTCAGCGGGTTGGAAAATGAATGGATGGACTCAGGTGGTTTGCTATTTCATTTCAAAATCTGTCTTTGATGCTCCTGTTCGATGTTGCATTGTGCAGCCTGCCTTTTTTTCTTTTTCATATTGTGCACAAAAGGAGATCTACTGTGGAATCTGAAAATGTGAACAAACTTGTGTGCCTTAGCAACTGGATGAATGTTGAGAAGGTAAAACAATGATGACAATGGCCTTAAGCAATGTTGCAGAAATGTCCAAAATACTGTCTGTTGTTTGTAAGAATTTAGACAATAAAGGGAATTTCTGAAATTCTCTGAGAATTATTTCCAGTATATCACAATACTGACATTATTATATTTACAGCTGATCTGATGATGTAGTTCATAAGATTTAAAAATAAACCAGAATCACTTTAGATTAGGTGTCCATAATTACGCTGTACGTACCATTGAAATTACCTATATAATTACACAGCAACTAGGTTTTATTACCTTGTACATACTGTGTAATACAGTGTAGAAGTATAATTAAGTACTATATTTTATTTGTTATTCTACATTTTTTCTAAGGAGATGTGCATATGAATTGTGGAATGACAATAACAATTAAGTGCTTAACCACAGCATTACACAGTAACTACAGGTAATAACTCCTAGTTACTCTGTAATTATACAGGTAATTACATGGTAAAAATAGTGTTATTATGAACACCTAATAAATAAAGCTTGTGAATTTATGTTTCATTTCATAAACAAAGTTTGATTAAACAGAATTAAAAATATTAATCTACTGACAGCCCTCATCTTAACATTTTCCATTCTTCTCTTTTCTTTGTATTTTCAGGCCGTGAAGCTTCAATCTTCACCCTACAGCCTCCTCGGAGCAGAGGGAAGTTTTTACAATGTAAGTCTGTCAATTCATTTATCATCATTGCATTTTTAAAATCTTATGATATGAAAGTGTAGCCATCAGAAAGCATTATGTGAGTGTGGTGTGACTGATGAGCTCAAAGTGACAGGGTTCCTGTGACTGGTGCATTATGGGATTTTGACATTCAGGACAGGGAAGCACCAAAGCAGTATGTTAGACTTGAGTCTCTTAAGTGTCAAGTGAACTCATGGGAAAAAAAAATGAAATCCTGCCAACTGCACCATATGCACCTCTCACAATAGTCTGACCTCCAGTGTCCTTTGTTCTTTTCTTTTGTCTTATTTTTTCTTTATACTTCCTGTTGTTTTCTCTTTCTGTATTCCAGTGTCTCCTTTCTGATGCTTTTCTACTTCAGTCATTCCCTTATAATATTGATAATAACAATCTATTTATGCAGCACAAGGGATTAAATTAAATCAGCTTAGTGTGCTTAACTTAAAAAACACAATGTCCTCCACCATTAACACATACATGTACATTATATGGATATACAGATACAGCTACAAGCATTAGATTAAAAAAGAATCACACATTTCTGTGAAATAAGTTAAAGCTGACAAAAGTACTCGACATCCGCCATTCTTCTCCATAGAGCAGAAACTTTGTTATTTATTAATGACTTAACACATTGTAGGAAATAAACCAAAAGAAGAAGGCATGGAAAATTGTGTGAATATAATTAGATTTTTAAAGACATCACTGAATAAGAATCAGTCCGCTATGAGAATCACGGGGGTCTTCAGTCACTCAGCCCTCACAAAGCTTTGCTGTGTCATTGTGTGCATCACACTGGACATGGATAAGACAAGAGGAGGAAATGAAGAAGGTCACGGCCCAGCATGGTCAAGGTAAACTCTACAAGGCCATCTCCAAAGAGCTTCATGTTCCTGTGGCCTCAGTAACTAACATCAAGAAGTTTAAGGTCCATCGGACTGTAGCCAAACACACTAAATGCTGCTGAAGATAGAAAATGGACCCCCTATTGAACAGAAGGACAGCTTAAGTGGTGGAGAAAGAACCAAGACAAACATCAAGACAGATTCAGGCTGACCTCCAACATCAAAGCACAACAGATTCAAGTAGCACCATCAATCACTTACTGAATGAAAGTGGGCTCCATGGTAGAAGACCCCATGTCACAGCAGCTCTGTGTCCACAGAAATAAAACGAGTGTTCAAAGAAAAAAACACAAAACATGGAGACGGCTCATTAATGTTAGGGGGCTGCCAAGCTAAAACTGTGCAGGGCAAAATTAAATGAGAAGATCATCCAGACATTCTGGAGCAAACGTCACAAAGCTCTGTCTGAAGTGCACATTGTGGATCCTCCAGAACATACAAAATATGGTAGAAATCACATTGGAATGTTCTGAAGTGGTCCTCTATGTGCCCTAAAATGAACCCAAGTCAACATCCATGAGAAGAGATTGAAGTTATAGCTGGGGGAAGAAGTCCATCAAAGCTTAAGACGAGTGGGCCAAGTGGACTGTGAGAGGAGTAGAAGTCTCATCCTGAGCTGCAGGAAGTTCTTGAAGGCACGTCTCACCTGAAAACAGTCAGAGAACATTAGGTGAGGGTCCCAATAATTGTGTTCATGCCATTGTCATTTATTTTATTGTGTGTGTCTGAAATTAAAAACAAAGAGTCTGCACTGTGGAATAAAGAATGGCGGGTGACAGACACTGTGGTCAGTTTACTCTTATTTGACTGAAAATTAGGATTCTTGCTTTAAAAAGTGGAAAGGGCAAAAACTACTGGGAGCATGTCGGTGATACAAACAGTAGAGAGACGTAGGTGACAGGTGACATATAATGATATAAATATGATTCATTCAGGTCAGCAGACCATCATGGCCATGGTGGGTTTACATTGTAGTGACTTTTAACACAACATTGTCAAACCGGTTAATCCAGTTCAGGCTGCGTTGTGTTAAGTCAGGTGCTCACAACCTCATAAGGCCAATTCAGAGTCACCAATTCATCCAACATGCACTTCTGTGGATTGTGTGAAGAAAACCAGGAGTGACACGAGGAGAACACGCTGACCTGACAAAGATGACCACTGGGCGCCAAATTCAAAGTTGTGAAGCTCAATCTGTGAGGCCGCAGCTCCAACCCCTTGGCCGTCATGCTGTCCTGAATCGAGTTTGCACAGTTCAGGTTCTCTTATTTATATTTTGAACCCGTGTCTTTTGATTTTAAAGTTAATTTCTACTGAATGAATCATCTCCGTTAATGCCTGAGTAGCTTCAGCTCACTCCATGATGATTTTCTTCATAAACTTCACATCTCTCAGCACTCAATGGCCGTCTTGTTTGCTGGCAGGTAAATCATCGAGTTGTCAGTGACAAGTTTATGAAAATTCATTACAAACATTTTATTCTCAGTCAGTTGTTTTTTTATTTTATATTTTTATTTTTCATATTTCATGTTGCCCCTGACCTGATGAACGTCAGTTTGAGATGAAGTGTGACAGCAGATTAATTTTAAATTAAAGAGGTGGACTGTGACAATAAAATTGTCATTTAATAAAGCCAGTGGTCCTTGTGGACAGTCCATCAGAACTCGGACCTCAATGGTGACCTTGGGCTCATAATGATAGCGCTGATCAGGGCAGCCACAGTTGTTTGCTCGCTGCTGATGTGTTATTCTTCTCTGTTAACTTTGCCTTTTGTAACAATATGAGGATTACATACACACGAGATCAGCTCCTGTCTATTAGAATTGGACTTCATTTCTCCTCCACTGATTAAGGACACTTTCATACGGATTTAGCACTTATGAACCTCTGACTGCAGACTCGGACTCCCAGCCAGGTAACTCCCACCTGAAGAGGAGAAGGGGGACATGCTCGGGGTCTCTCATGGGGCTCAGGAGACGCGCTTGTTGAGTGCCCCTCCCCTTACTAGTTTTATCAGCGTCAGACCACTGAGGCCCAAAACAGATGAACGTCATCTTCGTCTCGGCACCAGTAAGGATTATTCTCTCTGGTCAGCGTATTGCTGTGTGGACACCTGGCTTACTGCATCAGTTCCCGACTCCACATTAGAATTGCTGGGGTTTCTGCTTTACAGAGCAGTTAGAGATGCTGATCATCACAGCAAGTCAAAGGTGCAGGAGTCTGCTTCTATATTAGTAACTAGCAAAATACCTGCGCTTCGCAGCGGCGAAGTACTGCCTTAAAATTTTTATTAAGAAGAAAAGTAAACCTTTTTAAACTGAGGAAAAATATACCAATAATTATTTGTTAAGGATCTCTTTGTATACCACGTTGTCAGTTCTGCCCTCCGGTTGTAATATGACCAAGCTGTGCGCTGAGCTTACTCTTGAGCATGTAACTTACAGTTGGCCATGTGAAAAGCAATCTTGCCTCAAATGTCACAGCTTGGATTGCTGCTGTCATAATCGGTTTGAATTTCATGGTTTGTTTCAATTACGACAGTATTTGCAGGACTTGTTGAGTTGAAGTGACATTCGGCATCTGTCAAGCGTTGTAAGCATACAACCGGTTTCATCGATATCTTTGCATCCAGCTTTTGAGAGTTTAAACAGTGTCCACTACTCAAATCGTCACCTGTGAATCTAAGATGTTTAAGAGGCGACAACCTGACACTTGAAAGCGACAACCGAACAATTCAGCAGCAGTCATCAACTCACATGCAGAACCATAGGTGAAGGGCTTAAGCATTTCACTCTTCTAGTGCTCCCGTGTACAATAATTATCTCCTGTACTGTCATCAGTCCATACCTTGAACCTGTCCCTGTCATTCAATACACAAGACACAATGTTCCTCCAGATATCAAGAGTGAGCCTGATATGGCCGTGCAATATGTAACAAAGAGAATGGAAAAGGCGGGTGCCATCTCTGGGCATGGAAACCACTCGATAAGTGACAGTTCTTTGATCGATGGTGATCACCTCGATAGACATGTTAATAGGGGTACAGTTGTAATGATAAAGGAAATGGGTACCTGAACAATGTAAAGTAAGTCTAAAATACCTACACAATAACTACAATCGTAAAAAACGAACAGTAAAACAGCGGAGAAGCCGTGGATTAAATAAAAAGGCTGTAGTTATCAGCAGGGAGACGTGAATACTGTGGTGAAGCAAGGAAGGGAATGAAGAGACCGGAGCGACAGACGGCCTTATATAGGCAGGCAGCCAACAACATGGGAGGCGTTGGGATGGGGGACCCAACGCCGCCTCACACGGCGACGGAGCTGCGGGCTATGGACATATATATGTACGTATGTAGGATTCAGTTAGCGTTGGGAACCCGCGGACCAAATTTCTTGAAGAATGGCCCATAAGTAACAAAGACCGTTGCAAAGTTCAATATGGTGGCTGACAGTGGCGTCATACCACCGAAATAAGTATGTACATCGGTTTCGGTTAGTACCAAATTTTGTGAAGATGGGGCCATAAATAAGAAAGTTCAACATGGTGGACGTTGTCGACCGTTATGACCGTTACGCGTTGAATTTCGAAATGAAACCTGCTTAACTTTTGTAAGTAAGCTGTAAGGAATGAGCCTGCCAAATTTCAGTCTTCTACCTACACAGGAAGTTAGAGAATTAGTGACGTTGGATAGTTCAATATGGCGGCCGACAGTGCCATCATACCTCTGAAATAATTACGTACATCGGTTTCAGTTAGTGCAGGGAAGCTGCCTACTGAATTTCGTGAAGATGGAGCCATAAATAAGAAAGTTTAACATGGTGGACATTGTCGACCGTTATGACTGTTACGCATAGAATTTCGAAATGAAACCTGCTTAACTTTTGTAAGTAACCTGTAAGGAATGAGCCTGCCAAATTTCAGCCTTCTACCTACACAGGAAGTTGGAGAATTAGTGATGAGTGAGTGAGTGAGTGAGTGAGTGAGTGAGTGAGTGAGTCAGTCAGTCAGTCAGTCAGTCAGTGAGAGCTTTGCCTTTTATTAGTATAGATAGTTGGTGTGCTGATGTCTCCATATTATTGAAGCACTGCTCTAACAATCTGGAACTATTTACTATTAACTGTAAGTCATTGATGGCAGGTCTCACCTGAAAACAGTCGGTTAGAACATTTGGTGAGTTTTCTTCAATAATTCTCATTGGAGTTTACATCCCACCTGACGTGAACGTGAATGCCGCAGCAGTTGGCAGATGACATCACTGGTTTGGAGAACAGTCATGGAAACTCCCCGATTACAGTGATGGAGACTTTAATAACACAACCCTCACCATCGACCTTCCCAGATACAAACAGCTTGTTAAATGGCCTACCAGGGACAGGAAGACTTTGGATGACTGCTACTGCGCCATGAAGGATGCATACCGGGCTTTACCTCACGGGCTGCTGGGTAATTCTGACCACGTTCTGCTACAGTTACTAACCACTACCCATAAACAAAGGCTAAAACCAGCTAAACCAGTAAAGAAACTGATTTGTTCATAGACTGATGAGTCAGGTGAAGCATTACAAGACTGTCTGGACTGGGCAGATTGGGACGTTTTTAAACATTCATGAGCTGACTAATACTGTAACATCTTATACCAGCTTCTGTGAAGAAGTTTGTATTCCCAGTAAATCTATTGTGCTTTATTATAATGTAAAGCTGTGGCTCACCAAAGATCTAAGGAATCTCTATCAAGTAAAAGAAAAAGCCCCTATAACTGCTGAGGAGGACACCTAAAGACTGGCCAGGAATCAGATACGCTAAATGGAAACACAGAAATAAACTGGAGCTTCAGTGTGGAGCAGACAGTCGCTCCTCTGTGTGTAGAAGCCTTCAGTCTGTTACCAATTTCTAAGTCATTTCCCAGGGCTCACTCAGACTCCTCATCCCTCCATAACAAACTTCACAAGTTCTGTGGCAGATCTGACCAACAAGCTGCTGTACTTTCATCCCCTCGGCTCCTTCAGCTCTAAGGTTGTTATATCAGCAGCCACTTCTTCACAAAGCCTCTCTCCTCTTCTCCATTTTCTATGAAGGAATACGACAACGTCAGGAAGTTGTTCACAACACAGAAGTGTAAGAAGTCAGCCGGCCCTGACTCTGTCTCACCTGACATAATCAAAGCCGTGCAGGCCGCTCGCTCCTCTCTTCACAGACATCTTTAACTCATCTCTTGCTCAGTTCACTCGACCTGATTGCTTTAAATCTTCTGTTGCTGTTTATAAAAGTGATAAAATAAGCTGCCTCACTGATCACAGGCTTATTGCTCTTTCGTCAGTTTTAATATAAATATTTCTTTACACAAAGAACAATAGACACTTGGAATAAGCTACCATGTCGTGTGGTAGACAGTCAAAACTCGACTTGATGTTTTTTTGGAAGAAATAAGTGGATAGGACTGGCGAGCCTTGTTGTGCTGAATGGCCTGATCTTGTCTAGAGTGTCCTAATGTTCTAATGTGTTAATCTGAATGGTTTCTTCTAAGCTATCAGAGGTCTGCATGCATTGTCCTCCACCTTCTGACTCTGGCTTTTCAAACGGAGTGAGGCGGCCTCTTTAATAGTACATCTGGAAGTACTCCAGGTGCTCTCCGATCTTCATCTGGGCCCCAGCAAGGTTGAGCTTCCAAGCTCATGTTCCGGAGGAGGTATTGCCTCGAATATGTTATCTGCCCTGGTTCTTCCATCACAGGGACGTCCCGGTTGGGCCAGGGTCCCAGCCCTCCACCACACTATCAACACTTCACATTTAAGTGTCATCAGTGCAGCTCCTGATTGGTTCTTGTTAATTGTCTGTTTTGTGCTCCTCTCCCAGTCCCATTACACACTCCCAGATTTTCTCACTCGTTTTCTTTTCTCTCCTTTCAGACTTCTGCCCCCTCACAATGGACATCAACACGGCAAACAGACGCCTCCGGCTGTCTGAAGGGAACAAAAAGGTGACATGGGAGTGGACTGAATATCCTTATCATCCTGAGAGATTTGACTACTGGGAACAAGTTCTGTGCAGAGAGGCTCTGACTGGGACTCGCTGTTACTGGGAGGTGGAGTGCAGTGGAGACTTTGTGATGATTGGAGTCGCATATAAAGGACTGAGCAGGAAAGGACTGGGCGTGGAGTGCGGCCTTGGAAACAACGACAAGTCCTGGAGTTTGCTGTGTTCTCATTCCGAATACTCTGTGTATCACAGTAATAAGAGGACTCTAATCAGCGCCCCCTACAGCCCCAGAATAGGTGTGTATCTGGACTGGCCTGCTGGCTCTCTGTCATTTTATAGCGTCTCACACACAATGACCCTCCTGCACAGGTTCAACACCTCCTTCACTGAGCCCCTCTATCCAGGGTTTTGGCTTGATCTTTACTGCAGTGTAATCATCAGCCATCTGACACCATGTGACCACTGACCAGTACCCTCCACCAGTCACTTGATGACCCCACAAGCTCAGGTCCTCTTTGTGTTTGCAGTTTAGGGTGAAATTAAATTTACAGGATGGTTTATGGGGCAGCACCTCTGTGATTGAATTTGTGAATGAGAATTCAGGGCAAGTGCGGCTGTCTCCATTATTATTGGGTTTGAGTAGCCAATCAGGTGTGTGTGTCATAATGAGGGGTGGAGACACCTCAGACCTACAAATACCAGTCTGACCAGCAGGGGTCACTGTTGATTCACAGCCACATGTCCTACAGGCTGACACACCAACAAATACTAAGGCCCCCAAGTGTCACTGAATGTCACCTGTTAAGTAGGACAGCCATGTGGTCCTGCTGGATCAGCACAACTGAAAGGCGCTATACAGACTCAGTATGGAGAGCTCTTGAATAGTGACTATATGTAGGAGCAGAGAGTGACAGATGGGACTGGAGTGTTGTCCACTCACCAGACATGTCGTGACCCTCCATTGGTCACTCAAAGGGTCCTTCACTTCAGAATGAATTGACTTTGAATGTCAGAAGACGAGGACTCACCGGTTAGTCAGATGTCAGCCATACTGACAGAGTTTGGTGTTTTAGTTGATGTCACATTAAACTTTAAACTGCACCTCCTCCTTGTCCCCAGATTTGTCACTCTTGGTACCCTGAAAGCTCCAACATCTTCAAAAAATGAATTCTTGCTCAGTTGGCACACACTTGACATGAGTGCACATGTGTGGCTTTGCAGTGGACTGCCACCCCGTCCAGGGTTGGCCCACCTTGTCCACAAACCTGAAGTTGAAAAGCGGATAAGAAAGACAATGAATGGGCAGAAGGGGTCACTGATTGGTCAGTCACCAGACTACTGCCTCTTGTGGCCACTCTAAATTTTACACAGCAATTTATACAAAAAGGAAACCGAAAAGATAAAAGCAGAAAGCATTCAGTGAAATCCTGAGCAGTGAAACATGAAAGGAGAGAATGAGAAACAATCAGAGAGTCAGACGAATGGAGACTTTAACAGGAGGACTGAGGGGTGGGACTGAAGTGCAGTGGCGCCCTCTAGTGGACACCCGCCATATTACACACATGGGAAAGGTCAGCAGTGAAGGGGGGAGAAGAGAATACAGTGCAGTGTAAAAGAAATAAGAATAAAGTAAAAACACAAGAATAAGACACCTGAATAAAGAACTTTAAATATTATATCTAAAACTAATTAAGATTTAAATGAATTAAGAGCAAAATAAGGGTGACACGATCACACAGTCACATGACCTTCAGAGCTGACAGGTCAGCTGATTCTTCTGTAGCCAAACTGCCCCCTCTAGTGGCCACTCTCAATATTAAATGAATGGCAAGGCTGAGGGGGAGGAAAGATTTGGGTTTGATCAAATGGATATTTAGTGTGGATTTATTAATATTGTCATTACCTTTAAGGACAGTGAAGCTTTAGTAGGTTATGTAAGATTCTATATGGGAAAAGAACCTTTATTTGAATTAATCTTTTTAATAATGGTTATGTATTAACAAAGTATAAATCTAATAATTAATTATACTTTATAAAATAAACTCCCAATGGTGTTTGGTGAATAAACAGTAAGGATGACTGACATTTGTCAAATCTGCTCATCTGTGACCTTCTGACTTGTCGACACCTCTGGTCACATCTCCTGTGTTGTCTGATCTGAAGATATAACACTCCGAATTGATGATCCATTTCTTAATAGTGCTGGAAAAGTCAGAATGTGCTTTTTAATTCTCAAGACAATGGGGTGAGTAACAAATAAGATGTTGATTTGGATTGAATATTTGATTTGTAAGTCTAGCAGTGAAATCGATCATTTAGACCTGAGCAGTGCTTTCCATTCCACATCTGAGTGTCTGTGCTCTGTCATGTGTCCCGTGTGCCCCTGTGTGTCCACTGTGCCCTCGTATGCCCACTCCAGCCTGAACACCCACCCATTACTGAGATGTTCAGTTACTAATAAAGATGGACATTAAATGGTGAATTTGACACTCATGGACACCACAAGAAGTCGAAGTGCATTGAGGACTGAAGTCAGCTGTGATGTTTCATTTTGGGTTTTGTTTCTGCCTTAAATGAGTTTGAGTTTTCTTTCAACTTTTTGTCATTTTGTATGAATTTTTTTGTAAATGGTAGGTTGTTGTATGTATGGAGTGTTGATGAATATTTTGCGTCTATGTCTTAGGTTTATATATTAGTTTAGTTTTGTTTTGCCTCATTGTTTATTATGTATGTTCATTGTGGAGCCTGGGGGGCGGGGCCACTTGACACTGCAGCTGGAGCTCCGCCCCCAGGGGTATTTAAGGAGAAGCTGCAGATGAAAGAGCCGCTCCAACACTGGGCTCTGTCCTGTCTGGAGGGCTCTACTTTACGTTTTGATGTTTGGTTGTCCTTTTGGTCTCCTGCTCTTGTTTAGGTTTGTTGGTCACTTGAGGTTTTTGCTTTATTACACCTGCTTTTTTTATTTTTTTTGGTTAGCAACTTTTTATACTTTCTTTAATTTTAATATAATTATTTAAATGTTCAGTAAGCTGTATTTGATTTTATTGTGCCAGATATATTTTTGTTTTTCTACATTTACATTTTCTCTCTTAGGAGACACTTTCATCTAAAAGACATTAAAAGTTAACGTCAGTCTGGGGACTGTTTGGGTACAAGTGTGACAGGGAGCAGTGGGCCCAATTGGTTTAAATTCTGTTCACAAAGGGTTAATGTGCAGGGCACTTTTTCCGAGTTTGTGACATTAAAAGTGGTGTCCCTCAGGGTCCGCACTGGAGCCGCTGCTCTCTTTAATAATATATATAAATAAATGAGAGAGGAGAATCACAAAGAGAGAGGAGACGGAGACTGACGGGCTGACTTCATGTTGAAGTTGATGACGAGTGAAGTGTTGTGTGTTACTGCGGTGTGAGAGTTCACTAAAACACAACGTCTGCTCCTGAATGAGTAAAGAACTAGCGGCAGATAATATTCAGTCAGTGAGTCATCTCAGTAAGACAGAATTAGAGTGTAAAAGGTCTCAGCGTCAGGACAAGGGGCTCTAGTAAGAGGTGGGCAGCACGAGTGTTCATGAATAGGAAGAAGTCCAAACGGTGTAAGCAGAGGCAAAGAGCTGACAAGAGGGGAACACAGACAGGAAAAGCAAAGTTGAATAACTTCATGGAGAGACACCCAGCAGGCGGTCGAGCATCATAGGAGCTGAAGGAGCCAGCGGGTGTTACAGAACTGCACTGCTTAGCTAACCTGATATTCATCTGAACACTCAAACTTAAATAATGTAAATGTAATAAAAAGGGCTGACCATCTAAGTAACCAAATCCTAATTTAAAATGAGGCCAGCGCAACGCAAGTCCTGTTTGATGTTGGACTTTTGGAAGGCGGCTTGGACGGGTCAGTCCTCCTTGAAGGCCATGTCTGCAGGAGATCCTCAGCTGGTCGAGCCCCTCGAGCCTGAAGGAGGAGGAGGTCACTGGCCTGCTCTGTAGTAGACAATTGGTGGTCCTGGACCAGGGTTCCTTCATGGAGATGGAATGCATGGTGTGAACTGCTGTTACTCCTGAATGCTTACTGTGATATTGGGAGTGGAATTCCAAACCTGCTGAGATGTCTGACACCCCACTGCTCACTCGTCACTTTATCTTATTTAACAGGTAAAATCTCAATCTATCGGTAAGAATAAAGTGTGAAGAGGACAACTTAAAGTTAGACGAAACTGAAATCACCATCCAAGGAACTTCTAGAAGCTTCTTTAGAATTCAGTGCAAGTGAATTCACATTGTCCTTACATAAGAATGTTGAGCACCTGTTAGACCTTCAGATGCTTCAGTTTCTTCAAGTGATGAGTGCATGTTGGGTCATCTGATTTCACGGCTCTCCTGATGGGATATTCAGGATGACAGAGCTGAATTGAAATGAGATATGGGATTACTTTTTGTGTGGATGATTACTGGGAGTCACAGTAACGTGATGTAATCTTATAAAATGAATGGTGAGAAGAAGACTACAACAACAGGCAATGAGCGTAACACCATACATTACATACAACATCAGGTGATAAACACAAGAAACACTCCTGGATTTGTAAGTGTAGCCCAATGTTAAGTAGCCTGTCCCTGAACCTGCTGCTACTGACCACAGAAAATCTCAAAACTGTCTCAGCAGACAAAGACAACAGTGGGGCCCGATGTCAGACGTGGTTTACAGCCTTTATGGCACGGACCACCCTGCTCAAATTACTGAAGGACAGATGAGATTTAATGTCATTTATTTACAGTATCTTAGTCCAGAGGGGCTACTTCATGAATGTGACATGCATATACCGTACTGAGAGACCCCATAAATGGCACAGTGTAAGACCTCCGCCATGTTTCAGCAGTAGCAGGGTCTCATGTTCATGTCAGATGGTGCTGAGAGATGGCAAAGAAAATGCAAATAAATCACAAGGCGTAACAGTCAGGTGCTCACCTTTCACAGATTGTGTGTTCAGAACAAACATCAAATTCTGACATCAGATGACTGAGTATTTATCTTGACAGGAACATTCTGCTGAAAAGTCACAGACATTAAACTTCATCTGCCACAAATCAGCCCATCATGTCTGCTGTCCAAGCCCCTCTGTGATCATTCAACGGATTCTCAATTAGATGTCAGTCCACATATCTTGGTATCATCTGCAAACTTAACCAGCTTGTTATTTATATTCCTATCTAAGTCATTGATAGATATTAAAAATAGCAGCGGCCCTAGCACTGATCCCTGCTGGTCACCACTCTTAACATCGGCCAGTTCTGATGAGGTTCCTCACACCATCACCCTCTGCTTCCTGTGTCTGAGCCAATTCTGCACCCATCTACACACATCACACTGAACTGCCACTTCTTTTAGTCTGATGCCCTCTCATGTGGCACCTCATCAAATACTTTCTGAAAGTCCAGATAAATAATCTCATCTGCTCCACTCTGGTCGTATCTTCTTATTGCTTCCTCATAGAATCCCAGCTTGTTAGTAAAACACGACCTCCTCGGAAGATTACTTATTTATCACCCTTTTAAAAGATGAATTCACAAGGAAAGGATGTTGCTGACGAAGTCAGATTTTTTTTGAAAGTTTGGCTCCAGATGTGCTTATCCAGCTGCTTCTTCTTGTCAGTATTTGAGTGATCTTTATGTCCACCTCTGGATGAATTCGCAAAGTTTCTTTGCAACTTTTTTGTTTCATTAACACAGAAATCCGAGGCTTTCCCTAAATTGCAGAAAACACTGTCGAATGCACTGATTCTGTTTTAAAGACAGCTGTGATTAGTTATGCAGAGCTCGCTTTTACTCACATTGCTTTTTGGAAATCAATAATACAAATCAGCTGCAGATCTGGGAATAGTAAAAACGTTTAATGAGGAGTGTCCTGCGCATCCGCTGATGTAAAGACAACGTCTGTAGAAAGGACGCTGGATTGTTTGAGATATCATAAAATTATTTTTAGATATCTTAAAATAGATGAATTTTTAAATTTCTATAATTTCATAAAATATATTTAAGATATCTCTACATGTTAATTTGGCTTCCCATAGAAACAGTAACTTTTTTGGCAAGTTGCTTAGAAATTAGTTACGTTAATTTAAAATGCTTAGATATCGTAAGTCTGAGACTAAAAGACATTTCTGTTTGTCCCAAGTAACATCAATTGCTGTCATTCTTACAGCGGCCGTAGCTTCAGTGATGCTGCCTTACAATAAGCGAGCCGTTCATCCTTTCAATGGGCGTAACGCGAAAGACTTTATGGGCGTGTCGTGGTGTTGTGGGCGTTTCATGAATGACGTAGTAACTACTGTATCTATCGCGTGCTGCAGTTACTCTCTGTTTGCTCTGATGAGACCCTCGTGCTCAGACTTCTTCACGGCCACGAGATCAAGCAGAGGTGTGGAAGGTGAGACAAAGTCGAACGTGGGGATCGCGTACGGGTGTGAATGCCAGCAGTGAGGAAGATCGCGACATGCTGAGCGGCTTTACATTTGATGAGGTGCCTGACGCCGCGTGGTTCGCTTTTAAGTGTTGGGGATTGAGCGCTACGTGGAGGAGGAAGAGGCAGAGCAAATCGCACCTTCATGATTTTATTGTGTTCGCGCACTTTTTTGACTGGTGCTACGTTATTTTATTTTCCGGTCGGTGTCCCGTGAAATGTAATGCTACATCTAACTTGGCGGAGGCGCGTTAACTCGGGATTGCTTCTTCTCTCTTCGCGCTCGTGCACTTTTCCGCGCCGTTTCGCCTTTTGATTTCGCGCATGCTCCGAACTGTGCTCTCCGTCGGGCACGCGCTTGTTCAGTCGCTCGCTCCCGCACGGCCTCGTCGTTCATTTCTGATTTTTCTCGAGCTCTGCGTGTTCTTTGTGTTTTTTCCTTTTCCCTCTAATTCCGTCATCGGCAAACTTTATTAAAGTGGCGTCGCACGATGTAACTTTACAGGGCGCGTTCAGGTTTCATCTCCAGCAGTTTGTCTCATACTGAGACCTGTTAGAAATAATTTAAATGATTTCATTTTTTGGTGTTTTCTTATCAGGAAAGATGCTCGTGCGGTTTCACTGTAACTGGGAGACTTTGATTTGTTTAATGGAAAATAAAAAATACAAACATCACACAAGCTAGTGCTGCTGGAGGGATACAGTAAAATCTACAGCTGGCATGGCATTACGAGTACAGTTTTGTGATATTTGAAACGGTGTTGTTTTATTTAATGTCTTTTATCTTTTCCTACTCCTTTCAGTATTTCTGTACACTTTGATACTTTAGCTTACTAGAGATGGCCGTGTTAAATGACGAACAGGACTCAAGCCACTCGGGCTGTTTGTGTCGGACCACATGAAGCCATCAAAATACAAAATGTGAAAACTGCAGAGCCGTGACTCGACTATTATGGGCTGGAGCTCAACTGTCTGTCCTCATTGTTTAAAGTGGTGAGCAGGGGGTCAGCATGGGGGGCTGAGAATGTGCCACACTGTTCACAAATAAGGGGGCAAACCAACAGACGGCATTTACTGCCATTTTAAGTTGTTGTGCTGTGAACTTTTGCATATAAGTTGATAAATATTTTGTGTGTCTTTATTTGTACGTTAGACACAGCGATGTGATATTAGTGTTTCACTGGTGAGAAGCTTTCATGTTTAAAGACCCCCTCACCCCCCCGCTGTCTTTAGGACTGACTGAGGAATTTAATGGCCGAGTAGGATGAGGTGCTTCAAACCGGTTTGGCAAGTGACTCTCCACAGGACAGGAAGACCACCTAGTTGGAGAGCATCAGCTTATCGGATGGCCTTGGGTTGGGGGTGTGAAAGGCAGTGTGTGTGATGGAGCATCAGAGCAGCTTTGGCAGGAGTGACTATGTTTGGAAGATTCTCCATGTAGATTTCTTGGTGTGTACATGTTGCTCCATTGAGACTTACAAACTCCAGTCACACAGTCGAGGTGATCACGGCCTTCATGACAAACCTAAAGGTGTCCCAGCCCTTTTTAAGGACGTTTTACTGAATATCCATCCTGGGTGTGACGTTAATCAGCAAACGGGTCCGCCAACTTGCAGTGAAAACTTGGGTGATGGTGGCAGGACTGGCACTCCAGCCACCGTAACTGTTCATTGTGCTGCTGAGGTGTCACCTGCTGCACTCTGCTCTTAGCATAAACAATTAGGGGCCGGTTGTGTAAGAGCCATTTGCTAGTTACTTAAGTTCTGTTAAATATTCGTCAATGGGTGTTCTTATTACCCCACAAGTTGAATTGAATTGGTATATTCTTACTATTTCTCGCCCCTGTAACTATTGAATAGTTTCAGTTAGTGACCTGCCTTGCCATGTGTGAGACATTGAAGGCACACAGTTTTAAACCGCGACTTATGTGCTTAACAGTATGAAAGTTAACGTGCTCTATTAAACGTTTACCTTAGAACATACTAAAGATGAAGTAAAGCATTTGTAAGTATAGAAACCGCTGACATCTGACAAGAAAAGCTAAGTTTAGAGCAGAAACATTTTTTCACATATTATTTTTCCGTTTTATTCTATGTGTGTCACAACTGTCACACACTTGGGGGCGCTGTTACCCTGTGAAACCCGACAGACGTAGACACGGTAAAAGCAATATGAACATCTTTTTATTTCTTTTTTTCCTTTGCCGTGCATCCAAAGCACCCCAACTACAATAAACAGACAATACAATAAATAAATAAACAACATTAGTAAGATAAAAACAAAGAGAATGATAAATCAAACAGCAATAATTAGCAAACAAACAAAGATAACTGGCAGTAACAGTGCAAAATTCACAATTAGTATGCCAGTTTGAAAAGATAAGTTTTGAGGGCAGATTTAAAATGTGTTATTGAATCAAGTTGACGAATATGAGAGGGAAGAGAATTCCCAAGTTGAGGAGCACAATGAGAGACGCTCGAGCTCCCGTAGCACTGAGTCTGATGTGTGGTACAGAAAGTGGAGCTGCAGATGAGGATCAGAGTGAGCGAGAGGAGTGTCAGTCTGGAGGAGATCAGTGAGGTTGTGGTGAGCTTTAAACGTTCAGAGCGGTATTTAGTATTGTATTCTGTAGTTAACAGGGAGCCAGTGAAGTTGAGAGAGAATCGGTGTGATATGTTCAGTGGATTAAGAACAGCAGGTTATTATCCTGTCAGCAGAATTTTGAAGAAGTTGTAAGTGATGGATACGTTTTTGTGGGATGTCAGATAGAATAGCATAACAATAATCTATACGTGAGGTGACTCGGGCATTAACCGATACTTCAGTACTGTGTTGCGTAAGACCAGGACGAAGTCTAGAAATGTTTCGGAGATGGAAGAAGGCAGTTCGAGAAATGTTACTTATATGGGAGGAAAAAGAGAGAGTACTATCAAGAATGACGCCCAGGCTCTTCACCTGGGTAGAGATGTTTGTGTTAATATTGTTAATTAAAATAAAAGACTAAAGATTAAAACTGGATTTGATTTATTCTGGCCCTGTAAGAGGACAAAGGTCCAAGGACCTCTTGTTTAAACGGTGGGTACAAACAAAAATGGTGCGTATGCCCATTTCCACACTCATTTCAAGATGTATAAAAACTAAACTTGGTGTAAAGCCACACACATTTTAAAGGCAGCATCACACCTTCTGTACGCACAATTCTGCTCAATTTTGCAAACGGGCGGCACCCAACGTAAAAGCAGTGCTACTGTTTCTGTGCCGTTTCCCTTTCTTTTTTTAGATTCATATCTATGGTGTAGGTGTTAACAAATATATCAAAATTAAATGCATATCATTCACAAATTTAATTCACTTGATTGTAATCATTCTGTAATAATATAATGGTGCACTACTAGGGCTGCATTAGTGTTGTTAGAAAACATCACAAATGGAAGAATCAGAAGAGAAGAGATTTACAGATCATACTGACTTCTTGTGCCATGATGATGACGACTGGCTTCTAAGTCAATTGAAATTTCCAAGAACTGTCCTCTTGGAGCCATGTGCTGTTAGAATACTAAGAAGTATACTTGACATCATTTTATGGTGAAATGCATTAAATTATATAGATTAAATTTTACAGATAAATTGTTAACTTCATTTGGCACAGTGACACAGTGGCATGGCAGAAGAGCTGCTGACTCAAAGTAAGGGGGTCACGTCCCGGGTGTCACCTGCCTGGAGTTTCTGTTTGCCTGGTGGGTTTCCGCCACGTGCCTTGGTTTCCTTCCAAAGGCATGCAGGTGAGGGGATTTGGAGATGCCAAATTGACGCTCTTAGTGTCAGTGTGCGCTCGTATTCACCCTGCAATGAGCTGGCACCATGTCCAGAGACTGTTGCTGCTGAACGCTCGGTGCTTGCTGGGACTGGCACGGCTATATGGATGAAATCATTAAACATGTATAACAAAGAGTTTTCAAAGTTCCTTAAAAGTTTTGAAGAATCAGAGTTCTAATCTTATAGCTGGTTTAACATTTATTACAGAGCTCATTGTGGGCTACGACTCATCTTTTCACATCGACTTTGATATCTGACACTTCTTTTTTTTATATCAGGCACTGTGTGGCTTTCTGAACTTGAACTTTTGATTGCCTCTGCCACGCTGTGCCACTCCATCAATTCCTTTTGGTGCTCATACCACTGCTCAAGCCACCTACCTAATAGTATGTTTTTTCTTGCCTACACTTCAACAACAACATTTATTTATATAGTACATTTTCATACAAAAAAATGTAGCTCAAAGTGCTTTACATAATGAAGAATAGAAAAATAAGAGACACAGTAAGAAAATAAAATAAGTCAACATTAATTAACATAGAATAAGTGTAAGGTCCAATGGCCAGGGGGGACAGAGTAGGACTTCCATTTCACATTCATTGAAATTCTTCTTTTTTCCATGTGCCTTTGCCATTGTCTTTTAACAAAACACTGAACAGAAGGGGCTATTTATATTGATTTGCATATTTAAATATGTGAGATTCTGTGAGGAGTCAGAGTGAGGCTGTAGGCGCCCGCATGTTTGAAAATTTTCATGTTGATTGAGATTTATAAGTATCTGGGACTTTGCTTATGCACAGTTTTATGAATCTGACTTTTTTGAGTGTATGCACATTTGCAGTTTTGTCCGTACGCCATGTTTTAGTGTGAATTCTACACACACCGTTATACATGAGGCTCCAAGTCTTCACAATCCTGTTGCTTCCTGTTATGCTATGAGTTTGCGTGACATGGACACTACCGAGAGATAGCACTCCTTTGGTACGCTAGTTTGACTTTGTGCTCAACGAGTGGTTGCTGACATTGTCCCAAATGAGGCACATTACCTGCATTGTGAGGGAACTTCAGCTACAGCACTACGGCCATGTGGCACGATTCTCATTGTTGGACCAGGCCAAGGGAACGCCCACCTAACACCTGGCTGTGGCAGATAGATGGTCATTTCCGTAGGGTGAGACTGGATCACGTGTCTGCCTGGGGGGTTGCCAACCAGGACCCTGAGGTGTTTCATGGTGTGGTGGGTACCATGCATGGACCCCAACCTGACCTGTATTTGCAAGTTTTTCTGTTTTAAAATACTCTTTGGTAGAATATGACAAAGATTACACAGCTCACGGTGGTCCAAGCTACGTCAGTGTAGGTTTGGGCAAACCCAATGACATGAGCACTGGCCCAGTGTGGGGGCTGCTACAAGTGACCCCTTAACAAAACGGCCTAAAATGGGTTAATGGCCATCAATCCAAGGTCAGTAAATCTCTCATTTAACTTTACTTTGATAATAATTGTTCAATATATTATTAATTTGATTTAATGTTGATGATTCTTTACTATATATAATATAAAAATCTAATCATTGTCTTAATGGTTTCCTCCTCAAATATCCATCCCCATATCTGAGTACAGGAGAAACTCTAAGGGAGACCACTCACAAGTTTTTATTTTATTTTTATTCACATCTTCTCAACCACGACTTGACTTGACTTGGTTTGAATGTCTTACTTATAATTTGAGACTTGATGTGAATGATGAAGGCAGGACTTGAACCTTAGATGAGATTTCCACATGTAAGACTTTGTTCCTTCTCTGGTATTGAGCATCACAAGAGTACACTGAAACAAAACAAAATGTTAAAATTACAGGAAAAAACTGGCAGCTGTGGTTGGCAGAATTTTACTGTAAAAAATAAGGTGAGAATATTTTTTAGGTGTATAACATTTTTTATTGTTGCATATTATAAAGTAAATCAATGTGTTTTTATTTCTTTACTGCACATTACAATAGACGTGAACATTTAACCAGAAGCTGAGATGCATGCGCTGTAATAAAAATGCCAATCACTAAACCAACACAAATGCTGTCAGAAGCCCAGACCAGTATCAGTAGAAGAGCAACAGTCAACAGCAAACATGGCACTCCATTCACTTTTATGAACTGAAAAGAACTGAACGTTTATTTAAGTTGTCTCGTGGAGGAGTGAAGTTCGCGTTTGTGGTTTATGGGATGTCATTCTGCTGACTCTGGTTAAGTGGTTCTGTTTTTTTTTTTTTTTTTTGCAGATCACCAGGAGCTCTATAATAAAAAGGGGGCGTGTCATTATGCAAATATCATAACAGTATGCAAATTTAGAAATCGGTGCCAAGAAAAATAAAAACACACAAACGTATTTTACATCAGGAGCTCATTAATTTAAAGTGATATTGAAGAAACAGCTACATAAAGCAAATACCTCTGATTATTCCGAGTTAATTTAATGTAAGGTGGCTGTTTAATGAATTTATATTCTTGGTGACCACGTGACAGAGTATCAGAGCAAACCAGACACGTCAGCAAACAGCAACTCTTCTTTAATAACTTGGTGTCCTAAATGGAAGGTAAAATATGATTGCTGTTCTTACCATTTTTTCACAGATAAAGAACATATTTTTATGGGTTAACAATATAAAATATTCTACTGCTCCGTGTATGACATGTCAGTGCTTCGGTGGTACTGGCACACTGCTTTACTGTTTTACATTGTACAGTTGTTTTCCTTCGCTATTTTACAGTTTTGCATTGTAAATTCTCCAGTAGTTTATATTTTATTAAACTGAACATTTTCAATGTGACACCCCAAAGCCTGAAGGTGTTTCTCAATGCCATCATTTCTACAAACACCACGATAATAAAAGATGGACTGGATGGCTCATATCATTCATGATAAAGAACACCCTGCAGGTCACAAGCACCACATGTAAACTAGAGAGCCAAAGATAAATGAAGATTAGGAGACGAGCTCTTAGAGCTTCTAGTCGGACACTCACATCGTAATCAAACTTCATGGTAGGATGTGGAGTCAGAATGGAGCTGCTAACGTTTGATTTCAGGTTTATTTCTGGAGGATTGTCTTTCTATTCCAGAGTGTTATTTGTGTTATTGCTGATGCCAGTAATGACTCGCCTTGTTTAACTGCGTCTACTTGACTTTTATTTGTTTGGGTTAAGTGGGAAGGAGTGGAGGAGCTCTAGAGTTTGATGTTGGCAGACATCTTGAGCATCGTCCAGGGCAGGGCAATATATTGAATTTTTAGCTTATATTTAAGAAAAATCAATTTAAAAAAGCCAATATTATGATGTTCAGTACTTTGATTTCCCACAAGTTCCTCTGAAGTATACATTAAATTTGTAAAATCACCAATGCTCTTCCTATTCCTTTATTGCTCCTCCACCATATTTTATATTAATTAATCTAGGATATTTGTTACAGCCTGAGATGATGTGTTCTCAGCCAGAAAGACCTCTTAGCAGAGGTGGACATGTTCAGCGTGGTGCCGTCCTGATTTGAACCCGCTATTCCACCTGGCGTTTCCTGCCTCCCTTGGTCAGCACAATCTCCTTCACTGAATAGAAGGTCGCCCGTCTCCTTTTCCTGGCAGGCTTCTTGAAGAAAGCATATTTTCCCCGTCACTAGTGACACAGTGCTGCCAGATCTCTCCCAGCAAACTGATGCCATGACACCCTCTTAGGTGTAACCCCTTTGAAAAAGTCCTGGTCTGCTTTCAGACAGTGTGGTGCATTGTCTGTCAGCTCTGCTCAAATCTCAGGAAGATTCAGCTGGTTGTTGTGAGGGGACTGAAGTGCTGCTGCCTGTGGAAAGGTGGAGAAGTTACAGCTCTCCATAATGATAACATCTGACAGAAAGTCCTGCTCTTCAGTACCTGAAATTGTAAATATGTGAATTATTACTCATGATTCTTAAACCTTAAATGTTTACAGATTGAAAATGTGCATCGTTACATCTGGAGCTTAAAAAGCTGTACATCTGTAGCTTCATCTACTACATATCTTAAAATAATTAATTACAAAGCAAAAGAGAACTAAGCTGGTAGACACTAAATCTGTGAATTAAATAGAAATAAAAAGAGACCCGCTTTTAAGGGCTCGTTGCATCTGAGGAGACGCCTGCTCTTCTGCTCAGGTTTGTATGGCGAGTTTATAACAAAAGAGTCAAATGTGGAGCTCATGTGCCTCGTCACTGCCAGGTGAAATGTTTATTAAATCAGAGACATTGTTGTTAATTTATAAAAGGGAACCCGTTAACAACCAGTGCCGTTCAATAATAACAGCTTTCTACATGAAAGTCTCTTAATACCGGCTAAATATCATTTAATTGGTCACATGATTTACAGTAAATACATCCCATACAATTAGAACTGCCTCCATACAATAATCACCATACGGCCGAATGTTTACTCGCCTATCACTGTGTTGAGAATGCGGTGCTGTCAGCTATCTGTGCTGTCATCAACTACAACAGAAATCTTCTTGCCACAAATATTCGAAGAATGGCCTCCATGGATTGTTCAAAGACACGGGCCAATGAGTTTGACGAGACTGCTCTCAGTTTCTGGCAGTACGCCTCCCTGTTTCCAATGCTTAATTAAGAAAGGACGCATCTTCGTCATTTTTTTTGAGCGATATGTCCGACTCTGCACACAAGGTCACAAAATCCTCCACAAACTGGCGTCTTGCATCTGACGATTTTGTTGTTTTCTCTGCTGTTACCTGAAGGTGAACACCTATTTATCTTAATTTCTCCTTGTTCTTGAGATAGGTTTTAGATTTGAAGTGGTCATTGCAAGTATCTTTTCATTCCCAGTGTCCATTCCAGTATAATGTGCTGGCAAAACTTGCAGAGAAGTTGTTGTCCAGATTCGTAAAAGTCGCTGAGATATTGTTGTACATTCAATTTTGCAGTTAAGTTCATGTTTCTTAGTTATTCAGATGTAGTTGGGGTATTTGATACTGCTGGCTTTGACATTTCTGTCTCATGGAGTTAGCTAATTCACGTGTCTTTAACGGGAAAACACACAGGAAAGACGTACGCAAACAGATAGAGGCACGACTGAATTTACAGAAAGAATTGTGTTCGCTTAAAAAACAACAAACTACAAAATAGTATCTGACTGACAGAAGTACAGAGAATTCAATCATTTTAATGTATTGGGAAGATTTGTAACAGTCACCCATTCAGTCTCTAAATTCCACACATTTTTGTTTTTGAATTTGAAATCCATTTTTATGTGTTAATTCGTGATTCCGTCTGTGTTTTCTGCATCGCAGAAATCATAGGGCCCTACCTATATAAAATCATCAACATGGCATACAGGTATTCCAGTCATAGTGCCATCTTCATCTAGCCAGTTATAAACTGTGGTGTCAACTTGTGTAACTTCTCCTCCTGTCTTCAGTGTGATCTCCTTTACTTTAGTGTACCAGTGAAATGCTGTGACTGTGAGACCACACTGACATTTCTGAGCCTCCAGTTTTCCTACACTTTTTGCCTCAGTAGGTGGATGAATATCAGTTTATAGTGTGACAGTAATACCCATTGTTACCAGACTTGATTTTACTTCAAAAATTCTGATTGCGCCAAATCCATTGAAGCAAAAGTAAGTGCCATCCCTGCTGTTAATGCCAGCTGCCTTTAGTTTGTATCTAAACACGCCATGTCCAGCATCTTAAAAGCTTGCACAGCATCAGGACAGCCATGTTATATCTACACATGCAGGTCACTCCATGTCACGTCATCACACTTATTGACCTCATCGTCACAGATTTTAATGAGAATTGGTCTGCTGATTAGGTCATCTGAGTGACCCATGGAACTGAAATTGCACATGTCTTGGATCAACAATAATAAGGAGATTTAAGATCACAAAATTTGAACACTGTGCTGCATTAGGACTTTGACTGGCTATTTCTACCTAAATATAAGTTGACCAGTAATGGTTCTCATATCGTTTTAATGCTCATTTCCAGCTCTGTAGTTTGTGAAAATACTTTGCTATCCCCAAAATGAAAAAATGACCGTGTTATGAGTTATAATATTAAAATGTGAATAGCAAGAAAACCTATATTTTACAATTGGCCAATTGTTTACTAAAGCTACCTTGTAATGTCATGAACATCTCCAGAAACTTTGTTTTTTGATTAAAATGTTTGATGATGAGTGTGATGATCTGACGTGGAATTACCTATCAGGAGTATCTCTGCTCCAAATCAATGACCTAATCCACCACAGAAACTGCACTCGCCCTTTTAACTCTGTAAAATCTGAATATCCTCATAGATACGATCCTTTTTCTCCTTTAAACGTGACATCAAGCCTTTCTATCAGAATAGTTGCACCTTCATCTTTGTTCAGGTCTTCTGCTCAAATTGACATCTCAATGCTGTCCCTGTAAGCGACAGTCCAACCCCAAGTGAGTGTTTTTTATTTCTAAGCTCAGTAACCCGTGTCCATATTAAATCTTCATTCCAGCTCTTGTATTTCTTTCTCTTGTCAAATGCAGGCAGGATTCTATAATTAGCAGCCATCCTCTTCTACGAATGTTAAACTTAAATAAAAACACAACACCTTTGATGTTAGCCACACACTTTTTATTCTTCTCTCCCATAAAACACACCCGTCACGAGTAACCTCCTACAAACCCACTCTCCTCAAACCCTGAATGTCCTACTCCCAGTCGGGATGCAGTCCCGTAATCCCACAAATAGGAGCACATATATAAGATATAGAATATAACAACTTAACAGAATGAAGCTCCTGATGCGCAGTTCAAGTCCAGCGAGGATATCCAACAAAGCCCTAAATATGACGGCTTTAATAGACCTGCCATTGCTGTGTCCAAACATGATGGTGCCGTGTAGATAAAGTGTTGTCATATCTACATGGTGGGACTGAAATGTATGCAAATCCCCTTTAATGAAGGTCTGCAGTGCACTTTGATCACCTCTGAATTGTTTGATTTGTAATTTTAAATTGTGAGGCAGAGGAGGAAATCAAAACAAATGTGACTTTGAACCAAACCTCATGGAGGGCACTGTGACCCTGAAGTGTACTCATTATTTTTACTGACTTTATGAAGCTAATTCTACACTTTTATTTTCACAGGGCTTTCCCATTTCACATGGCCATACACTGAGGTCTCTAATGGCCTCCAGCTCAGGGCTGTCCATGTGAGAAGAGAAGGGCAGACACTTAAAGAGAGAGAAGAGTTTCCCACACAGCATGGCCTCTGCCAAAGAAGATGGCATGGATGAAAGAACGGTGGACATTAAAGAAGAGGACTGTGAGAGGCTCACACCAGAGGATGTGCGTGTGAAGCTGGAGGATCATGAAGAAAGAATTTCAGTTTTTAAAGAGGAGGAGGAGTGCAAAGGGGTGACTGCTGCCATTAAAGCTGAGGATTTGAACGATTTCTCAGGTGGTCTTGAACTTCAAAAGCATGAAACTGAGGATATTTTCAAACAAGAGGCCTGTGAAGAATCTCCATCCAGTTTACAGCCCTGGTCCAGTAATACGGGACGACTGGCTATGCAGGAGAATTCTGAAGAGCTGAAATCAGAGTTATCGGAGTCTGAAGAGAAAATCACCAAGGGAAATGGGAGAGAAGGAGAAGAGTCACCTGGGAGTGTTGGAATAAGTGAGTAATGTGATTAAATTTAAAAGAAAGAGAGCATTTATAAATTCTAACGGTGGTTGCTGTAATGTTTTTAGAAGATTGAAATGAGAGTGGAGAACACGGTTATTTATTGAACTTGAATAAAGACCACCTGCTCAGGTGAATAATAACAAACAACAGGTTACCTAATAAATGATAAATTAGAAAACTTGGGTGAATAAGGAAAAATCTAAAGTGATCAGAGCATGACTTGAACATCATGAAGCTTTGACTGAAGCTGTGATGTGTGTTAGGGCAACAGCTCATTACTTTCAATGAGAATATTAAATGTCATATTTTGTTAAAGACATGTATATTTCTTAAATTGTGTGGCAGTTAAGGCAGAAATGTCCACAAAAATAAATAAATAAATAAATAAGAATAAAATTCTCAGCCCTGTGCACTTAATAAGAGTGAATTTGCTCAAGCCAGTGCCCTCCTAATATATGCCTCATCTTTCTAATGGTAATCTCATGCACTTTGACGTCAACAGTGACAAGAGCTACCTGTACGATGACATTTAGGGGTTCTCAGGGTCTTCTTTCAGCATTTTGTGTTCTGCTCTCAGCCTGAACTTGCAGGGGCAGCATGGCCTGGACAAGTTGGCAGTTGAGTGAAATCTTCACTTGGAGATGATCTTGGGCACTTCTGTCTCCCACAGTCACATCGGGTCAATTTCGAGTCATCACTCCACTTCACCTGCATTTTTTAGGTGATGAGGGGAAGAACCAGAATAACCAGAAAGGCCATTCAGAGCCTCTATGTAGAACAACTATGGGCAGGATTTGACCCCAGGACAACTGAACAATAAAGCAGCTCTGCTAAACACTGTGCCCCCCTTAAGCATGCGGATATATTTGTATGTTTATATTTAATCCAGATTAAGTTCTAGAGGATGTAAATATCATCACATACATTACAATTAAGAAGAGAAAACCCAAAATCAGACTCATTATTGGGAAGGAAGACTCTGATTGGAGTCTTTGGAGCAGATATTGATCACTCATTCCTTTGGGATCTGCTGCTATCAATAATAATAATACCTTTTTTGTTTTTCTTCAAAATAATAAATGTATTTTTAGCCATGCATAAACTTCACAATCTATAATAACGTGCTACTGCATACAGCATACACAAAGAACATTTACCCATAATTCAAACATAATGGAACAAAAACAAGCTGAACAAAACTAAAGGCATGTCTTAATCATACTCCACATTTCTAATCAAATAAAATGTTCAATTAGATATTTGTAGCCATCTACTACGACAAGAAGAAAACGAGACAGTCTTGGTGACCGCTTCAGGTTCTTATCTAAGAATATAAACATCTCTGCATGTTCTGAGGACAGTCTGGTCCTCCTATTATCCACGACGTGTGCTGCCGTACTGAACAGACCCTCGCTGCCCCCACTCGTATAAGGAGGGCACAAGTAGGACAACGACTTTTATTGGTCCTCCAGAAAGCCAGTGGCCCAGCATCTCTTGTGGTATGAGGTTCACAGAGATAAAGATTCACCTCTGATGCTGCTGACTCAAATTTCGTTTTTATCTTTATTGACAATTTCTTCATGCATTCTGCAGTTCTGTTGGCGGGGAGTTTCTTTGGATCTCTCGGCTGTGAAATACGTTTCCTTGTACCATTGTTTAATTTGGGGAAAAAATCATTATGATAATATCATCTGTTACAGAATTCATAACTGTATAGTGACTATTCACACTCAATGCTTATTATGCATAATTAATATTATTTTATTAGGTGTAAAAACTAGGCTCGTACCATTCTACCCAACAAGCCAATAAGAGGGCTCATTACAATTTCTAGCTAATCGACGTTCTCTTGATAACGATTTATATTTATTTACCAGCTTGGTAAAACTCTGCATCCCTTTCCTTCCATCTACCTACACATTCACTGAAAGGCTAATCAAAGTGATTTTAGTCAAAATAGCTAATTCCTGGTTAATTAATTATACAAATAAATCAGTCAGCAAATACTCACTGGCAAAATGAATTGTGGATCTAAATGATCTAAAAGGTGACATCTTCCAGAACTGAAAATGGCTGGTTGTCCAGGTTTACGAATTCCACTGTTTTTGCTGTCACAGTAAGTCTTTGGCATTTTTGCTGTCAGTATTATAAGGCTGAGTTTTCTAAGTGTTGCCATTATTGGAGGCCGAGTGAGAGTAGGTGACTGAGCTAGACTAAGCTTGCTGGTCGCCTCAGCCTTTGAACAGCTTGTTCTTCACACCAGTCCCTTGTGTGTTGACTTCTCAGATGCTGAATAAGGTTTGTATTGTTGAAAGTGTTAGCAGAGAATGCCCCATCACTGACTTCTTTTTGCACATATATTACAAACCACAAATTTGTTATCTCTTGTAAGAAGACAATAAAACTTAGACTGGCGAGGACGTGTTTCTTTATTTTGGTAATGTTGGAACTTTGTCTTGCATGGTTTTTATCTTTTAAGATCAGATGTTAAGATCAGCTAATTTGCTGATCACTGGTCAAGTCATTCAGAGTGAAAATCGGCTGATTTTGATTTGTGATCGATTGATCAGATCAGGGGCCTCATGTACGACGGCGTGCGTAGAACTCACACTTATAACATGGCGTAAGCACAAAAGCGGGAATGCACGTACACACAGAAAAATCCAGATGCACTCTTCCATGTTCTTCTGCTACATAAATCCCAATCAGCATTAAAGTAACGCTCATGCACGCGCCTACTGTCCCGCCATGTCTCCTCCCAGAATTACGCCTCTTTGAATATGCAAATCAATATTAATAGCCCTTAAGCTCAGCGTTCTGTGAAAAGACAATGGCAAAACCACAAGGAAAAATAGAACAATTTCAGCACATACCAAATGGAGGCAAGGAAAAACGTACTATTTGTTAGTTTAAACAGTGGTATAATCAACAAAAGGAAGTTGATCGAGTGACATAGCGTGTTGGAAAAACTTGAAAGGTCACGTTCACAAAGTTACACAGTGCCAGAAATAAAAAAGAAGTTGTCAGTTATCAAAGTCACCATGAAAAGACAAGTCGTAGCCCACTGTCTGAGTGTCATATGAAAGTTTACTCGGGTAAAGAGAAAAAAAAGGCACACAGTGGGGAAAAAAGCATGAAATGTCAACTTCAATCTCGACATTTCCACTTTAATCACGTAGTTTATTTTGTCATTAAAGTAGAACATCATAAACTTCATCTTAAAATCGTTTAATTAACCAGTTTCTCAAATCACATCGTAATTAAAGTAGCACGTTAAATGCTTTGTTTTGTATTTGATCTTCTATGTGCTCTATGTGTGTGAATCACTACTTGCTTCTTAAACTGGCTCTCTTCCTCCAACTGGACACAGAATCCATTACATTCGTGATATTACAGCTCTCTGAATAACTAAAATACTGAGATGTATACGTGATATCATTTTCATGATGATGGGAGTTAAAGCACATTATTAAACATGGGAACACGGTGGCACAGTGATTGTGTGCGACCTTCGATCAAATAATTTATTGCAACAGTACTCGGGGCAGCTCTAGGCTCGTGGCGGCCCTGGGCAGAGGAAGAATCGCTGGCTCCTTCACCCGCCAATGTCAATATGGTATCTTATGAACGGCGGATGGCCATGTCCGTTGCAGACACTGCATAGCCGCCTCGTGCTCATGACACAAGTGTTAAACTTTTGCCAAAATTTTCTGCTGCATTTTTAGCTGTGTCGTTATTTTCTCTTTCTGTTTTATATTCAATATATATTGGCGTTGCGGCCTCTGGGATTCGGCGGCCCTGTGCAGGTGCACAGTTTGCACATGCCTTAGGCCGCCCCTGCAGTACTGTCTCTTTCAAACATAATAACCTCCAATTCCTGTCCTACCTTTTCTTTCTCCAAGTAACCGATCGCCACACAATCACCTCTGTAATGGGCGTTAAGCCATCTTTAAGCTTATAAAGCCGATTCTTCAAAACTTTTAAGGAACATTGAAATATCTTCATAGTACATGTTTAATTATTCTATCCGTCACGCCAGTCCCAGTGAAGCATACAGTGCGAGGCAGGAACAATCGTGAGAGGAGCACCAGATCCTTGCTAGCATAGCAACACCGTGTTCTTGAATTAGTAACAATATAGATTATTTAAATTAAGTTAAAGTTTTATCTGTATAATAAACATATTTTGCTGCATTTCATCTTAAAAATGATATCGTCATCGCATGTAGAATATACTCTTTGTAAAGTGGCTCAGGTTGTGCAATATTATAACTGTACTGCAAGTTTACAGTGAGGTAACTGTACTAATAAGTATTAACAGTTCTACAAGGAGCAGTTGATGGACTGATTGAGTGCGTTTAGAGCTCTTGGGATGAAACTGTTTCTGAACTGTGAGGTCCGTACAGGAAAGGCTTTGAAACATTTGTCATATGAGAAGCAGTTCAAATAGGAAGCATGGCTGAGGCAGCATGTGCTTGATGCTGTATACCGATAATTCTCTTTCCGATCAGCTGCTCCGAGTGGTGCAGTGAGTGTAATATGGAAAAAGATGACCCGCTGTGGCAACCCCTAATGGGAGCAGCTGAAAGAAGAAAAAGAAACCGAAGTGAGAGTAACAACGCTAAAGCAATTATGGTATTTAGAATAGTTTGGCCATTCCGTGGACCATTATATTGTTACTGGTTAATTACAATCAGATGCATTAAACTAATAAACAATATGCGGTTAATTTCAGTGTATTTATAAAGCCGCGTCAGGAAAAGAAAGTATAACCACACAGGAACAATAGCACTGCTTTGACGATGGGTGCTGCCAGTCTGCAAAACCGAGCGGAGAACTTGCGTACGACAAGGTATGAGGTACTGTGGAAATGTCCGTGGCTTTACGCCAAGTTTAAGTTTTATACATCGCGATTTGAACGTGGAAAAGTTCTTACGCAACATTTCTGTGTGTATGCACCGTTTATACATGAGGCCCCAGGCCTGTCTTTCACATATGAGAGAGAGGTGAAGAAATTGAACAGACAGCAGCAGAACATGTAAAGAGCACACACGGAGTGGCCAGACCATAAATGTCACCTCAGTGTGAGTAAGGAACTCCAACCAGTGTGCCACCACTTTACTTGTACTGTTTCATTTATTTTAAAAGTTGGGCAGTGGTTACGAATTTAGACATCAAACTCTGAAGCTGCACATTCAAATTCAGCTATTTACATCATGTGAACACAAGCAAGTCACATGACCTGCCTGTGCTTCAGTTCGAAAAATAAGAGAAATGTAACCAATTGTGTCTCAAATGTTGTGAGTCGCCTTGGATAAAGTTGTCAGGAAAAAAAAAATAATTAAAATGTTTGTATTATTTCAGATTTACAGAAGAATGGCAGTTTCTCTCCACCTTCATTTCGTCAGTCCTCTCTTCAATATGATGAGAAAGGTATGAAGAAATCAGCAAGAGTATTTTTGCAGTGCAGTTCTCTTCCTGCTACTGGAGTAACACAGACAGAAACCATCAAAACTGATCAACAGCAAGTGGAGAAAGAAATCAAAATTCACACTGGAAAAAAATGTTTGGAATTTGGTAAACAATTCACACAAAAAAGTAATCTTAATAATCACATGAAGGTTCACAATGGAGAAAAAAAATATTGTTGTCATGAATGTGGCAATCAATTCACAAGGAGAAGCAGTCTTCAAAGACACAGAAAAATCCACACAGGAGAAAAACCTCATTGCTGTCCAGAATGTGGAAAGTCGTTCTCAAGGAGAAGCCATCTTCAGAAGCACAGAAGAATCCACACAGGAGAAAAGGCTCATTGTTTTCAAAAATGTGGAAAACAGTTTTCTGACAAACGCAGTTTTCAAAGGCACACACAAATTCATACTGGAGAGAAGACATATTGCTGTTCTCAATGTGGAAAAATGTTTTTCAACAGTAGGTGTTTTCGAGTTCACACACAAACTCACCTTGAAGAGAAAATGCAGTACGTATGTTCTGAATGTGGTAAATGTTATACAAACCAGAACAGTCTTTATAGACACAGCAAAATCCATACTGGAGAAAAATCTCATTGCTGTTCTGAATGTGGAAAACGATTCTTAGATTTATTCTCACTTCAGTGTCACATCAGAACTCATACTGGAGAGAAACCTTATTCTTGTCCAGAATGTGATAAGCAGTTCTCACAACAAAGCACCCTACAGAGTCACATCAGAGTTCACACCGGAGAGAAACCTCACCAATGCTTGGAATGTGGAAAACAATTCTCACGCGTCAATTCTCTTAATAATCATAGGAGAAGTCATACTGGAGAGAAGCCTTACAGTTGTACTGAATGTGGAATGCGATTCTCATATAACAGTTCCCTTCACAAACATAGAATAATTCATTCTGGTAAGAAACACAGCTGTTCTGACTGTGGCAGGCTTTTCGCAGACCGCGGGACTCTTAAAGATCACATGAGAATTCATACTGGAGAAAAACCCTATTGCTGTCCAGAATGTGGCAAACGATTCCCACGTCAAACTACACTTAGGTGCCACAGAATGATCCACACTGGAGAGAAGCCATACATCTGTTCTGAATGTGGTATAGGGTACTCTTCCAAAAAAAGTTTTCTGAGACACACACAAAGTCATATTGGAGTAAAGCCTGTCCCAGAAATGACAAACGATCTTTCTATTGGCTCGTCAACCAAAAAAATAAAGAAAAATCTTCGGAAAGATGGAAAGGACACCAGTTGAAAGCAGTTAATATGTATATAGAAACAGTGGAGAAAACACGGAAAGTGGCAAACAGATCATAGATGTAAGGTAACCTCAGAGCCACATATGAATTCACACTGGAATGAACACACTGGAATACAACACATATTTCACAAACAGCAAGAATCCTCTTCTGCAACTTATATGTGCAAGAAAATACCTCATTGTTGTCCTAAATGTGGTTAATGCTTTTCAGTCAGCAGTGGCCTTCATATTCATAAATGACAGCCATACAGGGACTGATCATCTCTGCACCAGTGCTGTGACATAAGATGGTGAACAATACAAACAGCAGACAACAGAATGAGGTAGCAACAGTACTGTGCGCTGATAACAACTTCAACCACAGAACACACCTGAAAAAGTTCAATGTAATAATAAAAAAATGGAGAAGTAAAATCAAATCAAATCCATAGTGCAGTGCAAACTACCAGGAGGTGCCACTGACAACAAGGGGAGTATTTTTGTTTCTGAGCTTTGGAGATGGGGCCTTATCTGAGGAGCAATGAACTTGTACCGTCTCTGGGATGTCATCTGATGGCTGACGTCTGGGATGAGTGCAGACAGCCGTTCTTAACCCTGATAATGAAGAAGTCATTTAGTGATGTCAGCTGACAGCCAATGCTGTCCAATCAAATACTGGGGAGGGACAGTCGAGGAGGACAGGAGAATAAAAAGAGAGTCGTCACATGACAGACCAATGTAGAGGGGCTTTATAAAACTTTTACACTAATTTAGGTTATCATTTATAAATGATCAGAGTCTTTACAAACCAAACACATTCATCAGCTGTGTGTCAAGGGTGAGTCCAAAAGTGGGAATTTAAGAAGATCGGAATACAAATAAAATAAAACATTCAGGCTTCAAAGAGAAATGTTTAAGACCTGAAGAGGGAGTCACAACAGCATGCTAGGGTTAGCACAGGGGACCACAGTTGTGAAGAATATCAATTAATGTATAGAAGGAATATTATTTAAAATAATAATAATAATTATTATTATTATTATTATTATTATTATTATTATAATTATTATTATTATTATTATGTTATGAGAAATGGGACACCATAATGAATGCAGAACACAATGAAAACGAAATGAACTGATTTTATTTTCTGACATATAAGAGAAAAAGTGAAGACAAAGAAGAAAACACACAGTGATCTCTGCTGTCCCAGCTGTACTTTTGAAAAATGAACCTAAAAATATAACGGATGTACCTTTGCTACATGTCAGTATATCCTGGGTGGTGTGTGATGGACGCTCTATACTCCGAATGTGTTGGTTCAAGTTTCAGTTTGAGTTCAGCACCTTCTTCATATCGATACCCAAGAGAACGTTTCTTCACGTTGAGACTACAAGCTGGAGGCCACAGGAGCTCAATAAACTCCAACAGCAGGATGGACGATTAGAAAGCTCTGCTTTGAGAGAGTGTCAGCTACACAAAGCTTCGGCTTCATTAACTTCACAGAAAACTCCAAAAAGCAGAAGTGGCCCCTTCTGTACCCCCACCACTGAAGGTCAAATTTGACCCCCTCACTACTTGTTGTTAGTTCACTCTGCTTGGACTTTCTGTATTTTGTAAGTTTGTTTCATTTTTTGACCACACTCTTTTTACATTTCATTTCATTGATGTTCTCAAATGTGTGAGTATAGCTTGACTCTTACAAGGACTTATCTAAAAAGAGTACATTGGCCAGGAAATGCAAGAAGGCAGAAAAATATGAAAACTGGAAACCACAAAATGAAGAGGTGACATCGATGAAATACGCTCAGTGGCAGAGGTGACATGGACAAATAAGAAAGGACAGAACAGAAAAGGCAGGTACCAACTGAAAACAAAAGAAGAAAGCTGATTGGTGGAAGGAACTGTCAGTCACTCCTGAATGGACTGTTGAGGACAGCCGTGGCATGCAGACTTCAAAGTTCATGTGTTTTTGATTTCAAATCTGTGACCATGAACTGAATAAGTCTGTTATTTATCAGTTAGCATGTTCTGAAACTGTAATGTCATCACAAAGATCACACAAACACGTAATGTGGCATTTGTGATCAATCACTTTTGTTGATTTTTATGGCACCATTCATCAGCCCTGTATAGAGTGCCACTTACAGATCGGCAACCCCACTGCACCCCATGGCACATTTGGAGTTTGGGACTGGAGCACAAAGTGGATGGCACTCTGAGAAGGACTGACTTGTAAGATGTGAACAAAGCCAGCTGCCCTCCCTGGTCTGTCTTCATTCAGAAGGACTCACCTGAGTGGTGGGATTGTTCTGCGGCGCTCCTGTTAGCCGACATTTCATCAGCTTGCTTTCTGCGTTTCATCTGATAACCAGCAGAGTTAATCAAAGATGAGCCAGGCCTGTTACAACGTGAACATTCTTGACATTTTCTTTTGTTTTAAATATTTTTTCTGCTACTTTACTTTGAGTTCTTGGAGGCCTTGTATATTAGAGATTTTTTGATAAGTTTTGAGTGTAAATGTTTGTGGCGTTATGTCTTTAAATTATTGTACAGTTTTGAGTCAATAGCCTGAGGCTGAGGATTCAACCCTCCAAGAACTTCACTGTGGGTACTCATAGGATTGATGATCAATTCAGAGAAATACCATTTTTAGTTTGTTTGCAGTTTTAACATCGAGATTTAAGGCATATCTTCTAGTCGGTGACTGCTGCTGATTTTCATTATAACTCCGTTAAGCTCTTTGGTTTTTCTCAATGCCTTCTCTGATTCTTTTGTTATTGAGTCTGCTGCAGTTTCTCGATGTGCAAACATCTGATTAGCCACATTTCCTCTCGTCAGATGACAGTTGTAGCTGAAACTCTAAAAGCAGGTGGACATTATTCACACTGCCGTCCAGCAGATCATCTCTGGATATTAGTGGTTGACACAACAACACCGTCCATTCAACATATGGAGCCACAAAGCCGACCCCATCATCTTTGGCCAATCTGCTGTTTTATTCAAAATCAAAGCAGCCTGTATGCTCCTTATAGGTATTGGAGTTGGACATTCTGAAACTTCTGTGACAACCCTGGGTGGCTTTATTAGCTCAGTGCCATTATGCTGGGTTGGGGGCTTCAGTGCTAAAACTCCTGTGCCAGAAAGAGTCAAGGCAAA
>JANRMT010062807.1:23618371-23628598 GCA_026402145.1 Polypterus bichir lapradei
TGGAAAAAATTTGGAATTAACTTGCTTAGAGATCTTTATATAGACAACGTCTTTGCATCCTATGAGCAATTACATTCGAAATTTAACATTCCAGCTACACATTTCTTTCTCTATTTTCAAATCAGAAACTTTGTTAAACAAAACCTTCCAGATTTTCCTCATCTTGCACCCTCATCCATGCTGGAAAAAATATTGCTCAATCTCAAGGATTTAGACTCCATCTCTACAATATATAAAATCATTTTACAATCCCTCCCTTTTAAAGATCCAAGAAGACACTGGGAAAAAGATCTTTCAATTAATATATCAGAAAAGGAGTGGAAAGTAGCAATGCAGAGAATTCACTCGAGCTCCATATGTGCAAAGCATACAATTATACAACTTAAAATTATATATCGAACACATCTGTCTCGACTAAAACTCTCCAAAATGTCCCCAGGGCATGATCCAACCTGCGAACGTTGCAACCAAGTCCCAGCCTCACTAGGTCACATGTTCTGGTCCTGCACCAAATTAACATTATTCTGGACAAACTTTTTTAATTACCTTTCAGACAGCCTTGGACTCACAATCCCTCCTAACCCATTAACAGCCGTGTTTGGTGTTCTTCCAGATGGGTTTAAAGCGGAGAAAGACAAACAAATTGTGATTGCATTCACTACACTTTTGGCAAGCAGACTTATTCTCATAAACTGGAAGAACCCAAACTCTCCTCTTTTAAGTCAGTGGGAAACCGATGTGTTATATTATTTGAATTTGGAAAAAATCAAATACTCAGTTAGAGGATCCGTACAGACTTTTTTCAAAACATGGCAGGATCTAATCAGTAATATTTTAAAATAAGTTAATAAGGCACAGAGAATTTATTAATTTAGGTATGTTTACAAGCCTTAAATTTAACGCCGTTTGGCTTGCTCTCTCTCTCAGGGGTGGGGATCGATCTGTTCTTAATTTTTCACTTTGTAAAAATTTGATTGCTTTGTATGGATTGTAATAAAATTAATAAAAATAAATAAATAAATCCAAGGCGACTTACAACATTTGAGACACAATTGGTTACATTTCTCTTGTTTTTCCAACTGGAGCACAGGCAGGTCACGTGACTTGCTCATGGTTACATGGTGTTAATAGCTGAATTTGAACCTGCAACTTCAGGGTTTGATGTCCAAATTACTAAGCACTACCCGCCTTTTAAAATAAATGAAACAGTACAAGTAAAGTGGTGGCACACTGGCTGGCGTTCCTTCCTTGCACTGAGGTACCATTTATAGTCTGGCCACTCCGTTTGCGGTCTTTAAATGTTCTGGTGCTGTCTGTTCAATTTCTCCACCTTCCTCTAATATGTGAAAGACAGGCCTGATCTGATCAATCGATCACTAATCAAAATCAGCCGATTTTCACTCCAAATGACTTGACCGATGATCTGAAAATTAGCTGATCTTAACATCTGATCTTCAATGATAAAAAGCATGCAAGACAAAGTTCCAACATTACTAAAATACAGAAACACGTCCTCACCAGTCTAACAGTTTTATTGCCTTCCTACAAGAGATAATAAATTTGTGGTTTGTATTATATGTACAAAAAGAAGTCAGTGATGGAGGATTCTCTGCTAACACTTTCAATAATACAAACCTTATTCAGCATCTAGGAAGTCAACACTAAAGGGACTGGTGTGAAGAACGAGCTGTTCAAAGGCTGAGGCGACCAGCAAGCTTAGTCTAGCTCAGTGGCCTATTCTCACTCGGCCTCCAATAATGGCCGCACTTAGAAAACTCAACATTATAATACTGACAGCAAGAACACCAAAGATTTACTGTGACAGCAAAAACAGTGAAATTTGCAAGCCTGGACAACCAGCCACTTACAGTTCTGGAAGATGTCACCTTGTAGATCATTTAGATTCACAATTCCATCTGCAAGTGAGTGTTTGTTGACCGATTTATTTCTTTAATTAATTGACCAGGCATTAGCTATTTTGACTAAATTCTCTTTGATTAGCCATTCAGTGAATGTGTAAGTAGATGGGAGGAAAGGGATACAGAGTTTTACCGGGCTGGTAAATAAATATAAATTGTTATCAAGTGGACGTCGATTAGTTAGAAATTGTAATCAGCAATCTTATTGGCTTGTTGGTTAGAATGGTACAAGCCTAGTTTTTTTGACCTAAACAATACTAATTATGCATAATAAGCATTGAATGTGAATAGTCATTATACAGTCACGGATTCTCTAACAGATATTATTATCATAATAATTTTTTTTCCCCAAATTAAACAATGTTACAAGGACACGTATTTCAAAAATGATTGCAAATCTCAAACACATATACTGCTTAGTGCCGGTGTCTCAGCCACATAGACGCAATTGGATCGACAGACGACAGCCGAGAGATCCAAAGAAACTCCCCACCAACAGAACTGCAGAATGCATGAAGAAATTGTCAATAAAGATAAAAATGATTTCTGAGTCATCAGCGTCAGAGGTGAATCTTTATCTCTATGAATCTTATAAACACAAGAGATGCTGGGCCACTGGCTTTCTGGAGGACCAATAAAAGTTGTCGTCCTACCTGTGCCCTCCTTATACGAGTGGGGACAGCGAGGGTCTGATCAGTACGGCAGAACACGTCGTGGATGACAGGAGGACCAGACTGTGCTCAGAACATGCAGAGATGCTTATATTCTTAGATGAGAACCTGAAGCGTTCACCAAGACTGTCTCATTTTCTTCTTGTCGTAGTAGACGGCTACAAATATCTAATTAAGCATTTTATCTGATTAGAAATGTGCAGTATGATTAAGACATACCTTTTGTTTTGTTCAGCTTGTTTTTGTTCCATTATGTGTGCATTATGGGTAAATGTTCTTTGTGTATGCTGTATGCAGTAGCACTTTATTATGGAAGGTGAAGTTTATGTATGGCTAAAATTACATTTATTATTTAAAAAAAATAAAACAGTATTATTATTGATATCAGCAGATCCTAATGGAATGGAATGGGTGATCAATATCAGGTCTAAAGACTCTGATCAGAGCCTTCCTACCAATAATGTGTCTAAATTTGGGTTTTCTCTTCTTAAGAGTCGTGTGGACATTTCTGCCTTAACTACCACACAATTTAAGAAATATACATGTCTTTAACAACATATGACTTTTGATATTCTCATTGAACGTAAGGCGCTGTTGGCCTAACATACATCACAGCTTCAGTCAAAGCTTCATGATGTTCAAGTCATGTGCTGAACACTTTTTTCCTTTTTCACCAAAGTTTGTCTAATTTATCATTTATTAGGTAGCCTATTGTTTGTCATCATGCACCCGAGCAGGTGGTATTTATCCAAGTTCAATTAACCGGGATTTCAACTCTCATTTCAATCTTCTAAAAACATTAACTGTTATAATTTATAAATGCTCTCCTTCTTTTATATTTAACTAGCAAAATACCCACGCATCGCAGCAGTGAAGTACTGCCTTAAAATTTTTATTAAGAAGAAAATTAAACCTTTTTAAACCGAGGGAACAAATAACAATAATTATTTGTTAAGGATCTCTTTGTATACCACGTTGTCAGCTTGGCCCTCTGGTTGTAATATGACCAAGCTGTGCGCTGAGCTTACTCTTGAGCATGCAACGTACAGTTGGCCATGTGAACAGTAATCTTGTTTCAAATCTCACAGCTTGAATTGCTGCTGTCATAATTGGTTTGAGTTTCATGGTTTGTTTCAATTACGACAGTATTTGCAGAACTTATGTTGAAGAGACATTCAGCATCTGTCAAGCGCAGTAAGTATACAACCAGTTTCATCGATAACTTCACATCCAGCTTTTGAGAGTTTAAACATTCATAAAGATCAAAGTTTCCACTACTGAAATCATCACCTGTGAATCTAAGATGTTTAAGAGGCATTAGCGGTTGTCAAAAGGTGTAAAATATTTGGCCATTTCGGAACACTTGAAAGCGACAACTGAACAATTCAGCTGCAGCCATCAACTCACATGCAGAACCATAGGTGAAGGGCTTAAGCATTCCACTCTTCTAGTGCTCCTGTGTAGTATAATTATCTCCTGTACCGTCATCAGTCCACACCTTGAACCTGTCCCAGTCATTCAATACATAAGACACAATGTTCCTCCGGATATCAAGAGTGAGCCTGATATGGCCGTGCAATATGTAACACAGAGAATGGAAAAGGCAGGTGCCATCTCCGGGCATGGAAACCAGTCGCTAAGTGACAGTTCTTTGATCGATGGTGATCACCTCGATAGACATGTTAATGGGGGTACGGTTGAAATGATAAAGGAAATGGGTACCTGAACAATGTAAAGTAAGTCTAAAATACCTACATAATAACTACAATCGTAAAAAACGAACAGTAAAACAGCGGAGAAGCCGTGGATTAAATAAAAAGGCTGTAGTTATCAGCAGGGAGACGTGAATACCGTGGCGAAGCAAGGAAGGGAATGAAGAGACCGGAGCGACGGACGGCCTTATATAAGCAGGCAGCCAACAACATGGGAGGCGTTGGGATGGGGGACCCAATGCCGCCTCACACGGTGACCAAGCTGCAGGCTATGGACGTATATATGTACGTAAGCAGGATTCAGTTAGCGTTGGGAACCCGCGTTCTAAATTTCTTGAAGATGGGCCCATAAGTAACAAAGACCGTTGGAAAGTTCAATATGGCGGCTGACAGTGGTGTCATACCACCGAAATAAGTACGTACATTGGTTTCAATTAGTGCAGGGAAGCCACCTTTGCCTTTTATTAGTATAGATCATATTACTCACTTATTCCAACACTCCCAGGTGACTCTTCTCCTTCTCTCCCATTTCCCTCAGTGATTTTCTCTTCATACTCCGATAACTCTGATTTCAGCTCTGCAGAATTCTCCTGCGCAGCCAGTCGTCTCGTATTAGTGGACCAGGGCTGTAAACTGGATGGAGATTCTTCACAGGCATCTTGCTTGAAAATATCCTCAGTTTCATGCTTTTGAAGTTCAAGACCAATGGAGAAATCATTCAAATCCTCAGCTTTAATGGCAGCAGTCACCGCCTTGCACTCCTCCTCCTCTTTAAAAACTGAAATTCTTTCTTCGTGATCCTCCAGCTTCACACACACGTCCTCTGGTGCGAGCCGCTCACAGTCCTCTTCTTTAATGTCCACCGTTTTTTCATCCACGCCATCTTCTTTGGCAGAGGCCATGCTCTGTGGGAAACTCTTCTCTCTCTTTAAGTGTCTGCCCTTCTCTTCTCAGATTCACTTCTCACATGGACAGCCCTGAGCTGGTGGCCATTAGACACCTCAGTTAATGGAAAATTGAAATGGGAAAGACCTGTGAACATAAAAGTGTAGAATTATCTTCATAAAGTCAGTAAAAATAATGAGCACACTTCAGGGTTACAGTGCCCTACATAAAGTTTGGTTCGAAGACCCATTTGTGTCTGAGAATGTCTGAATTAAAGAGAACATGTTGTAGAGCTGAGCGTAAATGGAGGAAAACTAAAATGATTATCCACTATGAGATATTGAAGGTGAAAATAACTGAATGCAATAACACAGTCCGTCTTGAGAGGCGCTGCTATTTCTCTAAGATTATAAATAACAATGCTAGTAATCCCAGAGTCTTATTTTCTATGATTGATCGTCTGCTAAACCAGGTAATGCAAAGGAATGCCTCCAAAATACTTCCACTGAAACCTCTGAGGCTATTGCTGTATTTTTCAATCAAAAAATTAATGATATTAGAAATAACATAGTATATCTCCCCACCACTGCAAATCCTCCTAGGTCCCAGTACTCCATTATAAACAAATTAAATTCTTTCACTAGGATAAATTTACCTGATTTACATAAAATAATGTCTCAAATGAGACCCTCCACCTGTGTCCTTGACCCAATACCAACAAGGCTTTTCAAAGAAGTATCGGGCATGTTAATTGATAATATTCTTGACATAGTAAACTCATCATTAGATACGAGGGTCTTCCTCGACTGCCTTATGACTGCTGTAGTTAAACCCCTACTTAAGAAAAATTATCTTGACCCCTCTGCTTTTGAAAATTTTACACTCATCTCTAACCTGCCTTTCTTAAGTAAAATTCTCGAGAAGGCAGTCATTATGCAGTTAAATGACCACCTCAATAAAACCTGCTATTCTTGATCAATTTCAGTCAGGTTTTAGTACAAGTCACACCACAGAAACTGCACTCGTTAAAGTAGTAAATGATTTGCGAGTGAATGCAGACAGAGGCCATTTATCTGTTCTCATCCTCTTAGATCCGAGTGCCGCATTTGACACCATTGATCATAATATTCTTAGAAATTGCCTTAATCAATGGGTGGGCCTCTCTGGCAGGGTCTAAAATTGGTTTGAATCCTACCTGACAGGGAGAAAATTCTTTGTGAGTTGTGGTAATTACAACTCAAAGACACCTGATATCCGATATGGTGTTCCACAAGGCTCTATCCTGGTCCGCTGCTCTTCTCAATCTACATGCTTCTGTTAGGTCAGATTATCTCAGGGCACAATGTGAGTTACCACAGCTATGCTGATGACACACAGCTGTACTTATCAATAGCACCTGATGACACTGACTCTCTCGATTCACTAACACAATGTCTTACTTGTATTTCTGAACGGATGAATAGTAATTTTCTCAAGCTAAATAAAGAGAAAACTGAAATTTTAGTGATTGGCAATAATGGATAAAATGAGTATATCAGAACTAAACTTGATGCATTAGGATTAAAAGTCAAGACGGAGGTACAAAGCTTAGGGGTAACTGTTGACTGTAACCTGAATTTTAAATCACATATTAATCAGATCACTAGGACAGCATTTTTTCACTTAAGAAACATAACAAAAGTTAGACCTCTTATATCACTGAAAGATGCTGAGAAATTAATTCACATGTTTGTTTTCAGTCGACTAGATTACTGTAACGCACTCCTCTCAGGACTACCCAAAAAAGACATAAATCATTTGCAACGAGTGCAAAATACAGCTGCTAGAATCCTAACTAGGAAAAGAAAATCTGAGCACATCTCTCCAGTTTTGATGTCACTACACTGGTTACCTGTGTCTTTCAGAATTGACTTTAAAATTCTGCTTATGGTTTATAAAGCCTTAAATGATCTCTCTACATCTTATATATCGGAATGTCTGACACCCTATATTTCAAATCGTAACCTCAGATCCTCAAATGATTGTCTCCTTAGAATTCCAAGAGCAAAATTTAAAAGAAGTGGTGAGGCGGCCTTCTGTTGCTATGGACCTAAAATCTGGAATAGCCTGCCAATAGGAATTCGCCAGGCTAATACAGTGGAGCACTTTAAAAAAACTGCTGAAAACACATTACTTTAACATGGCCTTCTCATAACTTCCCTTTAATTTAATCCTGATACTCTGTATGTTCAATTCATCATAATAACTATTCATGGTGGCTCTAAAATCTGTACTGACCCCTACTCTCTCTACTGTTTCTTTTTCCGGTTTCTTTGTGGTGGCGGCCTGCGCCACCACCACCTACTCAAAGTATCATGATGCATCAACATTGATGGACTGAAAGCCAGAAGTCTATGTGACCATCATCACCAAGTCCTTCCGTGAGAACCCTAAATACAAAGAGGACTGTTTCATTTAAGTGAGGTAGAATGCCCAGAGGGGACTGAGCGGTCTCATGGTCTGGAATCCCTACAGATTTTATTTTTTACTCCAGCCGTCTGGAGGTTTTTTTTTTTTTCTGTCCTCCCTGGCAATCGGACCTTACTCTTATTCTATGTTAATTAATGTTGACTTATTGTAAATTTCTTACTATGTCTTTTATTTTTCTATTCTTTATGTAAAGCACTTTGAGCTACATTTTTTGTATGAAAATATGCTATATAAATGTTGTTGTTGTTCTTCTCTTTATTTCCTCCTCTGCCTCACAGTTTAAAATTACAAATCAAACAATTCAGATGTGATCAAAGTGCACTGCAGACCTTCATTAAAGGGGATTTGCATACATTTTAGTGCCACCATGTAGATATGACAACACTTTATCTACACGACACCATCACGTTTGGACACAGCAATGGCAGGTCTATTAAAGCTGTCATATTTAGGGATTTGTTGGCTACAGAGTGACATGAACATCAAACAGGAGGACGGGGTCTTCACCTCATTGACACATTCACATGTTTCAGTAAAGGAAGTGTTGTAAAGACAAAGAGACCATCAGAAATTGTGAAACAATCCATTCATTCGTTCACAGATAAGAGAGACATGGAGCTCCTCAGAAACTACTTAGTGATAATGGTGGGGAATCAGAGAGATGGTAGAGAATTTTAACATTGAAACAAAGACAACCGCGGCACACAGTCCCTGGGGTAATGGACTACCTGAGAGACACAATCAGACACTCACAGAAATTATACAGAAAGTGATAAAGAATACTGGATGTGACTGGTTAGTGCCAGATTAGCGCCACGGGGTGCTAATGGTAAAGAATACCACAGACAATATTTATGGGTACAGCTCATATCAGCCGGTGTTTGGCCGAAATCCAAATCTTCCTTGTGTTCTCGTGGACAGACCACCCGCCGTAGAAGACACCACTAGGAGTGTGTCAGAGGAGCACATATTCCAGCGCTGCACACTCCAAGAAGAGCATTTACTGAAGCCGAGTGTTCAGAGCGAATACGGAGAGCACTCCAGAGACAGGTTAATTCTGAAAATGATAAATCTGAGACAAAGTGGACGACAAAAGAGTGGACTGTGCAGAATGGAAGGGACCTGCAGAGGTCAATGGACAGGATGGAGTTGTGAAATGTGACAGACGTGGAGGTGCTCTTGGAAGGGCCCACCATTCTAGACTACGTAAAGTCAACGGTAAAGGTGAAAATCGACATACCACCAGCAGTGAGAGAGATGGAGAGAGAGATTTATCTAACACTACATCAGATAATGAAGACAATTGGGATGAGGAGACTCCAAACCCTTCAGTCCCAGCAGATGTTGATGTTGAAGTTGAGAAAACTCACAGGTTAAGACGGAGTCATTGTGTTTGTCTAAAAAAGGGGCAAACTGTGAGATATGTGGACAGAGATGGTGGCATACAGATAAAGTATTAGATTGGGCTGGCAAAGCAGAACTTGGTATAATTTAGAGTTTACTGATCTTGACAGCATTGCTGACACAGAAGGGTCTGTTGACACATCAAGTGTGGATAATCTGCAAGATGAACCAGAAACTAATGAACTGCAACTATGGGACTTGTGTGTGGAAATCCCGGAGATATCAGCTGAGACAGCAAAGCAGGAAGAGATAAGCAGCTGGGAAAGAAATGGAGCATCTGAGGAGGTGGAAAACCACGAGATTGATATGCCCTTTAAAAAGAGACTTCAGCAGGAATCGTACCTAAAGACCACCTAGTGGCACGAGGGTCTGAGGGGCAAGATAGGAGTGGGCTCAACAGGGATTCACCAACATGGGCATCAGAATCTGCTCACCAAGGTCTCTGAGGGGGCACTGCCACTTTAAACAATGAGTACAGACAGTTGAGCCCCAGCCCATAATAGTCGAGTCGTGGCTCTGCTGAGCTCTACAGCTTTCACATTTTGTATTTTGATGGCTTCATGTGGTCCGACACAAACAGCCCGATTGGCTTGAGTCCTGTTCTTCTTTTAACACGGCCATCTCTAGTAAGCTAAAGTATCAAAGAGAACAGAAATACTGAAAGTAGTTGTGAAGGATAAAAGACATTAAATAAAACAATACCGTTTCAAATATCACAAAAATTGTACTCGTAATGTATGCCAGCTGTAGATTTTACTGTATCCCTCCAGCAGCACTATGTAATGTTTGAATTTTTTATTTTCCATTAAATAAATCAAAGTCTCCCTGTTACAGTTAAAGAGTACAAGCATATTTCCTGATAAGAAAACACCAGAAAATGAAATCATTTAAATTATTTCTAATAGGTCTCAGAATGAGGCAAACTGCTGGCAATGAAACCTGGACGCGCCCTGTAAAGTTACATCGTGCGACGCCACTTTAACAAAGTTTACCGATGACGGCTTTAGAGGAAAAATGGAAAAAAAAAAAACACGCAGAGCTCGAGAAAAATCAGAAATGAACGACGAGGCCGTGCGGGTGCGAGAGGCTGAGCAAGCGCGTGCTCGACGGACGGCACAATTCAGAGCATGCGCGAAATCAAAAGGAGAAGCAGCGCGGAAAAGTGCA
>JANRMT010062807.1:23628698-23648928 GCA_026402145.1 Polypterus bichir lapradei
CTGTGTATTTCTGCACAGTATTTTTCTAATGTCCTGTATCTCATTCATATCTCCGGTTCCTTCCACTGGCCATCTACCTGCACTGTCCTTATTCCACTTCCTACATGCCTTTTTAAAATCTAATCCTGTCTTCTTTTCAATGAGCTTTCTAGGGGACCCGCCTTTCGATCCCGACGGCGCACCAGGAGCCCGGCAACCCCACGAAAATAATCCTTCTAACGTTAGGTTTTTAGGACTCGGGGGGACTGTTTGACTGGCTTGCTATTTGTTTTTCCCATAGTGAGCGGCAGGATATCAGCAGAAAATGACTCAGCCCTCGATAAACCCCGTTCCACCCGCCGTCCGCTCCTGTCCCCGGATTACAGCTTCAGGTGACTTCGTGTCCGTTTATTCGCATCAGCAGAATCCTACATCAATACGCCCCGTGGAGTCCGGGATATGGAGGTTTTTACCCCGATCCCTTCATCAGACGGTTTGAATGCATCAATCTGCCAGGGTATTGTCTCCGTCACCTTAGCAACCCGTTGAGACAAGAGTATGACCAGACAGCGGATGAAAAACTCGACCTCCCGTTTATTTAGACACACATTCTCTAAATATGCCCTTTCACCCCCATTCCTCAAATTATTATAGGAGCGTGCCACTCGCCCCTTTCTAATACACTTCACAGGGGTGACTAGCTAACATTCCCACTATGCCGTTTTCCGTAGGGTCCCAAAGCCACCTTCCGTGAGTCCCTAGAACCCTCCTATGGGTCTGATACAGTATGCTCTTTTATTCTTTATTTTGCATATGCTTTTATTCTTTTTCTTTCTATTCGTATTACTTCTAGCACACCAGTCAAACTCAACTAACAGGAATCCCCCGATCTACTCACCGCGACTCTGTCCACCTGCCTGGAAATGCCTGTCAAGTCGTGCCTCGTATCGGCTAGAAGGAGGTCAGGGACTCCCCACGCAGGAAACGCCCAAGGCAGGCCAATCCTACTTTTACCGAAGATGAACCTGACCCGGCCGGAATCGGCTCCACCTCGGTCCTCTGGACGATCCTGCACGAGGAGCCATCTGCCGTCTCCTGCCCCACGTTGGGTGCCAAAACTGTGGACGAAAACTCAGACCAGACGGCAGGTGCGGTTATAAAGCAGCTTTATTTTTCAGAGTCACGGTGAGAAGAGTTTCAGAAAAGCAGACAATCAAATATACATGACAGCGTCAGGGCTCTTCTGAACCCCGTCGGTTGGGTGGGGTCCAGTTTTATACCCCTAGAATGCGTGATTTAATATCATTATGAAATGCAACAGTCAACACTTTATTATACACAATCCTTGAGCCCCTTCAACGCCCCTTATGCAACTTGATTTCTTGGCCCCTTTTGTTATGCCGTTCAGATGTAAGCTAAGGGAAAACGTGATAAGGCAGACTCATGTGTGGAATGCTCAGACCTTGAGTCCTTTGCACAAATATTTTTCTGTTTGCTAAAACAAAGCATGTTTTTACATGGTTTAGTAAAGCTTACTTCTCAGACATGAATTAGTACAAGGGAACGAAGAGAACATTCGTCTTCCACAACTGCTAAAGTAAAGGTTTTCTAAATGCAGGCTGACTAGCCTCTGTGTGCCAAACTTAGCTTGGACATGTGAATGAATCCTTTAAAAGTGTTTTACAGAGACAGTGACATTAACCTTAATATTTATACAAATGTATTATAACAGCTCTATACTCTGAATGTGTTGTTTCAGGTTTCAGTTTGAGTTCAGCACCTTCTTTATTTCGATACCCAAGACAACGTTTCTTCAGGTCGAGACTACAAGCTGGAGGACACAGGAGCTCAATAAACTCCAACAGCAGGATGGACGATTAGAAAGCTCTGCTTTGAGAGGGTGTCAGGTACACAAAGCTTCGGCTTCATTTACTTGAGAGAAAACTCCAAAAAGCAGAAGTAGCCCCTTCTGTACCTCTGAGGGTTAATTCCCCCCCCCCCCCACTACTCAGCATTGGTTCACTCTGCTTGGACTTTCTGTATTTTGTAAGTTTATGTTTCATTTTTTGGCCACACTCTTTTTACATTTCATTTCATTGATGTTCTCAAATGTGTGAGTATAGCTTGACTCTTACAAGGACTTCTCTAAAAAGGTTACATTGACCCTGAAATGCAAGAAGACAGAAAAATATAAAAAGTGTAAAACACAAAATGAAGAGGTGACATCAATGTAATACACTCAGTGGCAGAGGTGACGTGGACAAAATCAGAAAAGACAGCACAGAAAAGGCAGGTACCGACTGAAAACAAAAGAAGAAAGCTGATTGGTGGAAAGAACTGTCAGTCACTCCTGAGTGGACTGTTGTTGACAGCCGTGGCATGCAGACTTCAAAGTTCATGTGTTTCTGATTTCCAATCTGTGACCATGCACTGAGTAAGGCTGTTATTTATCAGTTAGCATGTTCTGAAACTGTAATGTCATCACAAAGATCACACAAACACGTAATGTGGCATTTGTGATCAATCACTTTTGTTGATTTTTATGGCACCATTCATCAGCCCTGTATAGAGTGCCACTTCCAGATCAGCAACCCCACTGCACCCCGTAGCACATTTGGAGTTTTGGACTGGAACACAAAGTGGATGGCACTCTGAGAAGGACAGACTTGTAAGACGTGAACAAAGCCAGCTGCCCTCCCCAGTCTGTCTTCATTCAGAAGGACTCACCTGAGTGGTGGGATTGTTCTGTGGCGCTCCTGTTAGCCGACATTTCATCAGCTTGCTTTCTGCGTTTCATCAGATAACCAGCAGAGTTAATCAAAGATGAGCCAGGCATGTTATAATGTGAACGTTCTTGACATTTTGGTTTGCTTTAAATATTTTTTCTGCTTCTTTACATTGAGTTCCTGGAGGCCTTGTTCATTAGAGATTATTAATACATGAGCATTTGGTGCTAATAATTAATTGACAATTAATAAACTGTTTTTATTGCTAAATTGTAAGTGTGGCCTGTTGCCATTTTGTAGCTTTATCCTTCTTGACTGTGTTGCTAGGATGTGTTGCACTGTTGCCTCCCTAGAATTAAGTGCCACATCACCGACGCTCGGCCTCACACCCTTCATCACACGTGAGGCAGAATCCAAGATTGCAGATCCAACTGTTAATCAGCTTCACTGTGTGAGTATAAATTCAGGCTTATTCTCACTTTGACCGTGTTAATGGCTCAGCGTCTAGATTTTGGAGACAGCACATCGTCTGATAATTGGCTCCTGACAAATCTTGCTTTGTCTATGTTAAAAGTTTATAGTGAAGATTTTTGTGGCGTTATGCCTTTAAATTATTGTACGGTTTTGAGTCAGTGGCCTGAGGCTGAGGATTCAACCCTCCAAGAACTTCACTGTGGGTACTCATAGGATTGATGATCAATTCAGAGAAATACCATTTTTAATTTGTTTTCAGTTTTAACATCAAGATTTAAGGCATATCTTCTAGTCGGTGACTGCTGGTGATTTTCATTATGACTCCATTAAGCACTTTGGTATTTATCAGTGCCTGCTCTGATTCTTTTGCTGTTGAGTCCTGCTGCAGTTTCTCGATGTGCAAACATCTGATTAGCCACATGTCCTCTTGCCAGATGACAATTCTTGCTGCAACTCAAAAAGCAGGTGGACATTATTCACGCTGCCGTCCAGCAGATCATCTCTGGATATTAGTGGCTGACACAACGACACCGTCCATTCAACGTAAGGAGCCACAAAGCCGACCCCATCATCATTGGCTGATCTGCTGTTTTATTTAAAATCAAAGCAGCCTGTATCCTCCTTAAAGGTATTGGAGTTGGACATTCTGAAACTTCTGTTACACCCTGGGGGGCTTTATTAGCTCTGTGCCATTATGCTGGGTTGGGGGCTTCAGTGCTGAAACTTATGTGCCAAAAAGACTCAAAAGAGCCTAACATTTAGCTGAGGAAGACGTCAGACCAAAGACCTGAAGAAAGAGCACGTCGGAAAGACAATGAGTGCACTCCACTACCAACAAGGGTCTTCTCTTGACCCCTGAGCACAAACACAAGTCCACACAGCACTGAACATCATCCTTAAAGGCTTGGCATCATTGAAGTGGCATGACTGTGCCTAGAGAAATGAGGACTCTTACCAAGTGACTAAACAGCCAGGCCTGCTTTGCTATGTTGAATTGTTATGTGTGAAAAGCTCCTGATTAATGGTCTCATTTAAACCTCTCACTTTTACAAGAATGAACTCATTTGGAGACTCAAGAAAGTTGACAGTTTGGTCCTCTCTGACCCAAAGCTGCCCTGCAAAGTGAGGGCACATTGAGTGGGACGTCATGCAAAAAATCTTAAAGAGGGAACCTAAAGTAATTTAGATAAACTTTATGAATCCCAAGGGGAACTTTGGACACATACAGCAGCAGAAACATAAAAAATCAAGGATGTTGACTCACAAGACAAATAATACAATCAATCAATCAGTCAATGTAAATTGTGCAGAAATAGCAAAATGAACTTAGAATATCAGCATTTAGTTCAGAATGTTAGGATGAGGCATTGCAGTGGGTAGCAAAGACCCCAAGGCACTTCTTAGCACATTGTGGAGGAATGAGCCTGTAGCTAAAAGAGCCCCACAAAGAGACCCACCTGGAGGGAATGCAGGGGATTTTTCCTGGTGACCTCCAGTTTTTCCCCATCCTCTTTCCACCACAGTGTCCAGTGTGCCCAGGTTTTGCCCTGTGATGGATCAGCTTTTCTCATTGGTTTCCTCAGGCCTTGTACTTCATTTGAATGCCCTAGGATACCACAGTGTAGAACAACACACTGGCTACTCATGACTTTTAGAAGATATTCAGAAGCTTTGCTGCACACATCAACAGACCTGAGTCCACTCAGGTAGTCCAGTCTGCTCTGGCCCTTCTTGTACAGCACCACTGTGTGGTCAGACCAGTCCAGTATGCTGCTCATATGGACCCCCAGGTACTTCTGCTCTGCACCACGTCCTTGGTCTCGGAGACTGTTTGGCCTGCCAGAAGTCCACCACCAACTCTTTTGTCCTGCTGATATTCGATCAGCAGGTGGTTCTCCCAGCACCACAAGCCAAAGTCCTTCACAAGCCTACTGTACTTTGACTTGTCTCTATTATTAAGGCTGCCAATGATGGAGGAGTCTTCTGAGAATTTCTGCAGGTGGAAAGTGCTGGGATTTTACTGGAAGTCTGTTCTGTAGAGGGTGAACAAGAAGAGAGGCAGAACATTTGCTAAAGTTGTTCCAATATTACACACCACTGTGGTATAGCAGGTCCACAGCTCAGATCAAAATGGTCAGTTTTTTAAATAGATAATAGCAGCATTCGCGGCTTAGAGGGGGTGTAGTAGTGTGGCTGGAGCGGTTCCTGGGTGCACCCGTAATTGTTGCCGGGAGTTGCTAACCGCCACACCTGATCCACGTCCCTGTAATATATAGTAGAATTGCGAGGCGGACAGGGGGTCAGAAAAAAGGAAATAACAGGAAAGGAGGTTAAGGGAGAAGAAGCCGCCAGTAGAAAGAAGGAAGCACTTGAGTTTTAAGACAAGACTGCTTCCAGCCATTATCATTTTAACTTCATTTTAAAAGGATGTATTTATTGGATTTTAACCTCCACAGTTCACCTGTTTAAACGGATTATTTATTTAAGAACTATTTGAGACAATGCACTTTTTTATTTGGACACAGTTTTTGGTTTGGTTTTTAATTAAAGCACTTTGCACGTTTTGCACCATCCCCTTGCTTCGTCAATGTATAGCTCATCGGTGACATTACCCACAGTGTCGGGTTCGAGAGCTCCCCAGAAGCCTAGATTGGAGCGTGGTGTTGAACCTGCATCATCACAACCACCAGTTCTGACACACAGCCCTTGAACCTCTCAAACTCTCGTCTGTTTTTCACGAAGTCCAGCAGACTGAGGGGGGCCTCATGATGCATAGCCTTTTCAATAGTCGATAAGACTGAATGGTGATAAAGGCCATGGAGATACCCAAGAACATGATTGTGACTGTGGTGCTGGCTTTGTCCAAGTGAGAGTAGGACTGTGGAGCAGACAGACGACAGCATCCTCCAAAATGATATGTGTCTGATTGGCACACTGCTAACCATCCAGATATCCTGAAATGAGAGGCCGTAGCTGTTTTAGAACCAGCCTCTCAAAGGTCTTCATGATGTAAGAAGTAAAAGCAACTGCTCTGAAGTCCTCAGGGTCACTGGAATGCCCTTTCTTTAGCATTGGGCCCAGGCAGGATGATTTCCACAGCTGGAGAACCTTCTGGAAATTCATGGAAAGGGAGAGAAGATGTTAAGCACTGCAGAAATGTCTCTCTTAATTGGATCCTGTTACGCAATGAGATCTTCACATAGGCTTCTTCTGGTCTTACTGACATCCACAAAGCATCAGTCCGGTGGTCATTCACCAGTGTGCAGTGTAGCGTATTGACATGGTGGTCTCATTAATTGGGAATATGAAGGATTCACAGGTCTTGGATTTAATACGTACAACCTCAAATCAAAACAAAAAAATTGGGAAGGAATGGAATATGCAAAAAAAAGATATATAACACAGTTACTCTTTTTTTTTTCCTTTATTAATTTTATTGCAATCCATACAAATCAATTAAGTTTTTACAAAAAGAAAAATTGAGTTAAGAACAGATCGATCCCCACCCCTGAGAGAGAGAGCAAGCCAAATGGCGTTAAATTTAAGGCTTGTAAACATACCTAAATTAATAAATTCTCTGTGCCTTATGAACTTATTTTAAAATATTACTGATTAGATCCTGCCATGTTTTGAAAAAAGTCTGTATGGATCCTTTAACTGAGTATTTGATTTTTTCCAATTTCAAATAGTATAATAATAGATATCGGTTCCCCACTGACTTAAAAGAGGAGGGTTTGGGTTCTTCCAGTTTATCAGAATAAGTCTGCGTGCCAAAAGTGTAGTGAATGCAATCACAATTTGTTTGTCCTTCTCCAATTTAAACCCATCTGGAAGAACACCAAACACAGCTGTTAATGGGTTTGGAGGGATTGTGAGTCCAAGGCTGTCTGAAAGGTAATTAAAAATGTTTGTCCAGAATAATGTTAATTTGGTGCAGGCCCAGAACATGTGACCCAGTGAGGCCGGGACTTGGTTGCAGCGTTCGCAGGTTGGCTCTCGCCCTGGAAACATTTTGGAGAGTTTTAGACGAGACAGATGTGCTCGATATATAATTTTGAGTTGAATAATTGTATGCTTTGCGCATATGGAGCTCGAGTGAATTCTCTGCATTGCTACTTTCCACTCCTTTTCTGATATATTAATTGAGAGATCTTTTTCCCAGTGTCCTCTTGGATCTTTGAAAGGGAGGGAGTGTAAAATGATTTTATATATTGTAGAGATGGTGTCTAGGTCCTGGAGATTGAGAAATATTTTTCCAGCATGGATGAGGGTGCAAGATGAGGAAAATCTGGAAAGTTCTGTTTAACAAAGTTCCTGATTTAAAGATAGTGAAAGAAATGTGTAGCTGGAATGTTAAATTTGGAATGTAATTGTTCATAGGATGCAAAGACGTTGTCTATATAAAGATCTCTAAGCAAGTTAATTCCAAATTTTTTCCATATATTAAAAACTGCATATGTTTGCGAAGGTTAAAAGAGGTGGTTCTCTTGTAGAGGTGCCACAGATAGAAGCTTCTCCGTCTTAAAATGCTTTCTACATTGGTTCCAGATTCTAAGTGAGTGGAGCACAATTGGGTTATTAGTGTATTGCCGATAACGTGTGTTTATTGGAGCACAGAGCAAGGAATACAAAGAAGTACTGCAGGAATTTAATTCTATTGCGGACCAAGCCTGTGTATGTTCTTCTATTTGTGTCCAGGTTCTTATCGCCTGTATATTTGCTGCCCAGTAATAAAACTGGAAGTTAGGTAGAGCCATGCCGCCTTCTGCCTTTTGTCTTTGTAGGGTCGCTCTTTTGATGCGTGGATGTTTTGAATTCCAAATAAATTAGGTTATTGTTGAATCTAATTGCTTAAAGAATGATTAATTAATGTATATTGGAATGTTTTGAAATAAAAAAAGGAGCTTAGGAAGAATATTCATCTTAACAGTATTAATTCTTCCAGCTAGTGTGAGATGAAAGGTTGACCATCTATGCAAGTCTTGTTTAATTTTTTCCATGCAGACGGCGAAATTTTGTTGATATAGACCTTTATGTTTACTTGTGATGTTTACCTTAGGTATTTAAACTGTTCTGCAATGATAAAAGGTAGGGTATCTAATCTAATATTATATGCTTGAGAATTCACTGGAAAGAGTACACTTTTATTCAGATTAATTCTGAGACCAGAGATCTTTGGAAATTCTGTGAGTGCTGCTAAGACTGCAGGCACAGAATTTTCTGGGTCTGATATATACAGTACCATATCATCTGCATATAATGAAATTTTCTGTTCCAGTCCTTCTCTGCTAATCCCCTTTATCTGATCAGTATTTCGACAATGTATTGATAGTGGTTCAATGGCAATTGCAAACAGCAGAGGTGACAAGGGGCATTCTTGTCTAGTACCACGTTCTAGTTTAAAGTAGTCTGAGCAAATGTTGTTGATGCAAACTGAAGCTTCTGGGTTAGTATACAGTAATTTAATCCATGCACAGATGTTCGGGCCAAACCCAAACTTCTCCATTGTAGTAAAAAGGTATTTCCATTCAATCATGTCGAATGCTTTTTCTGCATCCAATGATAATAATATTTCTGGGGTGTTTGATTTAGTTGGTGAGTATATTACATTAAACAGGCGTCGAAGAGTTGAAGATAAGTGTCGGCCCCCGATAAATCCAGTTTGGTCTTGTGATATTACAGAGGGGAGCACTTTCTCCATCCTTCTAGCTATGATTTTAGAGAGTATTTTAATGTCGTTATTCCGAAGTGAAATTGGTCTGTATGATGCACATTATAATAAGTCCTTATTTTGTTTTGGAAAAACGGTGATTAGTGCTTGGCGAAAGGTTTGACTGAGGCTTCTGTAAATGTTGCTAATAGGAGGGGAGCTAGCTGAGTGGAGAATTTCTTGTAAAATTCTGCAGGGTAGCAATCAGGGCCTGCTGCTTTCCCGCCTTGAAGTGACTTTATAGCATCTAGTAATTCTGATAACAGCAGAGGTTTATCAAGTTCCTCCGCACTAAATGTGTCTATTTGTGGTATCTGTAATGTATCCAGAAATGCACTAGATTGTGTATTGTCTTCTTTAAACTCAGTAGAATATAAGCATTTATAGTAGTCTCTGAATGTGTGCATTATATTTTTGTGGTCGACGATTTTATCTCCGTTCGTGTTGGTAATTACTGAGATTGCGTTGTGCACTTCTTGCTTGTGAATTTGTTGAGCTAAAAGCTTATTAGCTTTCTTTCCATGTTCATAGTAATGATGTCTGGATTTATAGATTAGTTGTTCAGTTTCTTTAGTTTTCAAGAGGTTTAATTCTGAATGTATAGCCTGCCTTTTCCTATGTAGAGTCTCGCTTGGTAGTCTGGCGTGTTCTTCATCTATTCTAGTAATTTCGCTTTTTATCTCTGCTACTTTCTTGGCTTCAGATTTATTTCTGTGGGAGAGATATGAGATAATCTGTCCTCTTAAGAAGGCCTTGAGAGTTTCCCAGAGTATTCCTGCAGAGATCTCGGGGGATGTATTTGCAGTTACTCTTAAATATACTTTGAATTTTATTTTACTGCAGACCCAGGACATTTCATGTTTTCTCTGCATACTTTATTTCCTTTCTTAATGTTCAGCTATTCCTTCATTTCAGACCTGTAACACATTCCAAGCAAGTGGGGTCGGTAAAGCATTTACCACTTTGTAAAGTCGCCATTCCTTCTCACGACACGTCAAAGACGTTTTAGCACTGAGGATACCAAGCAATGAGACGTTTCCGGTGCTATTTTGTCCCATTCTTCCTCCAAACATGTCTTAAGGTGCGCCACAGTACGGGGTCATCGTTGTCACATTTCTCGTTTCAGAATTCTCCACACATTCTCTGCTGGGGACAGGTGAGGACTGCTGGCAGGCCAGTCCAGTAGCCATGCCCTCTTCTTCCTCAGCCATGTTGCTCTAAAATGTCAAAGTACTTTTTTTAATTAATGCTGCCATCACAGAAGTATAAATGGGCACAGACACAACACCACACCATGACAGGCCCTGCAGGCTTTTAGACTTGTTGCTGATAACAGTCTGGATGGTCCGGAGCACATGGCGTTCATTTCTTCCAGTTAATGTCTGGAGTCCTGATTCGTCTGACCACAATACACACTTCCAGTGTGCGATGGTCCATCTCAGATGCCTCCAAGCCCAGAGAAGTCGATGCCACTTCTGGACACGGTCAACATGAGGCTTCTTTATTCTACAGTGAAGATTGAAGTGGTATTTGTGGATGAACTCCATATTGTAGTGCTTGACGAAGGTTTGCCTAAGTAATCCCTTGTCATCACATGATGTTCTGTCAGCTACTGATGAGTGACGCTCCTTGATGCAGTGCCTGTGGTCTGAGGGGTCAGAGATCTCGGGTGGTCTGTCCTTGGGCTTTACGCTCTGAAATTCCTCCAATTGCTGAACCATTTAATAATATTACACACCACAGAGGGAGAGATTTGCAAATCCCTTCCACTCTTTCTTTAATGAACATTGTTTTTAAACATCTCAATCATTTTCTCACTTGTGTGTTGACAAACTGGAGATCCTCTGCCTATCTTTGCTCCTTAGAGACTCAGCCTTTCGTGTGTATAAATCACGATAACAGACCCCTGTTTGAAATCCCATCATTATTGAATTATTTGACCTCATCACTGGTCCTAATTTTCCCCCCTCCCCACCCCCATACCAACTGTTTTTGGAATCTGGTGCAGGCCTGAAATGCAGGAATGGATGTATAATAACAAACTCCCTTCACCTCCACAGATTTTCTACACACAAACTGTACATTTGTCTTTTAGTTTAAGACGTCTACATTATCCACGGTGAAAGTCATTTCTTCCATCGATGTTCACTGACCTCGGAGTCTTTCACTTTTTATTGACCATATCTCAATTCCAGGGGGTCACAAGTCATGGTGGGCTGCTCAATACTGACGTGTCGACGCCGTGTCGAGCTTTCAAATCGCAGATGTTTGAAGTGTCGCTTCGAGGCTGTATTATTGTGGGATTTCCCTCTCCTTACCCTTTACCTCTTTTCTTTAAGGGTCAGTGTGCTCATCAAGTTCGTTACCGGGTTGGTCTCCTGTCGCACTTTAAGATGAACACACACAGACAGAGACATACGCAGACACACAGACCCTCACCACACAAGTACCGTATGAAAGACGTACACACAGCACGTTATTTGCAGCACTTTAACACACACAAGTGCCGTATGAATAACACAAGTACAGTCCGCTCTCCCCAGCACTCCGAGAGACTTACTTATCATAGGCACAAACAACGGGCAATGTCTCCGATATATCTCACACCTAAATATCACCTTTGGTCTCCACGAATATATTCAGACATACAAAGGCTCCACATCCCCGGCTATCGGCCATTTATCAGCAGTGAATGTTTGACTTAAACGCACTCGTCATTACTGGACTGAGCTCTTCGTCCGCAGCTCGATAAACCTGGCAGTTTGGATCATATGACACTTCACACTGCGCCAGGCGCTCTTCACAAATTACTTTATTACCTCGATCACTCTGGATATGAAGACAAAGTGTAGAAAGTTAAAAGCAGCGTGGTGTTTATTAAAGAGCAATAATACCAGCAGAGAAAAGCATCAAACTCAACGTGGAGAGAAAAGTCTGTATATATATAGTCTTTAGGAAAAGCTTATAAAAGTTAAAGATGTCACGATGAATGTCCAGAGCGGCGTTGATCGAGCACTCGAAGTTGTTCATGAGATGCTTGGCTGACGATCACATGACAGCGGCAGCAAGTGGCTGGTATCCTATGCTGACATCATTCTGTTCTCTTCCTATTTATTATAAAATTCAACGGGAGTTTCACAACACGTGATTGTAAAATACACCTGACTGGCTTGCTGTCAATATGATGGATGAATTCGCTCAGACTCTTTTATCTTGTTTGAGTTACGTCCGTTTTTTAAAGTAATAAAGTTTCTAATGTTTTAACAATCTCCTGTCTCAAGCTGTAATTTCCAGTCCCATAGCATCTCCTTCTGTTCACAGGTTGTAAAGTAATCAGCTACAGCTTGGACCACAGCATGTCTTCATCTCCCAAGCTGTACACCAATGTAGTCCTGGTGCCTTTCACTCCACAGGCCATCAGATCATCAGTACAGCTGGAGGGTCCCCTGAATTCCTGCTCAGCACAAACAGATGGCACTGTGATGGGTACAATTCAGGAGAACAGACTGACTTTGAAGGTAACTGTCCATGGCAGTGCCCTGAGTTTAAGGTCATCTGTTTAGCCTTGAGCAAAATATCATGAAGATATGGAACACAATTTACAGACTTTACACACCACAACAGAGGCTCATTTCAAATGTCACTTTACCCTGAGGGACACTGGCACCATGACATCACTGGCATCACTGCAGCCGCTATCACCACAGCACTCACGCAAGGCTCTGACCGCTATCATTAGAGAAAGAAAGAAAGAAGCTTTGGAGTGTTTAGTATACCTTTTATTAGTTTTAATGTCTTTTAGATGAAAGCGTCTCCTAAGTGAGTAAATGTAAATATAGAAAAACAAAAATGTCTCTGGCACCAAACTTAGCTTACTGAATATTTAAATTATAATTTTTAAAGTTAAATAAAGGATTAAAAGACACTTTAAAAAAAAATAAAAACCTCAAGTGACCAAAATCCAACAAGCATAAACGAGATCAGGACACCAAAAGGGCCACCAAACATCAAAACTTAAAGCAGAGCCCACCAGACAGGACAGAGCCCAGTGTTGGAGCGGATCTTTCATCTGCAGCTTCTTCTTAAATACCCCTAGGGGCTGAGCTCCAGGTGCAGTGTCAAGTGGCCCCGCCCCCTGGGCTGCATATGAAACACGCAAAAGAAAATGAAGGACAACAAAACTAAACAAATACATAAACATAATACTTTTAAACAAAATATTCAACAAAATACCATACATACAACAACAAAATCAATAGCATTTAAAAAACAATTCATTAAAAAATAAGAAACAATGTAAAGAAAATACAAACTCATTTAAGGCAGAAATGGAACCCAAAATGAAACATCACAGCTGACTTCAGTCCTCAATGCACTTCAACTTCTTGTGGTGTCCATGAATGTCAAATTCACCATTTAATGTCCATCTTTATTACTAACTGAACATCTCAGTAGTGTGGGGGGGGGGGGTCAGGCTAGAGTGGAAATACGAGTGCACAGCGGGCACACGGGACACATGACAGAGCGCAGACACTCAGATGTGGAATGGAGAGCACTGCTCAGGTCTAAATGATCGATTTCACTGCTAGACTTACAAATCAAATATTCAATCCAAATCAACATCTTATTTGTTACTCACCCCATTGTCTTGAGAATTAAAAAGCATATTCTGACTATTCTGACTTTTCCAGCGCAATTAAGAAATGGATCATCAATACGGAGTGTTATATCTTCAGATCAGACAACACAGGAGATGTGACCAGAGGTGTCGACAAGTCAGAAGGTCACAGATGAGCAGATTTGACAAATGTCAGTCATCCTTATTGTTTATTCACCAAACACCATTGGGAGTGTATTATACAAAATGTAAACAATTATTAGATTTGTAATTTGTAAATATATAACGATTATTAAATAGATTAACTAAAATAAATGTTCTTTTCTCATAGAGAATCTTCCATAACCTAACAAAGCTGCGCACTGTCCTTAAAGGTAATGACAATATTAAGAAATCTGCACTAAATATCCATTTGATCAAACCCAAATCTTTCCTCCCCCTCAGCCTTGCCATCATTTAATATTGAGAGTGGCCACTAGAGGGGGCAGTTTGGCTACAGAAGAATCAGCTCACCTGTCAGCTCTGAAGGTCATGTGACTGTGTGATCGTGTCTCCCTTATTTTGCTCTTAATTCATTTAAATCTTAATTAGTTTTAGATATAACATTTAAAGTTCTTTATTTCTGGTGTTTTATTCTTGTGTTTTTACTTTATTCTTATTTCTTTTACACTGCACTGTATTCTTTTCTCTCCCCTTCACTGCTGACCTTTCCCATGTGTGTAATATGGCGGGTGTCCACTAGAGGGCGCCACTGCACTTCAGTCCCACCCCTCAGTCCTCCTGTTAAAGTCTCCATTCGTCTGACTCTCTGATTGTTTCTCATTCTCTCCTTTCATGTTTCACTGCTCAGGATTTCACTGAATGCTTTCTGCTTTTATCTTTTAGATTTCCTTTTTGTATAAATTGCTATGTTAAATTTAGAGTGGCCACAAGAGGCAGTAGTTTGGCGACTGAACAATCAGTGACCCCTTCTGTCCATTCCTTGTCTTTCTTATCCGCTTTTCAATTTCAGGTTTTTGGACAAGGTGGGCCAACCCTGGACGGGGTGCCAGTCCACTGCAAAACCACACATGTGCAACCATGTCAAGTGTGTGCCAACTGATCAAGAATTCATTTTTTTAAGATGTTGGAGCTTTCAGGGTACCAAGAGTGACAAATCTGGGGACAAGGAGGAGGTGCAATTTGAAGTTTAACGTGACATCAACTAAAACACCAAACTCTGTCAGTATGGCTGACATCTGACTGACCGGTGAGTCCTCGTCTTCAGACATTCACAGTGAATTCAATCTGAAGTGAAGGACCCTTTGAGTGACCAATGGAGGGCCATAAAATGTCTGGTGAGTGGACAACACTCCAGTCCCATCTGTCACTCTCTGCTCCTACATATAGTCACTATTCAAGAGCTCTCCATATTGAGTCTGTATAGCGCCTTTCAGCCTGTCCTACTTAACAGGTGACATTCAGTGACACTTGGGGGCCTCAGTAGTTGTCGGGGCGTCAGCCTGAAGGACATGTGCCTCTAAATCAACAGTGATCCCTGCTGTTCAGACTGGTATTTGCAGGTCTGAGGTGTCTCCGCCCCTCTATATGACACACACACCTGATTGGCTATTCAAACCCAATAATAATGGAGACCCTGACAACCGCACTTGCCCCGCATTCTCATCCACAAATTCAATCACAGAGGTGTTAAATCCTGTAAAATGAATTTTGATCCCAAACTACAAACACAAAGAGGACCTGCGCTTGTGGGGACATCAAGTGACCGGTGAAGGTGACTGGTCAGTGGTCACATGGTGACAGATGGCTGATTTTTACACTGCAGAAATCATTAAACCCAAACCCTCGATAAAGGGGCTCAGTGAAGGAGGTGTTGAACCTGTGCAGGATGGTCTTTATGTGTGAGACGCTATAAAATGACAGAGAGCCAGCAGGCCAGTCCAGATACACACCTATTCTGGGGCTGTAGGGGGCGCTGATTACAGTCTGCTTGTTATTGTGACACACAGAGTACTTGGAATGAGACCACAGCAAACACCAGGACTTGTCGTTCCTTCTAAGGCCGCACTCCCTGCTCCGTCCTTTCCTTCTCAGTCCTTTATATGCAACTCCAATCACCACACCATCTCCACTGCACTCCACCTCCCAGTAACAGCGAGTCTCAGTCAGAGCCTCTCTGCATAGAACTTGGACATAGCAGTCAAATCTGTCAGGATGATCAGGATATTTGGCTTTTGCCCCACAACGTCTCACCTTCTTGTTCCCTTCAGACAGACGGAGGTCTCTGTTTGCTGTGTTTATGTCCAGTGTGAGGGGACAGAAGTCTGAAAGGAGAGAAAAGAAAACGAGTGAGGAAATCTGGGAGTGTGTAATGGAACTGGGGGCAGAGAACAACACAGACAATTAACAAGAACCAATCAGAAGCTGCGCTGACAAGACTCCTATGCTGTCTTTCACAAGTGTGGTTTTCTCCCATGAAGCTCCCTTTCATTCAGTAAGTGATTGACGGTGCTACTTAAAGCTGTTGTACTTTGATCGTGGTGGTCAGTCTGAGTCTGTCCTGATGTCTGCCTTGGTTTGTTCTTCACCTCTTAAACTGTCCTTCTTTTTAATAAGGGGTCCATTTTTTATTTGTAGTGACATCCAGTGAGTTTGGCTGCAGTTCCATGGACCTTAAACTTCTTGATGTTAGCTGCTGAGGTCACAGGAACATGAAGCTCTTTGGAGGTGGTCTTGTAGTCTTCACCTTGACCTGCTCAGATGTGACCTCCCTCCTTTCCTCTTCTTCTCTTGTCCACGTTCAGTGTGAGGCACACAGTGACATATCACAGCTAAGTAAGGACTTTACTGAGTGACTGAAGACCCCTGAGATTTTCATTAGAGGGTTTATTCTCATCCAATGATGTCTTTTAATATCTAAGGTCTCCCAATATTTTCTTCCTTTATTTTCATTTAGTTTTACTCTTACAATATGTTAAGTTCTGAATCAAAAACAAAGTGTCTGCTCTATGGAGAACAGAATGGCCAAGTACTTTAGTCAGCTTTAACTTATTTCACAGAAAAGCTGGGATTTTTTTTATAAAACAGTCCTTTTGTCTTCATCTTTACACACATAGACTGTATATGTAGATATTAATGGGAGTGGACATTGTGTTTTTATGTGAAGCACACTGAGCTGCTTTCATTGTGTGCCTTGTGCTGTGTAAATAAATAATTCTTATCAATATTGATAAAAAAGAAACAGAAAGGAGAAAAGGAAAACAGCAGAAAGTGAAATGAAAAAATGAGACAAAGGAAAAAGAACAATGGAGGTAGCACTCGAGTGACAGGAGGACCTGGCGTAGTCGGCAGGATTTCATTTTTATTTTCTGTGAGTCCATTTGACATTTAAGAGACTCAAGTCCAATAGACGGCTTTGGTGCCTCCCTGTCCTGAATCTCAATATCCCATAATGCATCAGTCACAGGACCGCCATCACTTTGAGCTCATCAGTCCCACCACACTCATATCATTCATATCATAAGCCTGGCCTGAGATATTAAAAGTGAAATGATAATAAACACCATGAACTGACAGACTCACATTGTAAAAACTCCTCTCTGCTCTGAGGTTCAGGAGGCCGTAGGGTGAAGATTGGAGCTTCATGACCTGAAAATACAAAGAAAAGAGAAGAATGGAGAATGTTAAGATGGAGTTTTATAATGTTAAATTCTTAGACACTTATTACAAATGCAGTGCAGTTCAATAAAACAACAAGACATGCAGATCAAGTTTGTGTACTGAGCCCACCACTGTGTGGATGATGAAGTGAGTTTTATTTAAAAACATTTTGATGAGCCACAGACACATGTGAGGGTCTTCTCTGTGGACTTGACCTCTGCTTTAGATACCAACATCTCAGAGCTCCATGATAAGAAACTGACCGAGTTCAGCCTGCCTAGTCGAATCCACCATTGGATCTCAGACTTTCTTCCAGGTAGTAAACAGTGCCGGTGCAGTTGGGCGCACACATGTCTGACCTGTTAACCCTCGTCACCTCACTTCCTGTTCTCCTCTCCTGTGTTGTCAGTTGGCCACAGCTCAGCAGTTCTGGTCATGGACAGACATTGTTAGGTTCCATTTATGTTCATCAGTGCAGAACTGCTTTAGCTTACTGTGTGTTTAAACAAATCTGCACAGCACTTTATAACCTCCACTGATTTTGTACTACAGTAATCCCTCGCTATATCGCGCTTCGACTTTCGCAACTTCACTCCATCGCGGATTTTAAATGTAAGCATATCTAAATATATATCACGAATTTTTCGCTGGTTCGTGGATTTCTGCGGACAATGGGTCTTTTCATTTATGGTACATGCTTCCTCAGTTTGTTTGCCCAGTTGATTTCTTACAAGGGACGCTATTGGCGGATGGCTTAGAAGCTACCCAATCAGAGCATGTATTACATATTAACTAAAACTCCTCAATGATATGCTTCCTACGCGGTGCTTGATAGTTTGCTTTTCTTGGTCTCTCACCCTCTCTTACTTTCTCTGCGCCTGACGGAGGGGCTGTTTGCACAGAGGATACGGACGGACGCTCCTCTACAAAATGCCGCTTTATCTCGTAGCTTCCGTACTTCGGCATACTTAAAAGCAAGTATTGATTTTTTGATTGTTTGCTTTTCTTATCTCGCGCTCTCTCTCTTTGACATTCTCTGCTCCTGACGGCGCTCTTTTGAAGAGAAGATATGTTTGCATTCTTTTAATTGTGAGAAAGAACTGCCATCTCTGTCTTGTCATGGAGCACAGTTTAAACTTTTGACTAAAGGGTGTTATTTCATGTCTAGATGGCTCTAATAATGTTAACAGTATGGGAGAGTTTATAAGGGCTTAAAATATATAAAAATAACCATACAAACATATGGTTTCTACTTCACGGATTTTCACCTATTGTGGGGGGGGTCTGGAACGCAACCCCAGCGATCGAGGAGGGATTACTGTACATCAAGTCAGGTCAGGTCAGGTCAGGTTGGGGGCATGCACTGGTATAGTGTGTTGCCACATCTACCACACGACAAAACAGCTTGGGATCCTGGCTGGCCATCCCCCCAGGTAGATACACAGACAAGTCCCACCCTCTGGAAATGACCCTTCTACTGCCACAGCCAGGTTACGTGGGCATCCCTTTGGCCTGGTCCAGTCACTCAGGTCCTCAACAATCCGGTTCACATGTTGTAAATCTAGGAAGGATGGTCCTTGCGTGTTTATGAACTGTTAACATTTCAATCTGATTATTGCATATAGCGCTGAACTTACTGCTCTGTACTATTTTGTCCTCTGTATGTCCTGGAATACAAAAGAAACAGCATACAGCAACATGTGGGGACTGGCAAGATCGGGGAAAAAAAAAAACACAAGGTCACTGATTACAAAAGCAAGATGTATCGTGATCATGACTGAGAGAATAAAAGTGAAAATAAAATGGGAACTTTTACAAGTACTATAAATGTACACCGTCTGTTACGGACGCAAACCAAATGTATGTGTGTACTGAATAATATTAACAATAAGAGCAGCTCACTACTGAAAACGACAAATGTAGGAGGCTTTCGGGATCGAACCTGGGACGCTTGATTACAAGTCAGCAATTATTACCACTATGCCATGGAAGCTGTTGTCTTTTCCTTGAACCGTAAGTGAACATTATATAGTTTATGCCTACATTCTGTCATTTACTACTAAAATATGAAAAATGTTTCTGTTTTAACAATGTTTTTATACAGATTATTGTAGAAACGGAACACACATGAAATGCATGTGTTCCAAATAAAGATCTATTATTTCCACTCTAAAACTCCAGCACTTCACTCCCAGATAATCAATCAAGGCATGAGCTGGGAGAACTTTGTGCACGTTCTGCAGCTGTGGGGGGATGGAATAGCAGGCTGCTTACTGCTTGTCTTTATCGGCACATTTACAGGACAAAAGACGATGATGGAGAGGTGCGAATGGATTTAAGGTAGGCCGGATCTACAAGTTTTTTCGTAGGCTCTGGTAATTCTACTGTTAAGATGTCTACTCATTTTTTCCACCAATATCCACAGACCTCTGAGTATTTCACTTTTTATTGACTGTATCACAGTTTCACTGAGTCACAGGTTCACTTACACTTTGTTAATATTTGGTTGCATTGCCTTTAAATTGTTTCACTTGAGCGAATTGTTTTGTGTCACCTTCCACTAGTTTCTTACAATAAATTGCTGGAATTCTGTCCCATTCCTGCAGGCAGGACTTGTGTCACTGGGACAGGTTCATGGGCCTCTTTGCTCACAGACGTTTTTTCAGTTCAATCAGATTTAGGTCAGGGCTTTCTGATGGCCACTTCAATACCACAACTTTGTTGACCTTAACCCATTTTGCCCCATCTTTGGAAGTTCTTGTCCATTTGGAAGACCCTTTTGTGACTGAGCTTCACCTTCCTTGCTGAGCTCTTGAGTTGTTGCTGCAGTGTCTCTCCTTTATTGTCCTTCCTCATGATGCCATTATGTCTATTTTGTGAAGTGCACCAGTCCCTCCTGGAGACCCCACAACATGATGCTCCCACCCCTATGTTTGACAGTTGAGATGGTGTTCTTTGGCTTGCAGGCTTCTCTCTTTGTCCTCCAAACCTCATGATGGTCATTCTGACCAAACAGTTTGATCTTGGATTCACCAGACCAGAAGACATTTCTCAAGAAGGTCA